>CAHIKZ030005468.1:770000-870000 GCA_903632075.3 Acanthosepion pharaonis | reverse complement strand
ATATATATATGTATGTGTGTATATGTATGTATGTGTGTGTGTGTGTATGTGTATGAGTATGTACAGGTATGTATATGATTAAATCACGACAGTATAATGGTTGGCCAGCATGGTTCACTAGATTGGGTGCGACTGAGTAATGAGTTCGTTCCTCACTGGATGCCCCTTGATTTCAGCTTTGTGCCACAATATATTTGTATATATATATGTGTATGTGTGTATGTGTGTGTGTGTATATATATATATATACGTGTGTGCATATATATATATATGTATATATATATCTGTATGTCCTATTTTATTGTGTATGTGTATTTATATTTAAGTATATTTCTGTTTGTATGAATGTGTTTATATATTTGTATGTTAGACTATATGTATATTGCTGTGTGTTGGTGTTTGAAGGTATATTTATGTATCTATATGTTAGTTCGTTTATATATGTATTTGGTTGAAAGTTGTATTTTTTATGTATGCATGTATATATGGGTGGTTGTTATTGCAGGTAGATATATTTATGGATATATATATATGTTTATTTGTAGATATGTATGTATGTGTATATATATTTATGTATGTTTGTGTATGTATATATATAGGTGTGTGTGTTGGAACCTATTATGTATGAGTTTGTGTGTATGTGTAGGTATGGAAACTTTGGTATATCATGACTGTTTTTTTATATATCTAAGTATGTGTGCATAAAAGTCTATGTGTGTATATATGTGTGTGTATTTAGGTTTATATGTATATGTACGTACATATGTACTTGTTATCATAGATATGTATATGTACGTATATGTTTATGTTTATATATTTATTCGTGTGTATTTCTGTACGTATATGTATGTATGAATATATATATATTTTTTTTTTTTTTTTTTTTGTGTGTTAATTTGTTTTTGCTGCCGTGTATATATATATATATATATATATATATATTTTGTGATTTCTTTATCCTGTTTTTCTTTGCCAAATATATAATGAAACTATTATCAACTTATATGATTAATAATATATATATATTTTTTTTATTGATATTTATTGTTTTAGAGTTTTCGTTTTAATATATTAAATAATATTATTTTAAACATTTTTATCTTTATATATTTGCTCCCTTAAGTTATAATTCAATAAGTGGTTAGCATTTATTTAAGTCTGAAATATTTACTGGTTGTGATTTCTCAATGTCTATGCCATTGTGGATGTATGTTTGTGTATATATCGGTGTCTATGTGTATGTAGAGTGTATTCACATTTAACTGTGTGTGTGTATAAGTGTTAGTTTCCACGTCTCCTTTTTTTCGTAAAGGGCTGTGGAGTTGTTCATGTATTCCCCCACCTCTTCCTTTTTTTTTTTTTTTTTTTTTTTTTTTAATGTGTGTGTGTGTGTGTGTGTGTGTGTGTGTGTGTGTGTGTATGTATCTAATTATGTCTGGATGCGTATGTATTATAATCTGATTGTGTTTTTTGTTGTGTCACGCGTGAGTTTAAGACCATATTCACAAACTTTAAAATAAAAACGGAAAAGAAAAAAAAATATATACATGTATTATCAGATGACCGGACGAATTGTAGCTTTTTGTCTTGTCAGACGTAATTTCAATGAAGAAATGAATTGAATAAACATATATATTTTTTTTTTTTCTCAATAATTTTGTAGTTTTTAAACTTAATAGTGATTAAATTTGGATTTTAAAATTGCCAGTTTTTAATTTTAATATTAAATTTTAACATATAAATTTATAATTATTAGTTAGTAAAAATTATTTTAATATTACACGTATTTAAAGATCTAAATAGCTATAATAGCAGGATTTTGTTGTCAAGCTTTTGAATCTTTCTGTACTTCGTTTTTGATTGGTTATTCTAGCTTTTGTAACAATGCTCCCCCTAGTGTAGGATCGTTAATTAATCTGAAACTTTTAAAACCATTTATTTTATTTTCAACACCATCACTTGATAAGACACAGAGTGTGTTGAAACAAAATGGCTATTTTTGTAGTGATTTTATAACATACTTATGTTATAAATTTTTTTATAAAAATAATTATATATATATATATATATATATATATATAGTGGTTATAATTGTTCGAACGAGAGAAAAGTGTATATTTTAAAAAGAAGAGAGAAATATTCAAAAGTGAGGGAATATATACATACACATACTAGCAAAAAACAAACACAGGGACAAAATATATACAAAAACAGAAATAGATCTAAGAAGATACAAAGATCATAAAAAGATAAGAACAAAGATATCCTTCCATAGGCCTTTCTCTGACCAATCGTAATTGTTTTATTACTCGTTAAGTGGAAGAAGAACACTTTTGCCACCAATCCAAGAAGAAACAATGGTTAAACATCAAAAATAAAATGAAAATTAATTCCTTTTAATAATACGTGAAAATATACAAACTCTGTTTGATGAAGGTCGCGAGACCGGAAACACGTGTAGCAAAAATATGCAAAATAAACTATAATATATATTTAAAAGAATGCACATTATAAACAAAAATATTTGCGATTTCTCTCTTCTTTTTAGACACACACACATACACACACACACACACACACACACACACACATATATATATATATATATATATATATATATATATATATATATATATATATTTAAGCGTTTCACCCCAAGCAAGGATGCAAGGGGTTACAGAAGATTTGGAGCAAGATCAGATAGGAGTGATAGAGGAAAGGATGAGGAGTAGGATAGTGGATAGATCAAGGTAACTGGAGATGTCGATTGACATTCCATTTGAATAGTTGGAGGTTATATCTCTCAGTGAAACTGGAATAGGGAAGAGATTTCCACAGTCGAGAAGTGCGAGACATGAAGCTATTAGAGTAGAAGAGACGGCTACATTTAGGAGTTTCGACAGTGAAGGGGTGAGAGCGGGATGCCACCCTCGTAGGGTGATTGAACTCATGAAGTCAGGGAACCAGCGAATGCAGCTCCTCGGAGCAATTACCATTAAAGTATTTGTAAAAAAAAAGACAGAGAGAGGCGACGGTGCATCTGTGAGGGAGCGACTGTAGACAAGATGCCAGAACAGGGACAATTATATTGCATATCCGCCTCTGGAGCCTATCAAGAACCCCGAGACAAACAGAAGGGGCTCCAGACCATATATGGCAGCAATACTCCATGCAAGTGCGAATTGTTGATTTGTAGGCACGGTACAGGGAGCCAACTTTCCTTGCGGTGGACGAAGCTATTGACTCAATGTATTTGTTCCATCTCAAGTCAGCAGTCAACGTGAGACCGAGCAACCGCAGAGAGGTGCTCTCGAGAAGTTGAGCGTCAGACATTCTAATGGAGGGCAGGGAAGGATCTCTGTGGTGATTAATAGAGAGCAGTTTTGTTTTTGAGGCACTAAAGTTGACCAGCCAATTCCTGCCCCATTTCACAACTGATTGGTGTTCCTTTTCGAGACGCACGGCCAAGTTAGTTTTGTCAGCGACACTAGATTTGTTTTTGAGGCAGGAGTAAATTGTGGTGTCATCCGCGTAGATGCCAACTTGGGAATTTATGGCGTCAGGAAGGTCATTTATGTAGATAAGGAATAGAGTGGGGCCTAGGATGGAGCCTTGAGGAACACCTGCGTTCGTGGGATAGGAACTGGAGGAGAATCCGTTGAGAACGACCTTCAATTCACGGTTTGACAGGAATGATTGTATGAAGTCAAACAATCGACTCGTAATGCCATAACCCTGGAGCTTGCGAAGAAGGCTGGTATGCCAAACCCTATCAAACGCTTTGGGGATATCTAGGGCCACGGCACGAGCTTCC
The DNA here is from genome assembly GCA_903632075.3 of Acanthosepion pharaonis. Classification (NCBI taxonomy): domain Eukaryota; kingdom Metazoa; phylum Mollusca; class Cephalopoda; order Sepiida; family Sepiidae; genus Acanthosepion; species Acanthosepion pharaonis. The sequence continues at coordinate 866,186 of CAHIKZ030005468.1, read as the reverse complement.
CCGTTATTTTGAAGAGCTTGGTAGACAGTTTCAGTGATGGCCATAAGCATATCAGCTGTTGATCGGGCAAAGCAGAAGCCATATTGCTTGTCTGAGAGAAGATCATGAGATGTAAGGTGGTTAACCACTTCGGTATTGTTTAGGGCTTCGAAGACTTTGTCGAAGAGGGGTAGGAGACTGATAGGACGGTAATTAGAAGGGTCAGAGGGGTCGCCAGAGTTCTTGAAGACAGAAACAATCGAAAAAGACTTCCAGCAGTCAGGAAAACAAGATTCCTTGAGGCAGTAGTTATATAGTTTAGAGAGGGCGGGTGCCACTTCAGGCGCGCATTTCTTCAAGACAATGGCTGATATCCCATCCCCACCACTAGCATTGTTGGAGTCTAAATTGGAGATAATGCCCAATACCAAAGGCGTGGTTACGTGTAACCCACTCAATAGGGCCTCAGTTCTTAGAGTGAAGTCGGGTATGGGTACAAGGGAAGAGTCGAGCGTAGAGGTCAGGACTTCGAACTGGTTGAACAAAGGAGCTATAGAGGGTTTGCAATTGTTCAATACGCTCTTGCAGAGACGCCAATAATCTTTGGAGCCAAATTTGCGAGTTGCAATACACTCCTTCATCCGAGCAGCAAATAGTGACTTAGCATCGTTGAGGACACGCTTACATTAGTTACGGGCGGAGGCAAAGAGACGTCAATTGCAGTCCGATATGTCGCTACGAAAGACAACATTCAATATATATGTGCATATATATATATATATATATATATATATATATATATATGTATATCCATCAAACCATCCATCCTAAAAAAATTACAACACGCATGCACAACCAAATTCCCATTCTATGACAATAATGCCAATATTTATACCCAAACTAATGGTGTTAGTATGGGAAATCCACTCGGTCCATGCTTTTCCAACTATTACATGTCCCACCTCGAAAATACTATATTTACACAGGTCTGCAAACCGAAAATATATGTTCGCTACGTAGATGATATTTTTCTTTTAACTGATAACATTAAAGAAATAGAGACACTTAACACATTTGAGAAAAATTCCGTCCTTAACTTTACATATGAACTAAGCCAAAAAAAAAACAAAAAAACTACCATTCTTAGATATCCTCGTTGAACATAACAATAACACTTTCATTACATCATTATACAAAAAACCCAACAGCAAAAACTCGTGCCAACTTGATTTCAAAAGCGAATGTCCACTTAGGTACAAAGTAGCAGTAATAAAAAACTTTCTAAATAGAGCACACCAGAACTCATCCTCTTGACTACTCTTTCTCAAAGAACTTAACAACGTTAAACAAACACTAATCAACAACGGTTTCCCTAACTACCTTATAGACCAACAAATTAGACTATTCCTCCCCAAAGCAAGTAATAACACACAGCCAAACATCACATACACATTTATTACAAAAACCAAATGCATATTAATTACAAACAAGACGAAGCATCTCTAAGGCATATTATAAAGAAATATCCTACTCCTATTGATCCGAATAAAAATATCAAACTTATTATCTATTATAAAAAATTTAAGACGGCCAACCTTATCCTCAAAAATAACAACACACCAAATAAGTCAAAATAACAAAGAACGAACATTATCTATGAGTTCAAATGCCTTTTAAGGAACTGCGTTCCTCACCAAACCGGACTCATAAATAATTACATCGTCTACACAACCACATGTTTATCCAGACGTCTTACGTTACACCTATCTGATCACAGCTCCATCAGAACACATTTAAACACACACTCAGATTTACCCGACACCATTATGAACATACTAGTAGAAAACACAAATATATTAACTGCATCCACTTGCAAAAAAAGACTAAAAATAATGGAAGCTCTAATAATAAAAAAGAAAAAGCCAACTCTTAACAATATTAACTATGAACAAAGCCACAATGTGCTAACCGTATTCGGAAATTAAAAACATCACTACCACAAACTAAGACATACACAGAACGCACACACTCAACTAAGCTGATAATCGAATCATCTTTGATAATGGCTAAAGGTATAGCCGAAAGCGCTCGGAAATATAGAACATTCGGACAGACCCTTTGTCCAGAAAAGAAAGCTCTTGTCAGAACACAAGAAAAATTAAATAAAAAGCTCAACCGTAGTACCTTGTCTGTCGTTTTTAATGAAACATGCATAAAGGAAGGATTGCTGCCTAAATATACAGGTATATATATATATATATATATATATATATATATATATATATATAATAATAATCCCCAAAAAGATGCAACGTATCGAAAAGATAAGTTTTTTTTTGTCTTTATTCATATATATATATATATATATATATATATATATATATATATATATATATATATAAATAAAGACAAAAAGAAAACTTCCGGACTACTAACATTAATCTCCATGCTTCATCTCTGTCTTGTAATGATTAACAATTAATATATAATAATTTTTTTCGCACTCATCACATTGGTACCTTTTCATTTTCCATTGTTTTATTAACCAAACTCTCTATTTGAAATACTACATGAAGTAAACGTGGACTCTTCCTGTATAAATGAAACAGAACTAATGCTTTTAATTTAATTATATAATTTAATTATTTAATTATTTAATTAAATTTAAGTTTTTAGCTTCGGTTTTTGAAACATGGTAATTCCTGTGTAGCGAAGCAACCATATTTTTAAATCAGTGAATTAATAATATTTATGTTCTGTAAATTTACATTGAACACTGTTTTGTAAAAATAAAATAATATCAGTAAGAACAACGGATGATATATCTTACTGTTCTTTCTTTTTACTATAATATATATATATATATATATATATATATATGAACTTTTATGATTTGTATGACTTTGGACATTAAACTAAATCGTATCTAGATTTCATATCAAACTTTGTATTTTGAAAAGTAATTACACATACGACTTCCATTTCTAATAGACTCCGTATTCTCTAATTAAGTTTATTGTATTTAATTTTATTTACGCATCATATTTGTTCTAGATAATTGATCTTCATTCTCAGGGGACATGTATTGACTTTTAATCTCTTTGACAAGTATAATATATATGGTCTCTTAGCTAATGACACCGCTACAACATAGGAGTCCATTAAAACTCTCTCGCCGAAATGTAATTGAACAATCAGCACAGAATTCTAACGATTATATTTAATCCCAGATTTTCACACAAAGAAGACTTTAGTTCAGTGTGACTTGATCGTGTTGATCGAAATATTAAAGATGGATAATCTTAAATTATCGAAATACTTAATAGATATTCATCGGAATAAGAATCATACATCTGCGTTACTTATTTATATTATTCGGACTATTGTCCTTATCTCTGTCGCCATATTTATTACAACGTTTCGGCCTTTCAGTATCTGTCTATATTTCTGAGACGAGGTATACTGTGCGCTATTTACATTATTCGCACTATTCTCCTCATCTTTGTTGCCATGTTTATCACAACGTTTCGGCAATTGTACACTCTGGCCTTCTACAGATAGTTGGAATGTTGAACTGAACCCTTTATTTCGCTTACTGTTCTAGTTCCACGTGCCATGTTTAATAGATGTCAGTTATCAGTTATCTCCTGTTAATTTCCCTCTGAAAGTTTTCCACTGCCTTAACCGGGTATTGAACTCACACTCTTTGGGTCCTGTCAATGGATCTGACCAACGCCTTTATCCTGTGCCATCCTTGAGGACATCTGTGTATGCATTTCTGGGTATTATAAACCTAATGTCTAATGTAATTTTTACCAGTTCTGATATTGCAATTTTTGCTGTTAACATTACATGTTTTTACAAGAGCTCATATTGCAACCTTTGTTGCTATTATTGCTTTTCTCTGACACTCCTTATTACTGGTTCCCATATTGTATTCATTTCTATGCTTGGTCGGCTCAGGAGATTTTTGTGGCCTATCATATGTGCCGACTCTTTAAGTTTACGAATTTTTCAATGGTGTTCCTTGTCTATGATCTCAAAATGATCCCACAGATGGCGGTGATCTTCTTTCTCTCTCAATTCGACATTCCAACCACCTGAAGAAGGCCGGAGCGTACAACGGCCGAAACGTGGTAATAAATATGGCGACAAAGATGAGGACAATAGTCCGAATAATGTAAATAATGTACCTTTATACTTTTATATCAAAATTTACAAAAAAATGATAGCGCACAGTGGATAAAATGTGTAAATATCGACACAGCCTGTGTTCCGTTCAAGTAATATTTGGGGCGGGGGCATGGTTCTCCCATACGAGACAGTAGATTAGAAATACATGTCTGTCTCCTCACCACATAAAACTGAAAAAAAATATCTGACAAAAACAAAGATTAAATATAGAAGAAATGATGGATAGTTGTTCGCACAAATATTAAATTTTAATAACTCCAGCTACGTGATGACAGAATTTATTCAAAATTCTCCGAAGTTTCAAAATGTTTTACTCTTCCGCCATTTTTTTTTTTTTTGGTGGGGTTGTTTTTATTTACTTTGTTAATCAATCTTTCAGAATTACACAATATCCTGTCTTTTGTAGTTCAAAGCAAAAATTAACCGAGAATTTCTAAGTTTTGTAGATTTTTATCTTTTTCTTTCGTCTTTATATTTTGCATATGATATCACCCACCAGGCCTTTCAGGTAAGGAGGGTGGTTTGACACGCAGCAGAATTTAAAATAGGTGTGAATCATATTCAAAGTAGGTATGAAAATTCATGTAAGGTTCAAGGCCATCCATTACACTTTGAGTAGACTGGGTTCCATCGCTACGTAAGCAGCTCTTGAGGTGATGATGACATATCGCTGAAAGGAGGGCTTCCTAGTTTATAGGGTTTACCCGCTGGAATCAATGTTACTGCGACGATATTAAACCTTCAAGTTGGAGGACATTGTCTGTAATTCGACCTGGAGAAGGATGGCTCTCCCACCTTTATGGTCAGCGCATGGGTGATTAGTTTTCCAGTTTTCCAACCATGATACGTGGAAATAACTGCTCAGTCGCTCATCTACGCAGCAGCCCTGAAACCGCGCCGGGCCGGAGAACTGACGATGATGATAATGATGATGATGATGATTGTAATTATGATGATGATGATGATGATGATGATGATGATGATGATGATGATCTCATGATATTCCATAAATATTACGCATTCATTTGCCAGCGGACAAAAAAGAATGACGATTTTTGTAGCCGGAAATATCAATATTCCATTTTGTTTTAATTCCTTGAAAAGAGTAACGAAACAATTCTTAACGGAGTAGAAATCTGGAAAACACTGTCATCGATTAAGTTTCTACTGTGTTTCTCTATCAGAACCGTTATCAAATTTTACCAGATCTGATAGTGTTAAATGGGTGAAGGTCACAGGCTGTTGTGTACCAGGTAAGTTTGGGAAATATCTTTGCAACGTTAAGACTTTGTAGTTTGAGGACATCAGTTAAAAAAAAAATAATCGCATCAACATGTCACAATAAATGTCAACATCTTTTTCTTTTGGGAATTTAAACAGATTGACAACGTGTAGAGTAGGCTTAAATGTTTGATAATATCCCTTTCTTTTGTATGCAAAGTAGAAAAATATTTTTGTATGAATTCGATTTGCAGTATTAAAATCCTTCCTAACTGATTCTTTAAAAGTAGGGCAATATTTCAGTCGATCTTGTTTTGTTCTCGCTTTTTAGTATTATTTCTGTTTTCTACTTCGTATCTTAGTGGCTTTTTATTGCCTTGCTTTGGGTTAAGTTAAGATATCAGTAGTAAAGAGCAGCAGTGTCTAAATGAAGATCGAATTGAAAAGGTTCTTTCTTACTGCTATCAACTACTAATTGAATGTGTTTTATTTGATGCTGTGTTATATCGGGTTTTTCTTTGCTATCGTGGTTAGAGAAACACTTTTATTTTCGAAGACAACATCATTACTGTTCAATTAATTACCACTTGGGTCAACGTATATGTGACTAAGCTGTTAAGTGCCCGTTTGATTCGTCTCGATAAGTCTTTTTTTAAATTTCTTTATAAAGAATTTCATTGTCTTTAAAACATTGTTTTATATTTGAGCCGATTTTGAAAATCGTGTATCGACCCTGAAGCGATTTATCTTCTGAGTTTTATTGATTTTAATTCCCAGGGTCTTGAATATTCATCCTAATCGTTTACGCATTTATTTTGGGAAAGATTTATTCTCCTTTTTGAAGTCACTTTTCCGTAGGCACAATGTTGAAAACCTGAGGAGTTTGAATCTTAAAAAAGATGTACAAACCTAGAGTGAAAACCTCTGTTAAGATTTTTAAATGTGACCCAACAAATATTTGAAAGAAAAAACTATTCATTTTACACCGAATATATGAATCTTCTTCTTTGAATAAAGTTTTTAGTTTTATTTTAATGCCGATGGTTTGTGACAAACTAAAGAACATGGCTAAATTTACGATGGAAACTATATAAACTCATGTAAATGACGATAGTTTTATGTTATTCTATTTTGTTGATATTAAAACATCAGTAACAGAAATCTTAGGATTAACTTGGTCTAGCAATGAAGAAAAGTATTTTTTCTAGAAAATGTTTTGCTAAAAGTTCTGAAAATTTAAGAAATTATTCTTTATTTTTTTCTGTGTATTAATCTTAAATGAAATAGGAAATGCCATATATGGCGTATAACTCTTTTGGAAATATCTAAAGTGTTGTGTCGTAAATAGGGAAGTTTGACACACATATAGAAAATAATTTATTTATTTGGGAGAATAATATGGCACACGGTTGAGAACACAGACTAATGTAATAAACAGTTACTCATTAATTTCTCAGAATTTAAACGAGGCCTCTCCACAAGGCTGGAGCTGGAACAAGGCCGTTTTTTTTTTACGTGGGGCGTTACGAGCCCGTAAGCTCGGACAAAAATTGCCCGTAGACTATGTATACACGGGGTTGGTCAGCTATCTATCTCTGCAGACGATACTCTGTCCGTAGGCATAGCCTCTTCTTTTCTACCCGATGGCAGAGCGGTTGACTGGCAGAGCTTTAACGAAATATAATCGTTAACTCCTCGGTATTTACTCGAGACCTCCCCACAAGGCTCCTTTATTTACGTGGGGGGTAAGGTCGGACAAAAATTACTCGTGGACTCCGTATTCTCGGTATCGCGTAGCTACCTAGATGAGACCCCTGCCCTTCGGCATAGACACGTCATTGTTCCGCTCTGCCCGAAGACTCAGAGGAAGACTAGTAGTTATAACGAAATCTAATCTCTAGTTCAGTAAAAGAGAGTGCTCTTTAAAAAGTATTAGACCAGTCCATCTTGTTGGAGTGTGCAGCTACTCTACAACATTAAGTATAAGATATATGGAACCGTTTTCTCAGATCAATGAATGCAAATAGATTACACTATTTACATTATTCGGAATACTGGAGAATTCGCAAACTTAAAGAATCAGCACATATTCTAGGCCACAAACATCTCCTGAGCCGACCAAGCATAGAAATAAATACAATATGGAAACCAGTAATAAGGAGTGCAATAGAAAAGCAATGATAACAACAAAGTTGCAATATGAGCTCTGGTAAAAACATAAATGATAACAGCAAAAATTGCAATATGAGTACTGGTAAAAAAAAAATGGTCGCTGAAGACATTAGTTTTGTAATACCAAGAAATTTATACACAGATGTCTTCAAGGACACATGGCGCAGTGGATAGTTCGATCCAGTGACAGGACCCAAAGAGTGTGAGTTCAATACCTGCTTAAGGCGGTGGAGAAGTTGGAGAGGAGAATTAATAGGAGATATGTGACATCCATTAGACATGGCACGGGGAAATAGAACAGTTTACCGCAGTGAGCGAAATAAAGGGTTCAGTTCGACATTCCAACCACCTGAAAAAGGCCGGAGCTTACAACGGCCGAAACGTTGTGGCAAATATGGCGACAAAGACGAGGAAAATAGTCCGAATAATATAAATAGTGTACATAATACCTCATCTCAGATGTATAGACAGATACATATTGCTTAATTAAACATTTAGGTCTTAAAGAATATTTTATCAGATTTCATAGACAGGCGTTACAGAATCGCAAACAAAGAACTAATCTCTCATTGAGTAACAGAAAGTGCTGTTTAAATAGTATTAGACCAGTCCGACTTGTGGGGGTATTCAGCTACTCCACAACATTAAGTATCAGATATCTGGAACCGTTTTCTCAGATCAATGAATACAAATAGCTTAATTAACCATTTAGTTTTTATAGACTATTTTACAGATTTCATAGACAGGCGCTACAGAATCGCCAACAAAGAATTACAAATAAAAAAGAACACATCTCTTGTCGATTTCCAGCAGCAACAATAACAAAAATGGGTAGCATATCTCGCAGAGAAAATAAAATGTAAATAATTAACTGTTGACCTTCTATAGTACCTTAAACAAAAAGGTTAGGAAGGAAACTTCCACCAATATTAGAAAATAAAAATAATAATCTTGAGAAACGTATTTTCCTGAAAAGATATTTTAAGATAAAGTTTTTAGTAATTGTAAACCTTGAGTAACACTAATTGTTCCAATAATCAATACCGAAAGTTTCCTTATAAGCAAACGGTTAACCCCATCATTGCCAATAAAAATCCACTTCCATGGCAGTTCTGAGATAAATTTGTTGTTCTACTCGTAATTTTTCCCTGTAACACCGCTAAAGGATGAGCAATTCACTCTAGCAACCGCATTTCTGTGTCTAAGGATTTCCATATTAGCTACAAGTTCTACTACTGTAACCTTGTGCCAATCTGACGTAAGCAAGTAACTGTTTCTTTAACAACTCCGAACGCAAGGCAGAATTTCCCAAGTTTCCATTTACATATTTCTAGGAATCAGTTAACGCATTCAGACTCGTGATTTTTTTCCCTGATTTCTAAAGATATAAGGTGACCTTTTTTTTTTTTTTAATGTACAGAAATGATTTTGACTGACAGGCAAAAATGTGTTTTTTTTTGTTTTTTTTAAGAATTTTCAATCTGAAGACATTTTGCCTGTTTCGAATAAGCGGTGCATTTTTTCATTGTTTTGAAATTTATGGAAATGATTCTCACGTTTTTGCCATCAAGATTGAAAATATCACCCCACCAATCATTACCATTTTCTATTAAGCTCTATTGTTGTTTCACTCGGTTTTTCTTTCTTTTCTCGACATTTCACGTGCATCTATCTATCTATCTATCTATCTATCTATCTATCTATCTATCTATCTATTTCAGTCTGCTTCTGTCTATTCATCTATTTCGATCTGCTTCTATCTAATTCAGTCTATTTCTATTGACCTATTTCAGCCTGCTTCTATCTATTTATCTATCTATCTATCTATCTATCTATCTATCTATACATATACACAAACACATGCACACACAGACACACACGCACGCACGCACACACATATATATATATATATATATATATATATATATACACACACACACACACACACATATATATATATATTTCACTCTGGTCATTTTTCTGCTCATATCTATCTCATGATATTCATATATATATATATATATATATATATATATATATATATATATATATATATATATATATATGATAAATGCTATTTCGTGAGGAATTTCCAACGAAGAGCTCCATATCCGAGACCGATAGAAATTATTAATTAATGAATATCAAACACTTAAAATACCTATAGTACCTTAAGTGTTTTATATTCATTAATATATATATATATATGTGTGTGTGTGTGTGTGTGTAGGGGGAGTTGTTTAGTTATGCGTGTGTGTGTTTATATCTTTATATTTATATTTACATATTTCAGTCTGTTCTTATACATTTACTTGTCTTTTCATTATATTAATATATCTCTTTCTATTTGTCAGTCCGTTCATATTTTCATATCTATCTCAGTTAGTTCATATCTTTTCTGTCTGCTAAGTTTTCTATATATTTACTTTTCTCATTTTAACTTTTAAGATGTTAATTTCTATGCATGTATGGATGCATCATTTAGGTTTGAATATGTACATGTATGTCTCTCTCACCCTCTCGACTCGATCTATGCCTCTTATATTGCGTCTTTCTAACTCCTTCTCCAGTTGTCCCTCTCTTTCTCAAAATAAAATGTTAACATATCACATGGTCGAATTCATGTCCCACTATTTCTCCTTGCAGCAATTTCCATCTTTTGGAAGCGGAAACATTCACAGCAATAAACAAGGTTAACACCGATACAGATTTGGTTCAGGAATAACCAAAGTGTCTTCTTCATATTTGCCTTGCAATTCTTTTATTCCAAACAAATAGTTACCAAGTAAATTAATGGAAACCTTGTTACCAAATATTTCAAGAGGAATATATATATATATATATATATATTTTACTTATTTCTTTTTATATTTTATATATATATTTTATATATATTTTTTTTTACTTATGAATAAATATTTACACGATCCATTAACGGTGTTATCGGTGTAATCGCCATTTGCATGTCTTGTAATTTACAGATCGAAAGGAATTATTTTTTTATTCTTACCTTTATTTTTTTAAAGCGCTGTATCGCTATTTTTAAGGAGGACATGTCAATAAGAAATTTACATACGCAAAATGACATACAATCGTATCTAGAGGCATACAAGAAACATCTGCAAATCTAGCGCAGCCGAGCTTTTCATTGTTCGCCATGACACTAAATGGCAGAGGGAAGACCGATTATCATTTTACACGGGCTTCCTACACTGACCTGCCAAATAGTAACACTGCGCATAATCATTTCTGTAAAAGAACGTTTTCGGCTTCTTGCTTTCCAGTCAACTTTGATCTTCAAAATATTAAATGCAATGTCAATCATTATCTGCCTTCTTAATTCCTGGTTTATTTTATTTTATTTTTCTCTCTCTTTAATAGTGTCTGTTTTTCCTATGCTCTCACAATCAGTAAATTTTTACGTCTTAGTGGCTTTATTGCCTTGATTGCGATGAAATCACAAAGAAAACAAAGACATATGAACGCAAGGGAAATTAAAATGTGCAGATTCTGAGAATATGTACGATAGACAAATAATTACCATTGCACTGAAAAAAAGTTAAAATCGGGGGAGCATCCTCTCGGGAGTTGGTTACAAAAACTAGCGAAACTTGGTCTCCGAATAGGGATGCCTTCTTACCAATGGAATACGACGAAAAAGAGCATGATTCTACCCTGTGTATGCAACATGGCGCTTTTCGCTTGTAGAACTCTCGCTAGTTCTCGCTTGTGGAACTCGTTTCGGGATTCTCGCTTTCCAGACAACTTTGATCTTGAAAAGTTAGCGTTATAATATAGGTTGAAATTTATAAAAAGAAAGAGAAAGAAAGTTTCTTCGATAATATGATAATAATAATGTTAATAATACCAGTTTCCTTAAAAGGAAACATTTGGCATTCATTAACAGGTCAGCCATTACAGATTTCGATTGAAATTTATAAGATCTTTCTCTTAAAACAATTTTTAGGAAAATAGGTTTCTCAAGTTTAGTAGCTTATATCGCTCATTCTAGTATTTTGAATAGGTTGACTGTTGTTTCTTTTTTTCTCATCTTTTTCAAACCTTAAATAAAGTCTATCAAGATAGCCAGCCTGAATGCGAGGGGATAGAGGGATTGGAGTAAGGCTGCCTACCTGCTTCATGACCTCTTGTCGTCTATCCAGTAAAGTCAAATTGTTTGCAACTTTGATGCATGTGTTTTGTCTAACGACTTTGGTATCTATTCAGCATATGGGTACCGACTAGTCAGAGGTGTTTCTTTGCTGATTAACCGTAATCTGGATGCAAGGGTGGACCTTTATGTCGATGCCGAGGGCAGGTTGATCGTGACCCATATTGCGGTGAAAATTAGTTCGTTTCAGATCGTTTCGGTTTATGCGCCCAACGTCCGCAGAGAGCGTTTCTCGTTCTTTCGGCAGTTGGGGGCTGTTTGTGGTGAATTCAACGCGCCTAGTCTTAATGAGGAACTGGAATGACGTCCTGGACACCACGACAGGTGGAGGGGAGCTGGCGAGAGGTCGGGAGATCGTAGCTTGTTTGATTTGATCGGCAACATTGGACTTGTCGATAGATACCAGGTCCATCACCCAAAGTGTGGGCACTTAAGTGGACGTCTACTCACGTAGCTAGCTACCTGGATATAATGTTAGTCGGAAGATCCGACATAGACCTACTAACTTATCCCACGTTCCACTGGTTAAGATATTCGGACGACATACTTATCTGTCGCTGGGTGGCCTCATACTGTAGGCCTAGAATGGCTGGATACTGGAAGTCAATATGTCTTTACTGGACAGGCGGGACTTCCAGGAACAGCTAACTCGCCTAGTGAAGCGGGAACTAGTGGGGGTGGTTATTGGCGATCTGTGGTGGGAGATGCTTAAGGATAGGATTAGGTCCTTCACCACCGAATTTCGCGGCTCGCACTAGACAAGTCTAACAAGGTGGAAGCTCTTAAGGATAGTGTTTCCCTGACGGAGACTGGGGGTCCCCAAACGATAGGCTTAGCTATGGAGGCCCTGCAGCATTAAGCTACCAGAGTCAGTTAATTAAGCATAAGTTAAGCAAGATGTCTTCCGAAGCTATGAACACGGACTAGACATTCGAGAGCTCAAGACCCCGGAAGGGTTGTACTTTGAAGTCGACTGACTAGCGTTTCGTCGGCATTTCGAGAGCCGGTTTACGAAGGAGCCTGGGCTCTGTGACGAGTTTCACAGATACTTGGTTGAATTTTCACGGATTCTGCCGATTGAAGCAGCTAGCTGTGAGCGGGAGGTTACGAAGGGCGAGGTCAATGCAGATTTGAAGAATGTCAGCATAAGCAAGTCTCCGGGACTCCATGGTTTGCCCTATGAATTGCACTTGAGGCTGTCGTACATCTTTGTCCCGAATTTGACTGTCGTGTTCAACAACCGGTTTTGCCAGGTGTGCGTCCCCGACCGGATCTCCATGTATGTGATCACGCTGTGGAAAAAAAAGTCAAGGGTGTTGGTCGGGATTTAGATGATTATAGGCCCATACATCTGCAAACACAGATTTGGGTCAAAATCCTGACGGAGCGTTTGCAGTCAGTTGCCGAGATTCAGTTGCTGAGAACCTGCATCTGATCCACACGATCCTATAAAGTATAGAAGACGACGAGCAAGCCACGCTGATCAATTTGCTGTCCTACGGGCTGCCGGATTCCAAACCAACTTCTGCTGCTGGATTAGTCTCCTGTATCGCTCCCCCAGTGATGTGGTACAGGTGAATGGAAAGCGGTTTGCGCGCTTTTGCGCTGTCTTAGTCGGTTTCTTGGGGTTGTCCGCTGTCGACCCTATGTTACGCTTTGGCGTTAGAGGTAGCATTCCTTCATCGCACGTTGACGGGGAACTCGAGTTTAAGGACTGCCTACCTTTCTTTACTATAGCTCGTCCCATTTGGCGGGCTGGGCGCCTTCGTAAGCCTCGTGATATATTGATTTTCCTCCTCGAGTGTCGATCGTCCTTGAGAGTCATTTGTCGGTTCAGTCACCTTTCTCGACCAAGGATAGTCATCTAACGTGAACTGGTGGAGAGATCACGAATGATCCACTACGCGGCCGGCTCAGCTTTTTGGCGGACGAGTTTCGCTCATTTTGGTCTTGGGCGCCAGCGTCTGACAGCCTCAGTAACGATGAGTTTTCGCTTTAGCGACTGGTTCAGAATAAGCTATCACTCAATGACAGGGCCTTCATTTGGGGCTTGGCGTATCTTCCAGACTGTCAAAGATGTGACATTGGTTTAGAGGAAACGGCAATGCACGCCTTCTACCATTGTTCTCGGGTGCACCCCCCATTAGGCTTTGTTGGCGAGTTGACAGTTCGTATCGCTCCGAAAATCTCGTACTTATTGATCGCGCATACACGTGTGACGTGACAATGTGTCGCCCCGTCTTCTGAGCTGAAGCGGATGGTGTTTCTAACGCTGCCAGCCACAGCTTAAATAGTGATTTGGCCGACGCGATCAGAGGTAATCTTGCGATGCGCACGTTATTCTCATCAGGATCTAATCTGATTCTTTGAGCACCAACCCAGGGTGAAGATTAGAACTTATAGAAAGCGTTTGGTATCGACAGATTTCAGCGAAAGTTGGGTAATTATGGCGATCTTGGTTCATGTGAACGGAACTAATTATGAATTTCGTCTTTAAGTCCCTAATTCACAACGGAGTGATTTCCTGTAGAGCCCTCCCACGTTTAGAATAGACCATTCTTGTGTACCTAGTTAATGTGTGTGAATGCTGTTCCTGGCCTGTTTCCGGATTCCTCTATGGTTATGATGATAGTCTAGATTCCCAACCTCACTAGTTTGTTTTTTTCCATTTTTTTATCTTGACTGGGTCAGTTTCTTTTTCCCCAAGGCTGTATTTATTTTATCTTCCCGTCTCCATTAGCGAGAGAGCCTCTTGATTTTGTTTGAAGACAAAAGACAGCGGCCTCTCTTATTTCTTTGAGGGTTGGACGGCTCCAACTAACATCAATTATCTTTAGTCTGTGTATTTTATTATATTTTCACCCCCCCTCATTGAGTATCACCAATAAATTATTATATATAATTTTATATTCAACAATGTCATGTGATATTTTGTATGTTCCTGTGTGTGTGACGTATTGTGGTATATGTAGGATTGAATGATGATGGTTGAGTTCTTGTGATGGATGTGCAAATTGTAATGAATGAATGGCTCGTGAATCCGTTTAGCTAGGTATATATATAGTTAGTGTCCACTCATTCCCCCATTTAGGCCTTGTGCAATTAATCTCGAGAACTTAGAAGGCATCAAGACACTAACCTGCTTATTCAATACTTATAATTCACGGCAATTTACAGATAATGAAAAAATACACGATTGAGAAATATAATCACCTACAACCTAAAGAGACATTATAATAAAAATAATAATAATAATTTTCATTAAAGGATCCGTATTATGAATTGTTATTAAAGATGATCCGATATCTAAGTTTAATAGATTAAGTGAATAAACAATAATAATGTGAAAGCTATTGGTCAGATATTAACGATTATGTGGGGGAGGTTTATATTTGCTTCATGGATTGAATTAGACCTTTAAAGCAATTTTCGTGTTGTCATTTTAGGACATTCTTTAATATTTCTCAGAATCTTTCTCATACATTTATAAGTTTATCATTCGTTCTTGCTTTGAATATTGCTGCCGCATGTAGTCTGGTGCTCTTGATATATATTTAGAGATTCTTGATAAAATCCAACGAAGAAGCTGCAATGTTATTGGTCCTGACCAAGCATCTCCTCTTCAGTTACTTTCCTCGTCGCCGTAATGTAGCTTCCCTGTGGCATTTCTATAAATACATTCATGCTAATGAACATTCCACTACGGTTGCCAGATGAATTTAAGAGCAGTAAGAGTTTGGCCGCAAGGTTTGATCGCTTTTCATTTGAAATGGCTAGATGTAAGCGTAAGTTCTATGCTAACAGTTTCTTTTATCGCACTTCTCGCTTGTGGAACTCTATTCCGGCTTCTTACTTCCTAGTCCAATTTCATCTTCAAAAATTTTAATGCAATATCAATCCCTATCTTCTTTCCTTTTGGTAATATTCACCAGCTCAGAATCAATAATTTTGGTGATTCTTCTTTGAAAATAGCCAGAGGCTAGGAATATTTCATCCGCTGGAAAACGTTTACAGGGTAGAAAATAATTCATCACCCACAAGGCCGGGGAATAACTTTTGAATTCCCTCAATAGTTAAAATGTAATTTTTGTTGAATATTATTAGATTTTTGTATGATTTAAGCGGAAAATTGAACTGCTAAACTATATTTGTTTATTATACGCCGATGTTAGTTTTATGGCGGGAAATTCTGTATACTCGTTGTTAATTTAGTAATTAAAATCTGAGAATAATTGTTGTTTTAATGAAAGATATTTCAAGAAGTTCATATTTAAATTTAACAGGGAACTATTCCTTTTCATTAAATTAATTTTTGTAACTTTATTCGAGAATAAACTTGGATACCATAATATTTGATTAAAAACTTTTACGCAGAAATATTTCTATACAGGTCGGTGGTTATTCTGGGTGGAATTTAATTCAAATTTCCAATAAAATCTATTATAATAAATATCAGTGAATCTCTCTCTATTGTGGAATTAATCTATTCAACCGAAAAAATGTTTGCAAAAATCATTCTTTTTCACCAATATTTTAAATAAGGATGCAGGACAACTGAACACGGTCAGCTGAACACAACCGACTGAGCGTCGGGACAACTCAGAACCGAGACGACTCAACACCACAAAAAACATTACTTTTTTTTATTATTATTATAATTGAATGAAAGTAATTTCTTAAGGATTAAATCCTTAATTAGTGAATATTTGGAACAATTACATTGAGATGGAACAATTACATTGAAACAATAGCTTCGTCTACCGACAAAGGAAGTTGGGTCTCTGTGTCGTGCCAGAAAGTTTATTTCTCGCCCGAGTCCATCTTTCAAATCTCGGAATCAACCATTTGCTCTTGCATGAAATATTACTGTTATATATAGTCTGGAGCACCCGCTGTTCGTCTTAAGGTCCTCCACAAAATCGGATATGCAATGTGATCGACTCTGATCTGACATCTCGTTTACAGTCGCCCTCTCACAGGCGTGTCGTCGCCTTCCTCTGTCTTTTCTAGAGATACTTTCACGGTAACTGCTCTGGTATTTTTGCTAGTTCTCAAACTGCATGAATTTAAATGTGCCACTACGTCGTCATCTCAGTCCCACCCTTTCACTGTCTAAACGGTTAAATGTAGGCGTCTCTTCTACTCCAATAGCTTCTCGCACTTCCCGTCTGTGGAACTCGTGTCCTCTTACTTGCTTCCCTGATAGCTATAATCACCACCTATTCAAATGCAATGTCAATCGATATCTCCAATTGCCTTAATCTATTCCCCGTCCTTCTCTTCATCCTTTCCTGATTCACGCCTCTTTACTTTTGCTCCCATTCCCTCTAACTCCTTGCGTGCTAGTGGCACTCTCGCCTTGCTTGGAGTGAAAAGCTTAAAAAAAATTATTTACACACAAACTGGTTCATATAAAATATGAACCAGTTTTTTTTTTGTTTTTTTGTTTTATTTTTATATATTTATTAAAATACTAGAGAAATTTATTTTTAATAAAGTAAATCGATACTCTAAAATAATTTATGAAAATATTTTAATAATACGCACAAAATATTTTAGAATATCGATTTACTTTATTAAAAAATAAATTAAATGACGTTTTAATTTATTAAAATAATTAAACTAAAAAAGATGGTTTATTTTGTTTGGCATATTTCGATTTAAATCATTAATAATAATTAAAAACAAGTGTGGTTTAATGAATTATTTTTATGCCTATTCACTTGGGTTCTCATGGCCCAGTGGATAAAGACGCTGTTTAGATGCAGTGACTAGACCAAAAGAGTTATGGGCTCAATACCAGGCCACAGCAGTGGTCAACCAAACTTGGAGAGTTGACTTAAAGAGAAATAGCTGAGATATCCGGAAGAGGTATGGCACCTGGAACTAGAACAATCTACTCCAGTGGAGGAAATAAAGGGTTGGGTTCGAAATTCGAATCACCCGAGGCAAGCAATCATAATACCTCATCTCAGAGATATAGACAGATTTACTTTATTAAGAAATAGATTTCTTTACAAATTACTTTATTAAATATAATTTAAAAAAGAAACTGGTTCATATTTTACCTAAAACCTTTTCAAATGGCTTATTTAAAGCTTAAATAATGACTCAATTAAGAGTAATTATAATCGTATGTCAGCAAATCTAACAACGGCTGGGTGAACTGCGTTTTTCTTTAAGGTCCAAACGTGAAAGAAGATGGGTAATGCAAAACAAATATAAGCATCTCAGCAAAAGCCGTCGAATAATTTAAAAAAGAAAAACAACTTTGTAAAAATCAGACTGGAATATACATGAAAATTGATTGAAAAGTAACTCCACATTTTAAAATATTTATAACTTATTTTAATTTTTACAAGGAATGCATATCAGAGGTAGGTGTTTATCATGGGGTTTTAGTTAAAATTCGATATGGATACCAGATTTCTCTACCATCATCTGGCATCAACCTACTTCACCAGAAACTTGTGGTAAGGAAGCCATAACTTTTTGCATTCGCCCTTTAAGGTCTTCCAAGGTCTTCTTCTTTTAACCAACCCCACAGGAGAAAAGACAAAAAAAGAAACACAGGACTGCCGACTGGCCCTCATATAAAATAGAGTTATTTTTCCATCAACCCGTAGAAGAAAAATACAATATCTACAATCCTCGTCGTCCTGTTATTCTGTATGATATTTAAAAAAAAGAGAATTCCTGAATTCAAAACATCTATGCGTGATGCGAGTATGGAGAGATAACCATGGCCAGAACACGTGATCACCGAGTTAGCTCTAAATAAAATCGGAACGAAAAAAACGCTCATACTTCAAATTACAAAGAAACAGTAGAAATTCCTAAGATATATGGGAAAGGACGGCCTGGCAAATTTAATACTCACAGGAGGGAATGAGAGGAACAAGGGTTAGAGGCAGGAAAACAGCAAACAGATTTACCTAACGATTTGCGTGAATGAAATAAGAAAATGTCAAACGTTGATTAGCAAAATAGACTTAACTCGATAATACCAAAGTCAAAGCAACATATGTCTTTGCAAATGCTATTCTTTTTTATATTTTCTCTTAGACAAAGAAAAGCTTAAAATAACATCAATAATGATACAGTGACGTACCAAAAATGATAGAATCGTTGTGTGATATCGTGAAGAATCGTATCAGTTCTGGTGAAGTCAAAACTTTGGCCTGGCATCTATTCTACAATTGGTCGGGAGACATCTGCAAAGATGTTATTAATTAATGGATTCATTTCTTCAAACGTTCTTCTGTTTATGTATTTGAAATAGACGCTCTACTTTTATTTACTAAACAATGTTTATTATGTCTATCGGCCTGTGTGTTCCAGACATTTTAATAAAGGGCATCGAAAAGGAGAAAATCGAAACGGTGGTTTCCCCTACAAACGAGGACGCAGGTTCGATCCGTGCCGAGAATACATTTTCTTTAGTATGACTTCTCGAATTTGCAAGTCGATAGATGTAATAGACACTGTTTAATAAATACAAATGGGGAGTCTATTTCAAATACGAAGTATCCACTTCTATAACATTTGAAGTAATGGAGATATTATACCTTAAAGTTTTGATAAATGCCCACAGGGGTCTGAATTTTTAGCCCATTGAGCCCTGCGATTCTAAAATATTTTAACCTTCTGCTTGGGCACCTGAATCAAAATTCCCAAATAATTGTTATGTATTTTTTTTCACGGTAGATATAAAAATAGTTACACATATCTAAGCATTTTACTTAGCAGGGAGAGAGTATGATTGCATGCATTCACTTTATCGCCAGAATTCTTTATTTCTTTGTCAGTCTACCCAGCAGGTGCTGTCTCTGTTGATCCAGAAGAAGGGAATGCTGTGCAGCAGGCTGAAGACTTCACAGCCGTAACAGGATAGTCTTTTTAGGCCACAGTTGGGGTTTTCTACTTGAAATCATTGTATTTATGAGAGCACGCAACGCAGAAGTTGTTAGGAGAAGACATCGTTTGGCACTCTGAGGGGCGGAGGCAGATATTTTGCAGACGTTCCAGAGAATCAGAATTGATTGACTGCCTGTGCATTACAGCTGTCTGGAATGCACACACCAGATCCACACAGTATTGATCTAGGAACTTTCTGAAGCTGAGGAACATGGCTTGCTCGGGGAAATTTGCCTGGAATAACACGCTAGAAAAACACGACGCAAATGTTTGCCCACCGTAGGCATTAAGTCATTTTTCTACTACCGGTAAAGCGGCGGTCAGGACTCAAAAGGTCAATGGATATGACACATAAATGATGCCTAAATGTCAAATTTGTTTCTATATTTTTATTCTGCTAATTCTGCGGTATTTCCAATTGTATCTCTTGGATTCTTTTTATATCCTCTCTACTGTTTTTAGATCAAAGATGACTGGACTTTTTCTATCTTTTCCGGGTAGAACTCCCTGGAATATATAGGTTTCTTTCTTCGTTGGAACTGCCAAGACTAATTAACATTAAATTACCCATGCCTCCATCTCAAATTCCACCAAAAGATTGGACCATGTGAAGAATTCAGAATCACAGATTCCAACACTTAAGAGACGCCAGTGGCACCATACAATGTGACAGAATGATTGACTGTTCTTCTTTTTCAAATGAACTTTAACACATATTCTTTAGTGTAATGTTGTTTATTTATATATAGATAACAAAATCTATGTTAACCTTTCTTACCTCTATCGACACACACGCCGCTAAAGACGTACACACACACAAACACGCATATGTAGATAAAGATATAGGTAGATAAATCCGAAAACTTTTTTTCATAGGATTGGAAAATTTACTTATGAATCAAGCGACGTAATCTTGAAGCGAGATAGATTTATTTTATTTTGATGTCTTCTTCATTATTCTCTGTCATCGGAACCTTGTTTTATCCGATTAGGAAGCTTTTTATCAATAATGTTACGTAATTTTCAAGAGATATGCATTTGGTTTACTTTGATACCAGTCAGATTAAAAACCTTTAAGATTTTTTCATTGGATTGGAGACTTTACTTATATAACAACCTATGCATAATTCCACACATAGACGCTATCTATCTATCTATCTATCTATCTATCTATCTATCTATCTATCTATCTATCTATGCAATCTTTATATATATATTATTCATATATTATACATGCGCAGTACTTATTGGAAAGTGCTCAATATCAGTGATAGAGCTAACATATTTAGTTGGATTGATGTGAGTTTGTGGCCCTGCGATCATCAGACAAACTGATTAACTTTTTTTTTTAATTTTGGATTTATATATGGTTGCATATACCGGTGTTTTTTTTATTGTAGTGGAAGGTAAAATTGTCGTATGAACGCCCGTCATACTTACGCAAACATGCATACATGCACGTACATTCATTGACGTACGCAGACATACATGCACGCACGCTCACTCATTGGAGCTCACACCAACATAAACAAATGTGAAAAGTGTGGGACTGGGCATATATGCGCATCTATGTGTCATTGCATACATACGTACGCATTTGGTCGCTGTATTCCATGTTGTATTGTATAGCGAATATTTTATCATCTCTGTTGAGCTGTCAACGCGTTATTTGGTTTTGTTCACGTATGACGGGGTTTGTGTAAGACTATGGTAGGTAAAAATTGCTATTATTTAAAAAATTCTAAGGCTGTTTGTTTCTTGTTTCTTTTAAAGTCGGTTATTTGCTGTTTTTGGCGATTGAGCATATGTAAATGGTAGAAACTTCAATTTGTAATACTTATTAATATTTATGCTGTGGTATTAATTTTGCTGGTGGAGGCAGAAGTAAGTATAATTGTGGACTGATACGGCAATGGTAATTGTGGTGCCGTAACAATTGTGGACTAATACGGCAATGGTAAATGTGATGTGGTAGTAATGGTGGGAGGAGCCGGTGATAATAATAACCATTGTAACAGCAAATAGTTATTGTAAAGTTGTAGAACTGATCGTAGTAATGGAGGTGGAATGATTATAAAAATAATTATAATTATTATGATAGTAGTATGAACTATAAAATAACTGATGGTGTTATGGTGTTAATACTTTCTCTTATCATGTGTATACGGTGAATGGTGGTTTTTGTAGTAGTATTGATTGGTGTTTATTTTTTTTATTTTTTTTTTTCATCCGTTTGGTATAAATTCTGATAATAAGTATTTTTTCATGTCTGCATTTAGAAACTATTTCTAATCTTATATTTGTAATTTTTTATTGGTATTTTTATTGCTACCTTTTCGTATAGGCAAAGTAGGCATTTCTTTTTAATGTTGGTAGAGGCAGGTGCGTATTTCAATATTTTCCAGCTTATTTTTGGTGTAATAATGCTGTTTTTTAGATGTCATATGTATTTGGATAGTGTAGTGCTGCTTGAGTATTTTCTGTTGGAGAATGAAGGGTCGTGGTTTTGTTTCTTTTCTTAAATGGTCCCACAGTGGAACCGATGTTATTCATTGTGCTGTCTGCTCTTACCTTGGCTTTATATATTATATTCGTTTGTTGGCAATTTCCTTGGAGAGGACATGTTGTTTTATTTCTGCAGTTGCATTGAGATTCCTTGTATATATATATATATATATATATATATATATATATATGGTGTATCAAAAATACTTTTACAAATCTTTGGAGCGAGATGCTTTACCTTTGCTGCTGTTTGTCGTATTGTTGCTGAGACAGGATCCGTGACATCATAACATATGGATTGAGGAAGACCTGTAAATGTACGTGCGCCTGACAACTAAGAACATATTCTACAAGCTGTCAGAGACGGTCCAGCTATCAGCACACGTCAATTTGCCCTAGCCTATACCACATGGAGGGTACTTCAAGAGCCGCCCCTGTATCCGTATCATTTCCAAAATTTTGTAAAAGTATTTTTGAATTGTATCTTGGAGTCTACATTTAACTATTTCTAACGCAAACTTTAAGATTAATAAGTTAAACACAAAGGATTTTCAGACATATCTTCATATGGATTTTTGTCCTTGCTTTGCTTTATTACTGACAGAATATGAAAAAAGCACTTTAAGGTGAGATAACAAGAAAAGAACGAGAAATAAGACGACAGATGACAACGTTTGACATTTCATTTATATGTTGAAAATCAAAGTTGACTGGAAAGAAAGAATACAGAAGAAAGTTCCACAAGCGAGAAGTGCGCTAGAAGAAACTGTTAACATAGAACTTACGCTTACATCTCGTCATTTCAATAGTAAAGTGATGAGACCTTGCCACCAATATAGTATTGCGCTTGAATTCATAAAATCTAATCACCATTATGGAAAGTTAATGATAACAATGACCAGGAAGTTATTTATAGAGTGAAGATACGTTACGGCGGTTGGAAAGTGAGTGAAGCCGAGATGCCAGGTTAAAATCAATAATATTTCAGATTATTATTTGGATTATATCATGAATCTTTAAATACGTAGCAGGTTTACAAGAACAGATGTGGCAGTTATAATTTAAAGTTAGGGCGAATCGGAGCTTTATACATATGGATATCTTAAAAAAGTAGGTATACATTAAGTATTTTTCCATTATTACCAGTAATATAATAGCTGTTCACAGATTCATATACTATTAGAATATATTTCATTCATTAAAATCATTTTTAATATTTTTATTTTCATAATTTTTGTTTGAGTACATTTATTACTTTTTTAAATTTTTTTTACATTCAATTTACATTCATGTGTAACTATATTAATTTGGTGTATTTATGCGTATTATTCAGCCAATCAAGGCAATAAAGCCACTCAGATGCAAAGGTATTACTGAGTATCAGTGAACATGAAAAAAACAATATTAACACGAGAGAACAATAAAAGATCAAGAATTAAGAAGAAATAAGATAACGATTGACATTGTATTTAAATGTTGAAAATCAACGTGGACTGGGAAGTAACAAGCTGGAAGAGTGTTTCACATGCGAGAAGTGCGATAGAAGGAACTGTTAGCAGCGAATTTACGGTTGCATCTATTTATTTTCACTGTAGAATGATGAGACCTCGCTGCCAATCTAGTACTGGGCTTAAATTCATAAAGTCTAGGTAACATAGTTGAAAGTTCATCAGAATAATTAAGATTAAATTATTTATTCAATACATCCAAAACAAAGCTAGTAACGTCTCATTACCACCGAGCAGACTGGAAAATTGTTCCAGCCCTGATGAGATTTCATAGTTTCAATGAGGCTATTTGCCATAGACTTCTTTTGGGTTTAATGAACACTCAAGACTTCAAATGGACACAGTTATATTGGTGCCATCGCAAAATATGCTGGAAGAATGTTCGATTCATTGTATTACTCCATAAAATATCTAATTGAAGCAGCCTTGCTGTATCTTTACAAGAATCAAATCAAGAATGCTGTCATATCGGACCTCGTGTTCCTCAGTTATTACTACCCAGCCTTTACAATAAATGCATTACTTAGTTTCACTAGTTCAGACCTTCACAACTAGAACCGACTTGCGATATTCACGGCGTCAAATCATCCCTTTTCTTTTCGTGTTCCTTTCGTAAGTCGGAATTATCTTCACCATAAATGTTAGCTTATAAGACAGATTTTCGAGACGATTCTTCCCAGAACCAGTAAAATAATGACCTCTTCAAATCTGGGGTCAAAAGGTATCTATCCTACATATCTTCATAATATACAAATCTTAGTTCCTCCTTCCACCTCAATTTCGCCCTTACAATAATCTCAGTCGGTAACAGTCTACCTTGGGCCTTGTAATTGTAGAATATGAAGGATTTCATTTAACCTCCATATATGCTTATCATTGGTGTGAATTTTCAATAATCGGATTATGGATGCTAAAAAATAACACTGGCCAACAACAACAACAGAAAAAAAATTGAAATGGTGTCGAGACACCAAACAGCTTTTTTAGCTAATTTGAGGGCGCTGAAACTGAAGATGACATTACATTTTCTTGGTTAGCTACCGTTGTTGCTGCACAGAAATGCCTCAGTTGTTTTTTTTTGGGGGGGCGGTTTTTTTAATAAACATTTTTTCATTTGTTTTCTTTATATATAATATTGGCCGATGGTAATATTCCTCAAAATAAAATCATAGAAACCTCTCAATTCATATTTAAACCAACACGTATTGGTCTGCTTATTGAGAAATACTACTTTTTCAATAACAATCAGAGTTCAAGTCTTTAAAAATAACACGATTGAATATAACAAGACCAACAAGTATTCTCATCAAATCTAAAAGCAGAAATAAAACCTTGGTGAACATAAAAACTTTGGTAAATTTTTTTCTCTTTCTTGCTTGTCTGTCATATTCAATGTTATTTAAGACTCTTTTGATACTCCAGGAGTATACATGTACAATGGAATAGGTGCATTCAATTGGGGTGTCTTTTCAAATGTGAAAACAAAATTCTCTCAATATGCTTGGTTTCCTTCCGTAGCAAAGATACAGCAAGGCTGCTTCAATTAGATATTTTATGGATAAAAGTGATGGGATATCTTTATGAATATTAAACAGATTTTAGGGTTTCATTTTTTGAAGTCACCTTGATTATCAACTTTACTAAAGTGTATTACTAATAAAGTTTATCAGCTAATTTGAATTTCGGCGATAAATTTGAAACATTCAATACTTATGTTTTAAAGTTTTTGAAACAAAAACATTGTTTTCTTATTATAGTTTATTTCAAGTGGCTGACATAAATTTTTCGGCCTATCTTAAAATTGATGGGTTTCTACGACGTTTATTAACAAAATTTTGCGATCAACCATTATCCTAAATTGATCTTTTTTTTCAAAAATGAACAATTCCAGTACAGCAAAAATGGTAGCTAACCATGAAAAACTAAGGTAATTTTCAGAATCAACACAATCAAATTAGCTAAAAAACGTGTTTTGTTTCTTGCCACCAAAAATCGTGTTATTAGTCATGTGATAAATTGTCAAATATATACAATTCAGAATATGAAGGATCTCATTAAATCTCCACATATGCATATTATTGGTGTGAATTATCAATAATCGGCTTAGAAGTGCTAAATAATTATAAACTGTTAAGATGGAGTAATCATAAATGAACAAACAACCGCCTGCTCATGTCATTCTAAGCGTACGTCATCTGCTGTCAGCTGATCCATGATTTTGATTGGCTGTTTTTTCAGTGACGTAGGCCCATCTGTGTTGCATATAAACACCACAGATTTTGACCCGATAGTGACCATTTTCTTTTTTACTTTTGAAGGTAAAGACAAATCTTTAGGGGCGAAATGTAGAACATGAATAAATATCAACAAGTATTTCTTGCAAACGTCGTTTCAAATAACTCCCTGCCCGGATAAACGGCAGCATAACATTTTGCAAAACAGAATTATCCTTTAACTTTATAAAAACTCTTATTCTCCGCTATGAAAGGTCGTTCAGGTTATAACAATAATTCCTATTAATAAATCCTGCCTATATTTTGTGTCTATACTGTATACGAGTTTTGGAGTAACCCCGGAAATAAACAAGTGTCAACTGTTTTCTCGAGGGGCATTGAAAGATCCCCTTCTGATCAAATGGAAGGACACAGGACGTTTAAATATGCATAAGATGTCGCAGATTCACTCAGCAAGTCACTCGGCGCAACCTTTATCTTGTATCGTTAACCTGTCGAGAAAAATAAATCTCATGTGTTATCTTCGAAAGATTGAATCTCAGCACGCTTCATAATAAAATTTTACATAATTACATTCTTCAGTTTACATTCATTTATACTGATTTGGTATTTCTATGTGAATTATTCAATCAATCAAGGTAATAAAGCCACTAAGAATCAAGGTTATTACCTAGAGTTTAAGAAAAAAGTACTATTTAGGTAAGAGGACATTAAAAGATCAATAATTAAGACAGACGAATACGATTGACAGAACATGAAAGATTTCAGCATTCCTAGAACGACATCGAAGTTTCTGTCCTCACATCTTTCTGATTTAAATTAACGATCTGGCTAGGAATAGTCTCATTTCTTTGATAAATTTATATTCAGAGGACACTACGGTGTATGTGTTCATGTCTCGATATTTTCATATCAGTGCCTGGTAGCTGAGATTTACTCTGATCTAGCCATTACAGCCCAATAGGTGGATGTCGAACTTCTAATTTTTTATCAATTCACCCCAAGTAAAACATTAAAGCCACTAAGGTGAAAGAGGTTACGGAGTGTTGGATGATATAAAAAGAAGCTACTATTAAAGAGTTAGACCAATAAAAGAACAGGAATTAAAATAACGAATGATATTGTATTTCAATTTTTAAAGATCAAATTTGACTGGGAAGCAAGATGCTGAAAGATAGTTCCACCAGCAAGACGTGCGATAGAAGAAACTGTTAACATAGAACTTACGGTTGCATCTAGCCATTTCAACTGTAAAATGATTTGACTTTGCCGCTAATCTAGTACTGCGTTTACATACGTAAAGTCTAATCACAACAGAGGAAAGTTCATCAGAACAATTACCATAAAAGTATTTATAGAAGGAAGCTACTTTGCGGTGATTGGAAAGTGACTGAAGCCGAGATGCCAGGTTAAAACCAATAAAACTGCAGATTATTATTTGGATTATATTATAGAATCTCTGAATATGTAGCAGGTTCACAAGAGCAGATGTGACAGTAACATTTTAAAGAGAGTGTGAATGCTAGCCTGTAAGTATATAGCAAGTATTTTTCCAATATTACCAGTATTATAATATTCGTTCACGGATTTATATAACACAAGAATTCATTTAATTCATTAAAATCATTTTTAATATTTTTAGTTTCATATAGTGTATTAGAGTACATTTATTATATTTTTTGCTAAATAATAATTATAATAGATATTTTGTAGGTAAAGCGAGTCTTTGAATGACTGAGGCTAACAGATTGAATATTTGAGGAGTTGATATGCTTATTATTAATATGTATATTATTGATACATTATTATTGATATCTTTGTATAAAAGTGTCTAGTGCAACACAATGAGCGAACTTTCCCAGCTGCAATTTTTCCGGTTTTGTCCGCTAAATTCATTCTCAGAAATGTTTTGAACAAATATTATTATTTGCAATATCCATCAACCATTTTCCAATATTCCCCCTTCATCTATTGCTTCCCACAGCAGCAAATGACGCCACGGCGACTGCGTTGAAACTCTCCCTTAAATCTGAACTCTGAACCCGTTGAACGTGCGGTCAGTTTTTCTTGGTAATTCGAGACGCTCAGCTTTTGCGCATGCTCAGTATCAGAATGACTAATCCTATTTGTCTGTCTCCATTCACGTCTCTTGGCAAGAATTGTAAAAATGTGGTTTCTGTCTGAAAGATGAGAAACGTTTCTCGCCGCACTGTTGCTGATTTGCTACATATTATTCCCTGTTTCACAGAGAGGAGTCTCGAAGCCTGACAAAATACGGAGTCTCTGATATTTTTTCAGAACTGATATATATATATATATATATATATATATATATATATATATATATATATATATATATAAGATCTAGAAGATGAATGTATCTTGTTCTACAAACAGAATTTACCAGTTCATATATCAGCCCAATTAAAAGTATTCAATTTACATTAACTTAATATATGTATACTTCATAATTATTTTTATTTATAAAAAAACAGTGCTCGATGCATAAATTGTAAAGCAAAATATTATTATAATTATTTACTAATTTAAAAATATGTAATTCCAAAATCGCTTAATTATCGAATAGAATTATGGATTTTAAATTTAATTTTATAATTAAAGTTAAAATTTTAAGTTTTTATTTTGAAACATTATAATTCCTGTGTAGATATGAGATCATATATTTAAAGTAGTAAATAATAATAATAATAATAATAATATATACATATATATATAGGTACATATATATATATATATATATATATATATATATATTATTTTTTTTAAATATATGATTCCTTCGCTATAAAACTGTTTTCATGTTTCAAAAACAAAAGCCAAAAGCTTCAATATTAAAATTAATGGCTGCAAAAATTTCGCTTGAAGATGAAACAGAGCTTGTACTTTAATTCAATTTCATTTTAATAATTATATTGAAGTATTTGGCTCTTGTTTTTGAAACATGTAAACTCTTATGTAGCCAAGGAATCCTATTATTAAAAAATGATTATAATTTAGGCTCTACTTTTGTAATGAGCACTGTTTTTAAAAAATAAAAACACAAATACTAAATATCTTCGGATAATTTACCTGATGTGTTCTTTTTTCTTTCTATATATATATATATATATATATATATATATATATATATATATATATATATATATTGGTGACGATTCCAGCGTGCGCCACCTTCATAAAGTGCCTGAAAGCCATACTACGTGTTGCCCCAAGACTTGTGATTGAAATTGGGTAGACGGAACAATTGGGGCCGAGGATAGCTGTGCTAGCACGACGTCACAAGTCATCATGACCGAGGATTTCAGAGTGCTCGTGTTGTTCAGATTATTAATCATTTTAGATAACACGCTCTCTCCGAGAAACTGTAACTAAGGTCGGCTCAGTATAGCTGCAGTATGAACCACAAGTTGGCTCTGTGGATGTTGAACAAACACAAATGTACCTCAGTGGGGTTCTGCAATAGGGATTGGTTAGCCACCCTAGTAGACGGTATCCTGAAATACGAGTGACCAGCTATTATTATTATTATTATTATTATTATTAGAAAGAGTGAGTGAGAGAGAGAGAGACACAGCCTGACTATTGCGTTTAGCATTAAAAAGACTGTCGCCTCCGAATGTTAATATCAATATCCACTTTCACACAGACACACACATATATATATTTAAAAAATCGTAATATAAATATACTTGATGTAGAAAAATAATTTTACTGATGGTAAGTAACATTTTACTTCTATTAAATGAAATATAGTCTATAAAAACTAATAATGAAAATATTTTAAAGTTGTAATTAAAACTGTAGTTAATTAAAATGAATTCTAACCTAAACTTCTTTTTTTTTGTAATTAAATAAATAAATAAAGTCTACTAAATCGGAGAAATGAAAATTTTACTTTAGTAATATTTAAATATAAAATTAAAAAAAATCGTAATATACTTTAAATATACGAAAAAAAAATGCCGTAAGAATTTTAGCCGTTAACAATATAATTTTAAAAAATCTAGACGACAGGCTTTAACGGAAGTTAGATTTCATTGAAAAATACATCCCTTCCCACGACCCAAAACGTAGCAATAACTGATACATTAAATTATAGATAGATGAAAAACCCAGCCACCCCTGTCTAGAAAAATAGATTTATCTGTAACCTTGGAAACATGAATTTTGTTTTAGCTGTGTATTTAAAACCCAGTAATTTTAAAAGTTACTCCAAAATTCGCTTGAGGATGAAATGGAACTAATGGCTTTAATTTAATCACAAAATTAAATTCGTGGCTTTTAGCTTCCATTTTTGAAACATGGTTCGAACTGTGTAGCGAAAAAAAACATATTTTAAATCAATTAATTTATAATATTAATGCTCTGTAAATTTACAGTGAGCACTATTTTGTAAAAATAAAAATAAAAATATCTGTAAGAACACCGGATTATATATCTTGCTGTTCTTTCTTTTTATTTATATATATATATATATATATATATTTTTGTGTGTGTGTGTGTCTATATTTCTGAGATGAAGTACTATGTAGAATATTTACATTATTCAGAGTATTGTCCTCATCTTTATCGCCATATTTATTGCAACGTTTCCGACGTTGTACGCTCCGGTCTTCTTCAGGTGGTTGGAATGTCGAACTGAGCACTTTATTTTGCTCACTGAGGTAGACTGTTCTAGTTCCACGTGCCCTGTTTAATGGATGCCATTTATCAGTTATTTCCTGTTAATTCCTCCCTCCAAGTTCTCCATCGCTTTAACTAGCAATTGAACTCACACTCTTTGTCCCCAAGGACACATGGCGCAGAGGATAAAGACGTTCGCTGTGATCCAGTGACAGGACCCAAGTCCGAATAATGTAAACAGCAAATATATATATATATATATATATATATATATATATATATATATATGTGTGTGTGTGTGTGTGTGTACGTATATTTAATTGAAAAATATAGACATAATATGTCTATTAATTTTATAATGATCCTGTGCAGTACTCTAATGTTAAGAGGAAATTTATCAAGTTGTTTTTTCCAACCCATGTTCTTTCGATCTTCTCAAGATCAACTTCAGGGGAAAATTACAAAGACAAACATATTGTAACTGTGTTAACATCTGCATTTCGTTGCGATAGGGATTTTTTTCAAAAGACCAGCGTCACGGAGTCTGTTATAATTATTTGAAAATTATAAAGTTATCCGTTGTAGCTATAGAATTTTTATGAACGAATAAATTTAAAATTTAAAAATAATTATAAGAGAGCTCTTTATGCGTTTTTTTTAATCACCACTGCAACGAAATATGGCGCCTTCCTTGAGGAATTATATCTTAACGTCCAGAAACTGATTACAGAACTGGAAAGGGTCACTATAAAAAATACAGACATAATATAACGTATTTGAAAGAATATATGCTGCATATATATATATATATATATATATATATATATGTATGTATTTGATACTTGTATCTTTAGGCAACAATCCTTCGTTTATGCATGTTTCATTAAAAACGACAGACAAAGTACTACGGTTAAGCTTTTTATTTAATTTCTCTTGTGTCCGAACGAGAGCTTTCTTTTCTGGACAAAGGGTGTGCAAGAACTGTCCAAATGCTAAAATACTAGAACGACATCATCACTCCATACCTACCTACCAATTACAGCATCACATCCACCCACGAATTCCTGCAAAGATTAAAAACTACAAAAAAAAAAAGGTATAATAGCGTCACTTGACGTCGAAAACTTATTTACAAATGTCCCCGTCGACCAAACTATTGACATTATCCTCAATTCCGTATATACTAATAATTCTATCACTCCGCCATCCATCCATCTTAAAAAAAATTATACACGCATGCACAAGGAAAGTTCCATTCTATGACCATAATGGCAACATTTACACCCAAACTAATGGTGTTAGTATGGGAAATCCACCCGGTCCATGCTTTTCCAACTATTACATGTCCCACGTAGAAAATACGATAATTACACAGGTCCGCAAACCGAAAATATATGTCCGCTACGTAGATGATATTTGTATTTTAGCTAATAACATTAAAGAAATAGATACACTTAAGACCACATTTGAGAAAAACTCCTTCCTTAACTTTACATTTGAACTAGGCCAAAAAAAAAAAAACTTCCATTCTTAGATGTCCTCGTTGACTATAGCAATAACGCTTTCATTACATCATTATACAAAAATCCCACCAGCAAAAACTCGTGCCACCTTAACTTCAAAAGCGAATGTCTACTTAGGTACAAAGTAGCAGTAATAAAAAACTTTCTAAATAGAGCACACCAGAACTCATCATCTCGACTACTCTTTCTCAAAGAACTTAACAACGTTAAACAAACACTAATCAACAACGGTTTCCCTAACTAACTTATACACCAACAAATTAGACTATTCCTCCCCAAAGCAAGTAATAACGACAGCGAACACACAGCCAAAAATCACATACACGTTTATTACAAAAACCAAATGCATACAAAATAAAAAAAAATTCTAAATAGAGCACACCAGAATTCATCCTCTTTTCTTTATCTTTTAATAAAAACTTTAGACAGCTAACCTTATCCTCAAAAATAACAACACACCAGCTAAGTCAAAATTACAAAAACGAACATTATCTATGAGTTCAGATGCCCCTTATGGAACTCTGTTCCTGATTAAAACGGACTCATAAATAATTACATCGGTTACACAACTACATGCTTATCCAGACGACTTACGTGACACCTATTTGATCACAGCTCCATTAGAACCCATTCAAACACACACACAAACTTACCAGACCCCATTAGAAACATACTAGTAGAAAACAGCAATATATTAACTGCATCCACCTGCAAAAAAAGACTAAAAATAATGGAAGCTTTAATAATAAAAAAAGAAAAAGCCAACTCTTAACAATATTAACTACGAACAAAGCCACAATGTGCTAACCGTATTCGGAAATTAAAAACATCCCTACCACAAATCAAGACATACATATAACGCACACACTCAATTAAGCTGAAAAATCGAATCATCCTTGATAATGGCTAAAGGTATGCTCAAAAAGCGCTCGGAAATATAAAACATTTGGACAGTTTTACATACTTTTGTCCAGAAAAGAAAGCTCTTGTTCGAACAAAAGAAAATTAAATAAAAGCTTAACCGTAGTTCCTTTTCTGTCGTTTTAATGAAACATGCATATATATATATATATATATATATATATATATATATATATATATATATAATGGATGCTTTACATGATCATTAACTCAGTGTTTTTTCATCACTTGTAATAGTTTTGCTCACACTTCCGACTGAAATTATATGATAATAATCGTAGTAAATTTGGCAACATAGGAAAAACATGAAACTGCCAGCGTTGCTCGTTCGTGTGCATCTGTATTTATAGCAATGGAAAAAAACCTATGTCTAACACCAGGACTCTGTACCATGCCACACAAATAGGAGAACGCAGTCATGGCTGTCAGACAATTTCTGCGACCCCATGGCATTGGTGTATATATCCGGGATAATCCCGCTATGGTAAGGAAATTATTTTTCATGTCACCAAACGACTCTTTCCTGTTCTTTTGTCTTTCATTGTGTCTGTCTGTTAGCTATCACTTTTTCCTATATCGCTTCCCCTCTTCTCAGTATACTGCACTATACTGGACATAATCTTTGACATTATAAAAACGGCATTCTCCCTCCATCCATCTACGAACGTTTTCTTCGGTGATTATAATGCAAACCACGTCACGTGTTTTAACGATTCTAATGTTACTGATATTGCCCGTATTCAGGCATTAAATCGCTCCATTTCTCAATTGCTTACACAAACCGTGGATTTTCCTTTGAGCAACAGGCCTTTCTACTTGACTTATTTCTTACATCCTCTCTTGCCGAGGGTCGACATTGTGAAACCCCGATGTCTCTGTTTTTATCTATTAATATTTCGTTTCAATCATCTATTAAACAGGAACATCCTATTCATAAGAACTCTTTTCTTAAACCAACATACTGATTGGTACTCACTCCTTAATTTTCTTCGAGGCGTCCCCCACTAGACTGACACTTTTAAGCCTCAAATTGAGAATTGTTCTACTGAGATTTCCTCTTGGGTCAAAGCTCTTAAGAATTCTTTTATTCCTCAATCTGCTCCATGATTTACATCAGTATTCCCTGCCATTATATCCCACAGGTACCACTTTTTTTCGGCTATAGCAGCTTGTTAACTTTGACGCCTCTAAAACTAAACGATTCTCTATTAATCCTCTGAGGGACCCCTCTCTGACGGCCATCAATATGGCTCACGCTGAAACCCAGGTGAGTGACTGGTTGCAGCTTCTTGTGCTAACGTACTCGGGTGACATGAGGTGGAAAAACTATATTAAATCCGTTGCTAGGTCAATTGTTAAGAAAGCTGGTTCCCTGTATCGTGCTAGACAATTTTTCTTGTTTCCTCATACTTTGCTTAGCTTTTGGAAAACATCTTTCCTTATCCTAATGCTCCTTCGGATTTCGGTGTTGCATTTTCCTTACCCTGTTAAAAAAATTCTGATTATTTAAATTTTTATACTTACTCGATTTATGTATCCCCAATTTTCTTCAGTTTGCTGACAACCATACGTGCCGTCTTTCTTGATGTCTAGTCCTTCATTCGCGCTTTTATTTACCACTGTCATGTCCATAAAGAAATACATAAATAAAAATAAATATTAAATAATTAATATTAATAAAAATTCGTAAACCTAAGGAATCAGCACATATGCTAAGCCACAAAAATCTCCTGAGCCGACCAAGCATAGAAATGAATAAAATATAGAAACCAGTAATAAGGAGTACCAGAAAAAAGCTATAATAACAACAAAAATTGCAATATGAGTTCTGGTAAAAACATAAATTGATAACGGCGAAAATTGCAATATCATAAAAAATGGTTGCTGAAGACATTAGTTTTATAATACTGAGAAATTTATGCACGGATTCCCTCAACGACACATGGCACAGTGGTTAAAAGTGTTAGATCGAGTAACTGAACCCAAAGAGTGTGAGTTTAATACCTGGTTAAGGCAGTGGAGAACATTCAGAGGGAAATTAACAGGAGATAACCGATAACTGACATCCATTAAACATGGTACGTGGAACTAGAAAAGTCTACCCCAGTGAGTGAAATAAAGGGTACAGTTCAGGAGGCGGGAGCGTACAACGGCCAAAACATTGTGATAAATATGGCGACAAAGATGATAATGTAAGTAGTGTACATAATAACTTATCTCAGAAATATAGACAGATAATAAAAAAAATAATTATACTATCACTATCCATAAATAAAGTAAATAAATAAAAATTAATTATAGTGTCAAAAATAATTATAATAAAATAATTATAACAATTATAATTATCATTAATTCACCCATTCTAAACCAATGAGAATTGGCCCCATTTTTTCACTTATACACACAAACTCATGAAATTCTCACTATTGGACAAGCAGTTCACACAGACAGGTCATTAACATCTGCTTCAACGAAAATATCATCTCCTTTTACTTTTTCAGGCATCAATAGTAAAATTTATCTTTTAGAACCCAGCAAAAAATTATCATTAATTCACTCATTCTAAACCAATAATAATCGACCTCACATTTCTCCTCTACACATGCAAACCCGTAACATTGTTACCATCGAACAGGCAGCCAACAAAAACTTCGGCTCCTTGTCATTTTTCAGGCCGTAATAGTAACATTTATCTCCTAGCATTCAACAAAAAATTGAGGTAAGAAAACTCCAGACACTTCTAGTATTTTCCGACTGAATTTTCATTAAACACATCTATAAAAAATACGATAAAGTCTATACACTTGGCTTACTCTTTATCTTCTCATTCTGTGAGATTCTGATCCATATTTGGTCTAAATTTGACCCCAAACTCACAATTTTACTCAGTATTATTGTCTCCTCTGTCTCAAACACCACATAACAACC
Source organism: Acanthosepion pharaonis (assembly GCA_903632075.3). NCBI lineage: Eukaryota > Metazoa > Mollusca > Cephalopoda > Sepiida > Sepiidae > Acanthosepion > Acanthosepion pharaonis. The sequence goes on along the minus strand of CAHIKZ030005468.1, from coordinate 830,269 downwards.
AGATTATAAATGACTCGTTTTGCTGTTTCCACCTTTTACTATTTCTCACTTTTACGTGTATTTATTTTTATTATGCATTATTTATTATGTATTGTGTATTATTATAATATTGATTTATATATATTATGATATAAAAAATTATGATATAAAAAAATATGATATATATTATTTATGTATTATGTATTATTATAATATTGATTTATATTTATTATGTATTATTTATTATGTATTTTTTGTTGTTTCTCATTTTTATGCGTATTTTTATCTATATAAATGTTGTGGGTGGGCTATATTTGTTTACTGTGAGTTATAAATCCAGCACACTATACTCTGTAGGAGTTCTTGTAGTGACATATCTGTATCTTCTATTAATGATGCGGAAAGAGCACATAAAATTGTTTAGTCAGAATGTGATAATTTAAATGAAAACAATTAGTAAATTTCTTTGATGAATTTTGCCTTTTCTTCTTCTAAATAACAAAAAGAATGTAGGACATTTACGATCTCATAGATGATTAACACATCAAAATAATCCTCACAAGAAAAATATTCAAAGTAGATTTGGGATTACCGCGGATTTTTTATAAATACTCCCCCCGCTTCGCGTAACAACTTCAAACCTGATTTTTGAAAGTATACGATTCTTTGCCAATTGTTATTTGGAATTTTCCGAAATTTCTCCTTGAATGATATTAGATAACAATGTTGTATTGTAATAGAAGCAAATCATTCTTAATGCTTTCATATACCATTAGTAAGGCGGAAGTTCCATTGGGACACCTTCCTCCCAGGATCCTCTGCCCTGTTGAACAGACTCCCGTGTGGATACTTCCCCGACACACAATAATCTTATCATTTTGAAGCCAACAGTTATCTATCCTATATATCCTAATAATCAACGCCCTTTGCCTCTTAATTCCATAAAACAACTCTACAAGGTAACCCTGTAGCTTGAGTTACTCTTGAGCCTTGTATTGGGTGAAAAATAGCGAAAAAAATAACAGCCGTGTGCCTTCTTAAGTCTCTGACTATCACTTGATCATTGACAGTAGTCAGTGTGCGGTTAATTCAACATTACAACAATCGATCAACGTTTCTATTGATTTTCGTTATAAAGCTGTGAGACAAAATCAGGCAATGCATTCCACCTTCAACAAAGAATTGGTAAATGTCTATTTAGAAGCGCTACACTTTTACGAACCCATTAAGGGTCACTAGGTGATTTAGCACGCCGGTCACAAAATCACTATACGATGCTTTTCACAGTTCAAATCGGATCGGCTGTCAACGACTTCTGTCAATACGTACTTAGTACATATGTCATATAAAAATTACTAAAAAACATTAGCAAATTGCGTGTCACTGCTGACTTTTGCAGTACAGGTATATGTCTGTTGCTTATCGCTTCGGAATGGCAAAAGCTGATGATGAAGAAATCAAATCTTTTTGACAGGTAATAATTCAAATATATTATATGACGTATCCAATCTTTATAGATTTTTAAGCCAAAAGCTTTACTTAAATCTATTTTGATATCTCGCATTCATTTGTTCATGCAGGAACTGAATTATCTATAAATGTACAGACACTTTTGACTAAACAGATTCTTGTACAGTGCGTATATATTGATAAATTAATGAATATATGAAACTCACATACAAGCTTTTGAATTACTTTGAAACATTTTTTAACTTTCCGTGTTGATATCGACAGACCGCTACGTTCAGTTGCTAATAATTCAGACTGCATATTTAAAAGTGCATAAATATATTTTAACATATATAGTTCGTCTAGATTGTTCTTTTAAAACTCAAATATGAACCGATATTACTACACAACGTGTAACCTTTGTAAAATTCGTATTCAAGATATTGAATTATCTTGAAACATTTTCCAAAATACCTATGTAGATATTGACGAACCAATACGTTCGTATTTAATAATTGTGATTGCATATTTTAAGACGTATATATATACTGTAACTATATTAGAATATGCAGCTTTTATATGATATCTTAAAGAAGTAATATATACAAAGAATTAATTAGCAATGTTAATGGCGAAATCGCTTCGCTAACAAGAATTAATGGAACATTAACTTACTATCAATTGCTTGAATCATGCGATCCTTATATTTAAGTTGTTTTATATTTGACTTGTTGTCAGATGGAAATGACGAGCCTAGAACTTTCAAGAATTTCACATTGTCTTCTTCAGGGGTAATTACTTCGCCATTTACGGACAAAACACCAACTCGAAATATATATATATATATATATATATATATATATATATATATATATATATATATATATATTTAAATATGCGATTTATTGACAGTTATATTATTTTGGAGCGTGCGATGCTGCGACGAAAGAATTCTTGTTCAAATCAAAAAAGTGAGAATTTTCTAATATGAGTAATTCACGAAATTTTGTTGTTATATATTTTTTCAGTAAGAGTTTTTTTTGTTGTTTTTTTTTTAAGTATTTCACCTCAAGCCAGGCGAGAGTACCACTGGCACGCAAGGGGTTATAGAGAGTGAATAAGAGTAAACAAGTCCGATAGAGGAAAGGATGAAGAGAAGGACGGGCAATAGAGTAAGAAATCTAGAGATGTCGATTGACATTGCATTTGAATATTTGGAGATTATAGCTATCAAGGAAGCAAGTAAGAGGAAGAGAGTTCCACAGACAGGAAGTGCGAGACATGAAGCTACTGGTGTAGAAGAGACGGTTTCGACAGTAAAAGGGTGGGACTGATATTGCCGATCTAGTAGCACATTTAAATTCATACAGTTTGGGAACTAGCGAAAGTAGTTTGTCGGAGCATTTACCGTGAAAGTATCTGTAGAAAAGACAGAGGGAAGTTACGGCACATCTGTGAGAGAACGACTGTAAACGAAATGCCAGATCAAGACCAATATCATTGCATATCCGTCTCTGGATTTTGTCGAGGACCTTAAGGCGAACAGCGGGGGCTCCAGACCATATATGACAGCAGTATCCCATGCAAGGGCGAATGGATGATTTATAAATTTGAAGGCTGGCCTCGGGCGAGAAAAGCTTCCTGGTGCGACACAGATAACCAGCTTTCCTTGCGGTAAATGAAGCTATTCATTCAATATATTTCTCCCGGTCTTAGGCCAGCAGTGGCATGGACTTCAGTTTAATCCAAATAGTAGCGTAAAATGACTTAGTATTTTCCCACAAAATCATACTCTAAATGTTGAGATTTTATTTCGGCTGTAAAGTTGAATTATTGTTGGTTTAACTCTGTTACTAAAACCCATACATCCGAACATCAGACATTTTTGGTTGTGGGGGAACGTTACATTTTTCAGGAAGAGGACATTTTATAATCCTCCCCCTCATACATCAAGATGCAGAGGATCAATTAATCAATGCTTATGTTTAGATTTCGTTCCCTGGGATTTTACAAGGTATTTACAACAATTAAGCAAACTGTAATGTTATGTTAGTAAAGCCTGATAAATATAATAGACAACATTTGTCATACTTAATATAATATATCCTCTCCTGGATACTCTCAACAGCCGAAACGAAGGTATATGGTTTCGGAACTCTCGACGAACGGTCAATCTTATCCTTGCGCGGATATGAGGTAAGATCTCTCACTCTCTTTCACGCTCTCTCTCTCTCTCTGTCTGTCTCTCTCTCTCTCCGTTTATGCAACTGCCTTTTATTTTGTTGCCCTCTGTTTCTATACGCAACCTTCATCGACTTGTTAGTGTTGGTTCGCATCGAAATACTTTAAAGCCCGATTCTGTACTGGGCAACTTTGAGAATACATTTAGGTCAACTTCCTGGGGTCCTATGTATATTAACTATCTGATATGAATTCAAGTACAACATTTGCATTGAAATTTCTTATGGCAAACCCAGTGTATATTGGCGTCACCACAGATCAACTCTTTTTAGGTCAAAGGGTCCTGATGAATGGTACATGTCTTATTGCTCACTATTTACATTATTCGGACTATCATACAGATCTTTGTCGCCATATTTATCACTATGTTTCGGCTGTTTACGCTCCGGCCTTCTTCAGGTGGTTGGAATGTCGAACTGAACCCTTTATTTCGCTCACTGGGATAGACTGTTCTAGTTCCACGTGCCATGTCTTATGGATGTCAGTTATCAGTTATCTTATGTTAAATCCCCTCTCCAAATTCTCCACCGCCTTAACCAGGTCATGAACTTACACTCTTTGTGTCCTGTCAGTGGATCTAATGCTTTTATCCACTGTGCCATGTGCCCTTGAGGTCTACCCCAGTGAGCGAAATAAAGGGTTCAGTACGACATTCCAACCACCTGAAGAACGCCGAAACGTTGTGATAAATATGGCGACAAAGATGAAGATGATATCCGAATAATGTAAATAGTGTATATAATATCTCATCTCAGAAATAAAGACAGATACTGAAGGGCCGAAATGTTGCAATAAATATGGCAACAAAGATGAGGACAATAATCCGAATAATGTAAATAGTGTACATAATACTTCATCTTAGAAATATAGACAGATACTGAAAGACCGAAACGCTGTGATAAATATGGCGACAAAGATGAGGACGATAGTCCGAATAATGTAAATAGCATACATAATACCTCATCTCAGAAATATAGAGAGATGTCTCATTGTTGTAAGACAAATTTGTTCATCATCAGACGAAATTGTTTTGCTCATCTAAAAATTAAAAATTTTACTTTTGTAATGAAAAATGGTAAATCTCTTTACTGTACTATTTTTAAATTTTATGACATAATCATACACGTCTATCAACTCAAGGGAGGTAACTACATTATTGAGATGTCTAACTAGATTTTTTTTAATATCCAGGTTTTACCAAATAGCTTTAAATAGACATCTCAGTAACTTTGTTACATCAATTGACGCTGCTAGACGTGTATGATTACATTATAAAATTTAAAAATAGTATAGTTCATAAGTTTAGTGCTTTTCACTTCACAAGTAAAAATTAATTTTTCATATGAACACAAAAAATTCTTTCAGAAAAAAAAAGACCTGATGATGACAGTGTGCTAATGTCGAAATAAAATGAATTTGCATGAACATGGTAACTTGTCCGTAAACATGAGAGAATCTGATTAGGAATAAGTAGACAAAAGCTGTCTAAAAGTATTTAATGAAACATCTTGATATAAACATGCTAGCAAAATATACACAATATATATATATATATATATATATATATATATATATATATATATATATATATATATATGTGTGTGTGTGTTCAAGCATATATATATATATATATATATATATATATATATATATATATATATATATATATATATATATATTAAGAAATGGACAAAGTCCGACAATTTATTTATTAAAGAAATTTTTTGTTTAACGTTCTTTTTATAGATACAAGTATTTTAAGTAAATGCTCTGTTTATAATTAACAGTATTAAATAACATTTACCGGCCTGAATGTCCTATGAAATTTTCATAGAAAATATTCGTCCTATGTTAAATTTCTCGGACATTCAGGCTGGTAAATGTTATTTAATACTTTTTATCTACAAAGCATTTAGAAATACTTATTCATAAACTGCGTAAAATATCTTTATATATATATATATATATATATATATATATATATATATATATATATATATATATATATATATATATATATATATATATATATATATATATATATATATATATATATATATATATATATATATAAATATATATATATATATATATATATATATATATATTTAAAGATATTTTATGTTTACGTTCTTATATATATATATATTTATATATATATATATATATTATATATATATATATTTATATATATATATATATATATATATATATATATATATATATATATATATATATATATATATATATATATATATATATATATATATATATATATATATATATATATATATATATGTTATGGGCACGTAACCTAGTGGTTAGAATGTTTGGAATTCTGACCATGAGACTCGGGATCGAATATCACCATGGTCGATTTGTCTGGAAGAAGACTTCCTGGTGTTAACGGACTGGAGGGCTGCAGCATCTTTGAAACCATGCCTGAAAACCATATCCAAGCTTTGTGAGTGAAATTGGGTAGACGGAACCCAGTCACAAGTCGTCGTAGCCGAGGGTGTGAGCGTGCTGGCCTGATTCAAATTGTTGATCACTCGACATAACACGCTTTCCCAGATACTGTAACTAAGGACTGCTCACCTAAATTGCAGTATGAAACACAGGTTTATGGGCCCAGTTGGTGTTGAATAAAACAAATGCGCCTGAGCAAGCATCTACAATAGGGATTGGCTAGCCGCGCTACTATACGTGTATCCTTGAATACGAGTGGCCATATATATACATACATACATATATATATATATATATATATATATATATATATATATATATATATATATATATATATGTGTGTGTGTGTGTGTGTGTGTGTTTTTGTGTTTGTGTTTATAACAGACCAAAAGAGAACGATGGTTTCGTTCAATATTTCGAGCAAGATGCCAGAGATTATTTCGCAAGTTTATGTAAAGTGTCTTCATCTTTCGGATAATCACAACCCCAAAACTTTCTCTAATTAGCTGCCGAAAGCTAAAATGGAGTTTGTGGGCGTAAAAGAGAATTGGATCAAATGTTGATTGAATTCTTCGTTTTGCCTTTCGCCAACTCTTCTGACGATAAGATCGGACCGAAAATAACTTTTACCAAATACTCAAGCCTTTCCTTAAACAGTTTAAATCAATTTAGTTAAACGGAATACAAACTTGCATTTATCTTTTATATCACATTGTCGTTGCTGTTGACAAAGCAATAAATTAGAACAAAAATACTATAACTGTATCTGGGAATGAAAAATTACTTCCAACTTCTTAGCGTGTAACAAGTTTAACAAATGAATTACTTTTGCTAAATATATCAGGATTTTTCTTAGATTATAATCTATCATAATAAAAGTTAATTTAGTAGTCAGTCAATTTTAGATTTCCTTGTCCGTTAAGTAATCTTTTTTTACAAGTGTCGTTGGGAATAGACGGCGGGATTTTTCGACTTCTAAAATAAGCGTGCGACTTTAAATAAATTTTTTGCCAGGAATATTTATTTAATTTTGTAATGGTGGAAAGAAATAAATCTACCGCGGAGAAAAATATTTGAGAAATAATAAAGGTTCCGTAACAAATAACCCCGTATCGTAGGGGATTGCAGGAAATAATTAAACGTGGCAAAACTTCCATTTAGTACACAAATGTAGAAAAGTATAGAGTTCTGCGAGACAGGAGTGTTTCTTTGGTAACAAAGAAAAGAGTACTGAGCTGTTATGTGACAACTGTCCTCTTTTATGGCAGCGAATGCTGGACCGTCTCCTCAAAGATGAAGAAGAGACTAGAGGCGACGGAGATGTGGTTCTACATAAGGATGCTAAGGATATCATGGACCGAGCATGTGAGCAACGATGAGGCCTTGGAGAGGATGAAAACAAGGTAGAGTCTTATATTTAACACCAGAAAGAGGCAGCTGAAGTTTCTGGGACATTTAATGAAAAAGGAGGGCTTGGAGAATCAGATACTCACAGGTCGAATAGAGGGAAAGAGAGACAAGGGAAAGCAACAAAAGACTTAAGGGCCTAAGGAAGTGAATAACAGAACGTGGTCTGAGGGAGGTGGCAGAGGGACGAAACTTATTGAGAGCTACAAATGATATGGCGAAGTGGAGAGCCATGATCGCCTACGTCCTAAAAGGACACGGAACATAAAAAGAAAAGATGAAGCCAACGCAAATAGTTCACGAGATTTGGTTTGTAAAACTACGGGTATTTGTGTGAGTTTATATACAATGAGTTTATTTATGTGTCTCTTTCTATATCGATTCACCCCAAGTAAGGCGTTAATGCCAATAGAACCGAAGGTTGTCCCAGGGCGTTAAAGAGAATGAGAAGACTTTAGTGCGAACGATTGAGTAAGAATGCAGACATTGAAAAATTTACTATTCAACGATACCGACGTATATGAAATAAAATAAATGAACATAAAATAATTACTGAAAAACAATTTATTTTTTTAAAAACGACTAAGAAACTAATTAAAAATGAAAAAACAAATCATGGTATAAACTACTATAATATCTCAATTTTCGTATGCGCCATGTGTAATTCACGCTTAGGTGATCATGTATCGAAAGATACATAACTGACGAGGCAGATATTTCCCACAGTAGGGTGCCATTTCTTTCTGCGGTAGACCAGTTGCCATCCAAGGATAAACAAACTGGTCTGTCCTGCTATTTACCCAAAGCTGTGGGAGAAGAAGTGGATTCATATATTTCCCAAGGTTATTAGCACGTAAATGAATGTAATGGATTCTACTGCAATTCGAACTCGGCTCTCCGACCCGCTATTCATTACTCCACCCTCCCTAGAATATCCAAACTCAAGTACAGGTCTCTTAATGCTTCCATTATTTCAGGTATTGACAACGCTTCCCATAAACTGGCGAAAAACATAACAATTTTTTAACCTCTCCCCTTGAAACACTCAGCCCATCATGTATAAAAAAAAATTAGGCAACCAAATTAAAAAACTAAGGGAGACAAATATGACTGACAATTCATAGCCAGTCAAGATATAAAATCTCTTTACGCCAATATCTCGGTTGATAAATAATTAAACCATTTAAAACCATCTAGCACAAAGATAAAACTCTCCCTATCAACTTCTAAAATACTAAAAATCGGCCGTTTTATCACTGATCAATGCTACTTCACATTTAATAATAATTTTATAAACAAAAATTTGGAATACACTGGACAACACGGATTTTGCTGACAACAAACAAAATACAAGGACTTTGAAATCGAAATCTCAAAAAATGTGGCACATGAAGACATCAGCAGTTCCAGTTGTAATTGGAAGATTCGGATTGATTGGAAATGATTCCAATCCTCTCATTGAAAGAATTCCTGGTAGCCTACGGCTTAAAGAAATACGAAAAAATGTTCTCACAAATACAGTCCACATCTTATGGAAGTCGTTATCTATGTAAAATATATGCGGCTTTTTTTTTTATAACGGCTCAGTTGAAAATGTCATGATGCCATTTCTGATCTTAGGTTTCTGTTTGGGACCCGGGAAGAAATGCGTAATCTTCAGACATAAAAAAAATCATTAATATAAATAAATAATAACACTAGTCAACACGATTTTTGATGCCAAGAAACAAAAGACGTTTTAAGCTAATTTAATGGTGCTGATTTCGAAAATGACCTTAGTTTTTCATGGTTAGCTACCATTTATGCTGTATTGAAATTGCTCATTTTTAGAAAAAAGATCAATTTATGATCTTGACTGATCGCAAAATGCAGTTAATAAAGTTCGTAGAAACCCACCATTTTTCAGGTACGCCAAGCAATTTATGTCAGCCACATGTGATAAACTATTTTTAGACGATAAAAGTGAATTTGAGTCAATAATTTTAAAATAGAAGTACCGAATTTTTCCAATTTATCGTCAAAATTCAAATTAACTGACAAACTTTATCCGTAATACACTTTAGTAAACCTGATAATTAAGGAGACATAGAAAAAATGAAAGAATTGTGACTTTTCTACGATTTCATTTTGAAAAATATTGCCATCTGTCATTATCATATATACAGAAAACAAATGAAAAAATGCATTGTTTTTCAAAAAATGACGGATTTCTGTATAGCAAAAACGGTCGCTAACCAAAAAAAAGAAACCAAGGTCATTTTCAGATTCAGCGTCCTCAAATTAGATAAAAAAATATTTGGTATCTGGACACCATTTCAAAATCTTTTTTGTTTGACCAATGTTACCAATGAGTGATGGCATGTCTTTTTTTTAATTTCTCGAATCTAATGATTTTTCAAAATATTTCACATAAACTATCAAAATACTTCTGATAAACTATTTACAATATCCAGACTATTGCCCTCATCTTTGTTGCCAAATATATCACAAGGTTTCGGCCGTTGTACACTCCGGCCTTCTTCAGATGGTTGGAATGTTCAACTGAACCCTTTATTTTCCTCGCTGGGGTAGATTGTTCTAGTTCCACGTGCCATGTCTAATGGACGTCAATTATCAGTTATCTCCTGTTAATTCCCCTCTCCAAGTTCTCCACTGTTTTAACCAGGTATTGAACTCACAACTCTTTGGGTCCTGTCTAAGCAAGGTGTTTATCCGCTTGAAGTCCTCAATGTTTACATGAAAAGGAGAAATACACTGGACATAGATTCAAGCTTCTCCATTAACATTTGATATTCAATCTGAATCAAAACGCTCTTCCTGACAAACCCAACGAATTAAAAGATATACTTTTCTACCCACTAACTTTATCAGAACTACAATTAAAAAATATCAAAACTCTGCATAAAATGTCTCAGAACTACTTCTAAAATCAATGAAAGAGTTCATTTGTACATAACAAAACAATATGCTAAAACTTGAAGGAGCAAGTTACACTATTACCTGTAATGATTGCCATAAAGAATACATGGGAGAAACCCCGCGGAATTTAAAAAAAAGATTATATGAACACAAAAGGGATCTTTTAAAAACCAACGCGTTAAATGAATTAATTGCTTACCGCAACGAGACTGGAACAACTTCCATTTAAAAAATGTTACTCGAATTAAAAGAAAAGATAATATACTCAGAAAGTGCTTTAAACACATAATTTTTTCTTAAATTTAAGATTGTCAGCGTCTCTCGTTCATGCGCATGTGCAGTCGCATCAACATAAACATAAACTTGTTATACTTCTTTACCTGGATGTATAAAAAAATATATATATATCGTTATCCCTCACTACATGTGTATATACATGTATCTTTGTCTGTCTGTGTGTGGCTGAGAGAGAAAGAGAGTCACAGAGAGAGGATATACCTTTATCTGGTGAAGAATGTCAAAAAAAGTAATTGTTCTTTTGCAACAATCATTTTCTTCACACCTTGGAAATCATTTTGCCTAAACATGATGTTTATTTATCCTTCGACTCACGCATAAACAAGTGCCAATGTCATATTAACAGTTTAACAGATACACATACGTCCACACACATCCGACGGAAGCTGCGAAAGTTAGTCAATTATGTACCATACGTGATACACGCTTAGGCGATCATGTATTTTTCAATACCTGACTGACAGGGCAGATTTTTTCCCGCAGTAGGTTGCCATCCAAGGCTATAGAACCAGGTCTGTTTTGCTATTTAGGGGAGAAGAAGAGGAATCACAGTTTCCCAAGGGCATTAGCACGTAAGTGAATGTAACGGATTCGACTGGAATTCGAACTCGGCTCTCCGATTACTCAATTCGAGTCGATATGCATTACTCCATGTTGCCTCCCCTGCTGCGAAATAATGCTTCCTATTCATTGGTTACAAACACAAGAAGGACAATATCATATTAGGTTAAAGCAACTGTTTAGCTTGAACATATTAACCACACGTAACTGTACTCCTGTCTATAGTTCCGTCTCTTAAAAACATTTTCCTGATTTGGATGAATGCAAATAGATACAAGTTTTGCATAAGATTCCTCCGCACCATGCCCCATTACTATTCAATGTCAGAAATGCTTTATGATCTTGTCAGTTAAGAAAGCTGTTGAACATCATGCAGACTATGTTGTCTATTATGGACATCATCTTTCCTGTTTCTAAAATGGCAGCACAAAAGGATTCTTATGTTGCGGGATTTCGATTATAAACCAAATCTTTTGTGTCGATCCTCATGAAAAGTTCAGTTTCTGTAACCTTGTGCCAAACTAAACTTCGGAAATAAATATATCATTAGACAGTTTATATTTATACTATATTTAATCAAATATTCTGGAATGTATTTAATCCTGAGAGGAATAGCTGTAGTTATATAAGTAATAAACATTTTCAAAGCCCTTTCTGAATAAAAAAAAATGCTAACTTGATTTAAAATTATATCACGTTCGCTAAACTCTTCGTAATCTTTATTGAAGATGTGCTTGGATTTAAAGTGTCATTGGCAGCAAAGGACATTTAGATTCAAATAAACCTTAATTTCTTACCTCTCTCTATCTCTCCCTCCCTCTCTCTTCTCACTTTATCTATCTATCTATCTATCTATCGCATTCTGTTTATGTTTCGCAATTTTTTCCCGTATCTATCAATCGTTTTCCTGCTCTGTACACATCATTCTAATTAATTCTAATCTTCTGCTTCACCTGATTTGCAGTTAGCTTTAGTTTGCCGATTGCACTCTTATTTTCTTTTTTTTCCTTCTTCTTCTTCTTCTTCTTCTTCTTCTTATTATTATTATTATTATTATTTTCAATCAAAATTTTGAACAGTTTTGTGCACAGCCTCATCAAATTCATGGAGAAAATATCCAAACTTTATGGTTTTTGTTCAAGTCAGTGAAGTCATTGGTTACAAACACAGGAAGAACAATATCATATTTGGTTAAAGTAAATGTTTAGCTTCAACATATTAACCACACTTAATTGTACTCCATTACATTCACTTACCGGCTAATGCCCTTGGGAAACTGTGAGTCCCCTTCTTCTCCCCTAAATAGAAAAACAGACCTGGTTCTATAGCCTTGGATGGCAACTTGCTACCGCAGAAAGAAACGGCAACCTACTGCGGGAAAATATCTGCTCTGTCAGTCATTTATTCAAGTCAGTCAGTGTTCAAGTGATTTGTGAAATGCATGCTCTTGGTTGAGTACCTCAACAAAATTATGAAATATGGACGGTTGATTCAGAGACTCACCCGGATGGGAAACAATTTTCGAAAAATGGAAAGTTATATCTAAAATATTAAAAAAATAAGTAAGTGAGTATTAAATCTAAAAGAAGTGTCTACCTATCTTATATTAGCATCATTTTATAACCGACACTGTTTAGTGTTATAATTGTCGTTATTGCTATCATTGTTAAATATGTTGTGTTATCATAAATTATTATCATTGCATATATTATTAAACAAAATGATTAGTATAACTCTGCCAATGTTTTTTTTTTTAAGCATTACGCCCCGAGCAAGGCGTGAAGCCACTAGGATGCAGGGTATTGCAATGTTTGGAGCAAGAGCAGATAGGAGTGATAAAAGAAAGGATGAGGAGAGGGATAGATTATATCTTTCAGGGAAACAGTTATTGGGAAGGGTGTTCCATAGGCGAGAGGTGGGAGGTATGAAGCTATTGGAGTAGGAGAGATGGCTACATTTAAAAGTTTCTACAGTGTAAGGGTGGGAGCGGGATGCCAGCCTCGTAGGGCGCTTGAATTCATGAAGTCTAGGAACCAGAGAAAGCAGCTCATCGGAGCAATTGCCATGAAAGTATTTGTAGAAAAGACAGAGAGAGGCGATGGCGCATCTGTGAGAGAATGACTGTAGACGAGACGCCAGATCATGGCCAATTATATTACATATCCGTCTCTGGATCTTGTTGTCAAGAACTCTGAGGTAAACAGAAGGTGCCTCAGACCATATATGGCAGCAATACTCCATGCAAGGGCGAATGGTTGTTTTGTGTATTTGAAGTATCGATTCCGGGGAGAAATATTTCCTGGCGCGGCACAGAGAGCCAACTTTACTCGCGGTGGACGAAGCAATTGACTCAATGTATTTGTTCCATCTCAGGTCAGCAGTCAGCGTGTGACCGAGCAGACGCAGGGAGTTGCTCTCAAGAAGTTGACAATCAGACAATCTAATGGGGGGGGGGCAGGGAAGGATCTCTATGTTTTGCAATATTTAGAGAAGGGTGTGATGTAATAAAGAAAAGACAAGGAAAAGCATAGTGTTTAATAATTTTTAACGATATTTCAACAGTATATCTGTTTTGTTTATTTAAATATAAACTGAAGAAGACAGACTTACAGTCGAAACAATCTTAACGTAATTTATCCAGTCTTTACTTTATCTTTTTAATTATTATTATTATTATTATTCAATAGTAATTATAGTAACCACAAGTAATTGTAATAGCACTGCGTATAGTTAAAAAGGGAAATAAAAAAAATTAGAGTATTTTTACAATTAAGCGATGATAAGTCAACTCATTTCCAGTCTTTTATTAATCAAGTAATGTATACTCTTTAAAAACGTTTTAATTTCATTTTTCTCGCACTTCATGCTTGTGGAATCCCCTCAAGGTTTCACTTAAACTTTGAACTTCAAAAATGTAAATGCAATGTCAATCGTTATATTCTGCCTCTTCATTCCTACACTATTTACATTATTCGGACTATTGTCCTCATCTTTTTTGCCATATTTATCACAACGTTTCGGCCGTTGTACGCTCCGGATTTCTTCAGGTGGTTGGAATGTTGAACTGAACCATTTATTTCGCTCGTTGGGGTAGACTTTTCTACTTCCACACGGACACATGGCACAGTAGATAAAAGCGTTAGTTAAATCCAATGACAGGACCCAAAAAGTGTGAGTTCAATACCTGGTTATGGCCGTGAGGAACTTGGAGGGGGGGAATTAACATGAGATAACTGATAACTGACATCCATTAAACATGGCACGTGGAACTAGAACAGTCTAACCCAGCGAGCGAAATAAACTTTTCAGTTCGACATTCCAACCACTTGAAGAAGGCCGGACAGTACAACGGTCGAAACGTTGTGATAAAATATGGCAACAAAGATGAGGACAATAGTCCGAATAATTTATATAGTGTACATAATTTCTCATCTCGGAAATATAGACAGATATATAATTCTGCTCATGTTTTCTGCTTTAAATCTAAAATACAGTAGAGATTATCGATCATCTATCTCTCTCTCTCTCTCTATATATATATATATATATATATATCATCTCAGAAATATAGATAGATACTCTTCATTCCTCTTCTGTTATTTTTGTCTCCCCTTAATATTTTTCTTCTTTTTCTCATATTCTTTCACACTTGTATCTTGATTGACTTGCTTGCAATGAAATGGTTAATAACAATTTCTTCCATCTATTCACACAAACTTTTAGGGAGGTTTCTTATTGTTTGCCTCGTTCATCTTGCTTTGGTATGTCCAGCGAGTGTTAAATTCTCCAAACCGTCTTTTCTCAAAATATAAACCAGATGTTTCAGCGGTCCCGTAAATCTTTCAAACGTTACTGTAAATCGATATATGAACGAGATTTGCATCTGTGAATTCAAAGTAATTAGATGATGGTGTTCAGTTATTTACCGAATTAGAATGTTTTATAGTTTGATTATTTCGAGCCAGATACAGTTTTATTTTCCTAAGACCCTTAGAAGAATTTGCAAATATTTTAGTTCGCGTGGAATCGATGGCCCCGTTCACTTTTTGCATCTGCATACCTTATTCTCACTAGAATGAAGAAAATATGTTGTACACGCAGAGAACATGGTGATATTAAAATATGAATAAAATAAATGAGAAAGATGTTGGCATATGAAAAGGAATCTCGTACAGTTTTATATTTTGTTCTGTTTTGTCAATATAGAGGACGAAAATAGCATTACATGACACAAATTATGCGCCATTTTCATAAGCAACAGAATAACAATAAGAATATGGGCTTTTCGTTTTGGGAATATTTCATAAAGAAAATGAAGGCATTTAAATATAATTGGAAGATCATATAGAATTAATTTTTTTTTTAATTGGAATTTGTTCGCAGTGAATTAAAGCGATTGAATAAACATGGAAGATCATGTTGAAATAGAGGTTTACTTCTGAGAATCAAAATTTAGGCACTTAAATATGAATAGAAGATCATGTGAAATAACAAATTATTTTCTTAGACACCTTTATTAACAAAATAAAGGCATTTGAATACAAATGGAATATCTACTAATGAACATTTCATAGATAATAAATACATTTACAGTGAAAGGGAGCAACATATGAGATAGGAAATCTTTTCATCGAAGGATTTCACTGTGTTCCTTTAAATTTACTTTGACATTAGTTTATAATGAGAAATCTTTCAAACTTTTTTTTATATAACATTCTATCATTAAGTAGACGTTTTATACTTTCTGTATTTTTTTATCTGTTTCCTTTTCCTTGATACATTTACAATATTTTTTCATCTCTAAAATAAATTAGTCCCGTTTTTTTTTTTTTTTATGTTATTCGCCTGTTAAAAGATGTAATTGCAATGGCTGAAGCGACACACTGAAGTGTGAAGGATTATTGAAAAGAATTCTAATTTATTTGAAAATCATCGCAATGCGGAAACTGCTGCATGTCAAAGAGGTCGCTACACCCGGCACTAAGTCAGAATTAAAATCATTTTAAATTGTCTGAGAATTCATTTCTAGTCCTACTACTTCCTGCGTGATTAAAATGCTATCAACCTTTTTAATGAATTGACAAAATCTGTTGTTGCCACTAAAATGATTACTTGAGATCTAACGACTCTAACGTGATGTTCTGTATTCTAAGAAAGGTTAAAACTAAAGGACTTGAAATCGATGTGGATGATTTATCAGAATTAAAATGAAATCAGAAATATAAGTTTAGAATTGTATTAATTAATGACATCAAGGCAATTAATTAATTACTTAGGGGAGGAAAGCCATTTCAACTGATGTCTTTAAAATGATTCAATAAATGTTCTTTTAAGACCGATCAACGATTAACATTGTAAGAACATTTTGTCTTGTTTATTTTCCATTTTTCTAAAATTTCTGAGATATTCTTTGTGACATCAATGAAAACCAATTTTCTAATGAGCTCTGTTTATTTATTCATTTATTTTATTTTATTTTTTGTTAATACGTTAGAAACCTTACAAGATCAACTGATATCCTTCATGACAACGATAATTATGAGTATATATCAAAAATGTTTTCTTTTTAAGCGACCTTTATCCCAAAACACGGGTTGGGTTTAGCAAATATATGTGGGAAGTTTTAATATTACTTGCTTTCTGTACACATATTTATCCAAAGATTAAAAACCAAAATCATAAATAAATAAACTTAAATAACAAACTATTTGGGAGAGGTTGGAAGAACGTAAATAAAAGTTTTATTTAATGAAAATAAAACTGTTTAGAATTGTGTTTCTCCTTCCTTCTAAAGTCATCTCTTTATGTAGTGCTCTATATCGAGTGGCTTTTGGGCCTTGTAAATATAATTATAAAAAACAGCGAAAATATAGCGTTTATAGTGATAAAACATAATAAAAAACAACCATTAATTGATTATATATATATATATATATATATATATATATAAAATAAAAGTTTCTATTTTCTTTAATAGACATAATTCAGAACGGTTTGGTACGGGTATATTCTTAAGCGAATATCCTATATCTACACGTTCCATATTAGTTGATTTAATAAAGTGTTCGATAGAGTGACCTAGAGCTAAATTACTAGAAATAATCTTATAAATATAAGAAATTATACTCGCCCTGAAAACCTACGGTGTCTTGATTTGCAAATATTCAAACCAATACCAAAGGGAAAAAAAGGGTATAAGAAATGAAAGAACAAAGAACATGTACGTCAGCCCAATATAATCGTTTAGCATCCAAGTCCAAAGAACAAAACTCTGATACGAGTAAGCAATATAACTAAATAAAGTGCTCAATACGCTAAGTAGAGCAGACCTAATTAAACCTAGAGAGCCAGACAAACCTACCAAGGTTTCACCTAAGCGGATCGTCCGGGAATGTATACTAGTATATATATATATATATATATATATATATATATATATATATATATATATATTTAGTTGGATTGATGTTAGTTTGTGATCGTCAGACAAACTGATTAATTTTTAAATTTTGGACATATGGTGGCGTATATCGGTGTTTTTATGGCAGTGGGAAGAAAATTTGTCGTCGGAACGATACTCATATGTACGTAGACATGCATATACGCACGTTCACGCATTACGGCTCACACAAACATAAACATATATGAACAGTGTGGGACTGGATGTATATGCGTATTCACGTTTCGCTGTATTCAATGTTGGATTGTGTAGCGAATATCTTTCGTCAGTTGCGGTTTCAACACGCAGACCATTCGTCTATTTTGTTCGGGGAATAATGTTTTCCCGGACACATATATACGCATGCACGCGCGTTTACGCATCTTCTATACCTCTGTATTTTTTTTTTATGATGGGGGGGGGGGTCTGTGTAAGTCTATTGTAGGTAAAATTGTTATTACTTTTAATTTTTATTTTTAAAATATGATTCCATTGCTAAAAAACAAATTTATATATATATATATATATATATATATATATATAAAGAGAGACAGAGAGAGAGATAAAGGACTTAAAATAGAGACTTTTAAGGAAAATATTTGTATGCATAGACACATCCAAATTCTGTGGTTGTTATCTGGATGAAAACGTTTTTGTTTTTTGTTTTTGTTTTTTTTTAAATTCCGTAAGGTCTACTAGTTATTAAAACAACATGGCTGAATTACCTCAGACGATATTTTTAAAAAAAAAAATCTGTCCTCTGTTCAAACATTTATAGATTCTTCCATGTTTTTATATTATAATGAGCAATCCAAGGAGGAAGACATTACCTGAAACTGAATGCTACACAACTATTCTTCTTTCATGAATCTAACGTAATGTATATAATGAAAAAAGGACTTTTGTGCAATGTTCTAATCAGTTGCATCAATTTAATGAATAAAGTCTCTGAAAAATGGTAATGGTGTCATGAAATTATGAATATGTCTACTTAAGATTTAGAATTAAGAATATGTCTACTTTGGATTTAGAGATTAAGAATATGTCTACTTAAGATTTAGAAATTAACAATATGTCTACTTTGGATTAAGAAATTAGGAATATGTCTACTTAAGATTTAAACATTAAGTATATGTCTACTTAAGATTTAGACATTAAGTATATGTCTACTTAAGATTTAGACATTGAGTATATGTCTACTTAAGATTTAGACATTGAGTATATGTCTACTTAAGATTTAGACATTGAGTATATGTCTACTTAAGATTTAGACATTAAGTATATGTCTACTTAAGATTTAGACATTAAGTATATGTCTACTTAAGATTTAGACATTGAGTATATGTCTACTTAAGATTTAGACATTGAGTATATGTCTACTTAAGATTTAGACATTAAGTATATGTCTACTTAAGATTTAGACATTAAGTATATGTCTACTTAAGATTTAGACATTAAGTATATGTCTACTTAAGATTTAAAAATTAAGAATATGTCTACTTTGGATTAAGAGATTGGGAATATTTTGGATTTAGATATATGTGTACTTCAAAAACTAAGAATATGTCTACTTTATTAGCTTTTATACTGTCTACATTAATCAATTCACAATTTACTTGTCGAGAACACAATTGTGATGTGCACTTCCAACTGCAGAAAATGTTTAAACCTCATTCTAAAATAACACCAAGAAACTAATCATTAGTAACAATATTATGAATATATTTACTTTCAGTTACTTGTCTACACTTTAGTAGCATTTTGCAATATCCTTGAAAATGTTTAATAATTTAGCCAAAAGTGCAGGAATCAACAATAATACAATGTTTCTATTCAGTAATTCCATTAAGGAAAGATCTTTCACGCATACAAAAAAAAACAAATAACAATAAACTGAAAAAACGCCTCCTCAGCAGTCTTAAATTAAAGACGGGTTGCAGAATTCCATTTCGTGTATTAGTATGGAAAAGAAATATAATTAAAGAGTTTTGGAATTTGCCATTGTCGTTGATGCTTTACAGACGGGTTTGGGTATTTATAAAAAATGCTGATCTACTCAGATTTTTCTGAACTATCATGTCTAGAGTTTACAGAGAATCGTCAGAGGTCAACACGTCACCCGATATTATCTGTACGTTTTGAGATATCTGACTAGAATATTCTTGTATAAGATGCTAGGGCCTAGCATAGAGCTACGGACCATAACGCAAAAGAACCGAAGATTGCAGATATAACTTTTTTTTTAATTTCAGAGCATGAACAGTATTTCAAATAAGAACTATTTTCTAAACAGCTATCTCACAAAACGCGCCGAATATTGAGTTTGATAATCGACGCCAAAAGATTATAAGACGTGTCACTCCAGTAGGATAAGTACAAGAAAATGAAGTTGCGACGAGACAAAGAATAGCAAATATTATCGAAGATTTCAAGAGTTCCGATTTCTTCTACGTTATTTGGATGGAATGTTCCAGAAAGATTGTTACAATATCAGCCAGTTGTTTTTTCTCTATAATTTTTAATTTTCTCTCAGTAGTGAGTGGCGATATTTGACCATTCTTGGCAAAACTTCAACAATTGCTTAATATTACCTGAGATTCTTACATACACTGCCTTCTTTCACTTGAATCACATACTTTCAATTGGGTTTCAATCAGGACTCTGACTAGACTATTCCAAGACTTGAAATTTCTTTTTACGAACGCATTGATTTGTTGATTCCCTTTGAGGCTTCAGTTTATTGTCCTGTTGTAAGTTCTAGTCTCGACTTAAACCCAATTTTGGAGTGAGGAAAAGAAGCTTCCATTCAAAATTGCTTGGTATCTTGCAGAGTCCATTGTGCTGCCAATACGTACTATTTTAACTGTTCCACCTGCAGCAAAACACCCCCAAATTATAATGCCGTCACTGCCATGTTTAATAGTCGGTATCAAATTATTCTCTTCAAAAACCTGATTAGCAGCTCGACAGATATACCACTTATTGTCCACCCTCGCAAAAAAAGCTCTATTTTGGTCTCCACCGAGCAAACACTTTTTTTCCAGAATGTTTCTAGCTTATTAATATGAGCTTTGGCATATTTGAGGCGAGGATGTTTCAGTTATTTGTAGCTTTTTGTAGGCATTCTGCCATAAATATCAGCATTGTTTAGAATTAGTCACACTGTAGATCTATACACATTGATTCCGACATTACATTGGACAGTGAATATTGGAAAACCGCCAAAGGTCACAGCAGGGTTTTCTTGGGCTTGCTGAACTAGATATCCACTTGGTCTTGCAGTTATTTTTCGCGGACAGCCATTTCTTGATTGTAATGCCGTCAAGTCAAAGGCCTTCTATCTATAAATAATTAGTTACACCGTGGAGAAGTACACTCCAAATCATTTTGATAGCTTTGTGTCGTTTTCTCCATGGTTATACGTTGCAACTATGTGATTTTGTAAAGCTTCAGGAATTCCTTTTAATCTTTGCATATAAATATTTATTAAATTTAATCTCTGACAGCACGCCTTTGTATACACAGCTTATAAAAGAACGAACACGTGTCATTTTGATTTTTACATATGCACAAAAAATTACGGGCATTGGTAACCAAGTAAAGCAAAAATAGACAGTGTAAATGTAAGATTTCACTTAATTTTACGCATCTAAACGAATATATATATAACAGATGTGTTGATAATCTCGAAAAAAGAGACAATTGTTTTAAATATTTTTGGGGTTCCCTTACTTATGCATAGCACAATATATATATATATATATATATATATATATATATATACATTGTGCTATGCATATATATATATATATATATATATATATATATGTTAAAGGTAATAAATTCAAGTAGATCGTAGCGTCCTGTGTAAGATGTTAAACTACATCCGCGTCCTGGGTAAGCGTTAATCTACGTCCAGCAGCAAGGCCGCTCATCAGGAGGTTTTGAGGAGCGTTTAACCACATCTTTGTTGCTGGTGTTTCCAGGTCCACGGGGTGGTAGCACCTGTTAGGGTCCCAGCTATGGGCAAATAGTTAACTATTACCAGCAATACTGTTTTGAAAAAAATATTACCAGCTATATTGCCAACAATAAAAAATATTGTCAGCATTAAATAACCCATTGAGGTTGGTATGCCGTTAAACAAAATAAACCAAACCAATCTAAACCAAAGAATACATATTCTATTAATACGAATCTATCCTAAAAATATTTTCGGCATTAAATAACACATTGAGGTTGGTATGCCGTTAAACAAAATAAACCAAACCAATCTAAACCAAAGAATACATATTCTATTCATACGAATCTATCCTAAAAATGTTGTTGGCATTAAATAACCCATTGAGGTTGGTATGCAAAATAAACCAAACCAATTAAACCAAAAATACATATTCTATTAATACGAATCTATCCAAAAATATTTTCGGCAAAATAACCCAAAGAATAAACAAAATAGATCAAACCAATTCAAACCAAAGAATCATATTCTATTCAATGAATCTATCCTAAAAATGTTGTTGGCATTAAATAACCCATTGAGGTTGGTATGCCGTTAAACAAAATAAACCAAACCAATCTAAACCAAAGAATACATATTCTATTCATACGAATCTATCCTAAAAATGTTGTTGGCATTAAATAACCCATTGAGGTTGGTATGCCGTTAAACAAAAATAAACCAAACCAATCTAAACCAAAGAATACATATTCTATTCATACGAATCTATCCTAAAATGTTGTTGGCATTAAATAACCCATTGAGGTTGATATGCCGTTAAACAAAATAAACCAAACCAATCTAAACCAAAGAATACATATTCTATTCATACGAATCTATCCTAAAAATGTTGTTGGCATTAAATAACCCATTGAGGTTGGTATGCCGTTAAACAAAATAAACCAAACCAATCTAAACCAAAGAATACATATTCTATTCATACGAATCTATCCTAAAAATGTTGTTGGCATTAAATAACCCATTGAGGTTGGTATGCCGTTAAACAAAATAAACCAAACCAATCTAAACCAAAGAATACATATTCTATTCATACGAATCTATCCTAAAAATGTTGTCTACACTAAATAACCCATTGAGGTTGACATGCCATAAAACAAAATAACCAAACCAAACCAATTTGATCTTAGTAATATAAAATATTAAAACTAATCAACAAAAATAGCTAAATTTATTTATTATTAGAGAGAAAACAATTAGTACACAATAAAATCCAATATTGCTTCATATGGAGAATAGGATTATTTCAACTGACGAGATTTGTCAGTCTTATTCAATCCCGGTATAGACTGAGTTCTTGTCGTAATTAGAAATTTGACTGTGGTACCTAAAAATACGTACAAAAAGTTATACAGAATTTATCCACCTCAGTGTTTCAGTCGGATATTAACCTTATGACATTAAATTGGAATTACATGAAGAATGAAATGTTAATTTTAAACTAAGAGAGAAATAAAAGGGGGTTTTATATATATATATATATATATATATATATATATATATATATATATATATATATATATATAGTACTTGTTCTCGTAAAATGCCTGCTAACAAATTAACCTAGCTATCTTAATGCTCATTCATTAATTTTGAATTAGAAAAAATTACATTTAATTATCATAAAAATGTATTGCAAAAAATGCATACTACCTCTTTCATACACATATATATATATATATATATATATATATATATATATAGAGAGAGAGAGAGAGAGAGAGAGAGAAAGAGAGAGAGAGACGGATGCCTTGTTACGATAATCAACCCTCGATGTTCGAGCATTTATAAGACGGCGAGAGGGTGGAGCTGCATAGTTCAACATGAGTGACGTAGGCAGCTTTATATTCTGCTATTGCCCAACATTTGGTTTAAAATTCCGTGTGTGCAGATGAATATCGGCAAAATTAGCTTGACATTTTACACAGGCTACGTTTCGACATTTGCTTGAGTTTGTTGAAGCAGTTACAATCAAACTGAGAAGACCCACCCTGTGCAGGCAAAATAAAAAAAAAAGAAAAAAAAATCTTTCCGTCGTTCTCGTTTCCTTTTAGGCTAACACGATTCCTTTTTTCAAGACCATTTTTTCGTACTTGTCATCAATTGATTTCTTATTTTACAAATTTAATTCGCTTCGAAATTTGATTGAAGATGATATTAGATTTTAATTATGTTCAGTTTTTTCTCTTATTAGTGCCCTAAATATGTTTCTCGTTGTCTCTGTTAGGAAAAAAGTTTTTTTTTTCTCTCGCAAATGACTTAAATGAAGGTTTGTCCAAAACGTTCCTTAGATATTTAACTTTTGTAACATTAAGATGCTTACATAGACCATATTTAAGGTTAATATGTATATAATAAATGCCAATGTCAGTGTGTCACGTTTTTTCAATTAAAGGGACACAACTCTCTCTAGCTTTTTATATAATAAATACCAATGTCAGTGCGCCAATGTTGTGGCACCATGCATAATTAGAAAGCTGAAAAGAGATGTTCATAAATATATGATTTGTTTTTTCGGTTTGTTAACCATTTGAAAATTATTTAGAGCTAAAAAAATATTTCGGGGTTGAGAATAATTCTTTAATTGCGTTCAGACGATCTGGGAGAAAGAAAGAAAGGAAGAGAAAAAGGAAAGAAAAGAGAAAAATAAATAATACGAAACCAGGTCGTAAGCGAAAACACAAACGCTCGACTGGCATATATCAGATGTCAAAAATATCAGGTCAAGCACCTGACCTACTTCGGTGTCCACGAAAAATAAAAGTTTGTTATCAATTTGGTTGAAGAAATAAAATTTTAGGGACAATGAAAAAAGAAATATTGATAAGTAACAAATGAAAAGTGTGTCATTGAGATGATAGGTAACAGATGGGGAAGTGTATCTAAGGATATGAAAACAAAGCATTAATACAAGAACCCAGACGATACCAGAATTGAAAGTACAGCCACCCAAGGTGATATCGCTTTTTGAGATAATACAGACTTTATTAGCGGCCGGAAGAGAATGAAATATTTTGTTGCATTCAGACGGCCGCCGACAGGTCTAAGAAATTCTTTTCTTAGATCGTATCCAATTAGCGATAGGCTGTTTTGACAGATACCGCGTGTAAAAGAAACCGATAGCGTCATTTCAGTCACATACGAAAAGGGCAATTTAAATTTTGTTTTTTTAGCAAGGTGTTTCTTCCCCCAGAACAAAGCCACGGATTGTCCACGCCCGATTAGAGACGTCACGAAGGAAGGAGGAAAGATACCGACCAGAGTCTCATTGGCCGAGGGCGGTCACGTGATACATGAGGGAGGAAGAGAGACACCCGACCAGGACCCCATTGGCCGAGAGCGGTCACATGATGTGCGAGGGAGGAGGAAAGATGCCCGACCAGGACCCCATTGGTCGAGAGCGGTCACCTGACATACGAAGGACCAGGGGAAGCGGGTATACGCCCCTCAGAGGCACAGTAAGGAAGTAGGAGTGAAAGTAAGTTACCGAAAATGGAAAATCCCTAATCAGAAATAATACGTCTTTAGAATTATCAAGAAAACCCTGGCGCCGACAGACCCACCCCAGTTTTTGACTGCCTCAATAAAAGCAGGACCCTAACCGACTGAAAACAGTTGGAGCTGCGCCTCGGACGGCGAGGGAGTTTGAGCGCGGGATGCGGGCCCGGTTCATTCGCCCCCTTTGCGGGCAAGAAAGGCCGGTCCGTTTGGCCTAAGTGGAGAAGTTGCAGTCGCGCACTGACAGCGGAGATGAGTGAACAATAATTCAGACTCTGAAGAGAGAAGTTGAGTTGCAGTTGCGCCGCGGATGAAGTTGGAGTTGGAGTTGCAGCGCGGACGGCGGGCCCTGTTCATTAGTCCCCTTTGCGGCAAGAGAAGCCGAAGTAAAGCAGCCCGTTTGGCCTAAGTGGAGAAGTTGGAACCAAACCAAGCCTAAGAAGAGAAATTCGTCCAACCCAAGTCAAAGTGAAGAAATTCGCCCAACCCAAGCCGAAGAGAAGTTAATTCGCGCACTGACGGCGAGGGAAATCAGTCGTGAACGACAGGTAGAGATAAGCGCCCAGTGTTGAAACTAAACCACACCCCGAAATGCAAATTTCTAGAGAGCAGGCAACTCGAAGCCTTAAAGTTGTATGGTAGAAGCTTGGTGCCACAGTCCACAAAACGGGTCGGGAGGTAGGAATAATCTTGTGTAACGAACATTTAGATATAAAAAGTTGTTACCTTTTTCTTCAATAATTTTTGACCTTGTGAGTTTTTCTTTTTCTTGTGTGTTATCACCCCCGTTGGACTCAGCTTGCATACGGCCCCAATCCCTGTTTGATCCCGTCTGTCTAAGATCTAATCACAACGTGGGTAGGCAGACCGGAGATCAGTACAGTTACCCTAGTAACCAGGCGTTGGAAGCGAGTTGGGAACGACGAGGCTGGTATTCATCTAACCAAAGGGTTAGAACGTCACACTTGGAGCAGCGAGGAGCGAACAGCTGACGCCGCGGCAAAGACGTCACAACTGGTGTCGTGACCATAGGATCAGAACCCTGGACCACGTCACGTCACATTTGGCGTCGCGAACGGGATCGAACGACACGGTCGACGCTGCGACCAGGGGGGACGACGTCACAATGTCATACTTTTTCCATTTTACTCCTAGAAGCCCGAGCCCAATATATCATACCATTTTCGAATCAGACCGACTCCAAGAAACAATTAAAAACATTCCGCATCGGATGGAGACCCGAAATCCTAAAACTTTGGATTCTCAAGTTTTCATTACTGCAATTGTTTTCAAGAATTCTTTTGCGTGATATTTTGCGACTAATTTCTGTATAAGAATTTTTATAGCTTGGGATTAATCGAAATTAATTTGCTAAATCCAACGAAAGTCACCCACGAAATAAAATTAAAAAAATTTGTATGGAAAATAAGGACCTACGTACATCAAATTGTCTTTAAAGTAAGTGGCGGCAGAAGAATTATCCTTGAACTTATAAAAGGTAAGCCTAAATAGTAATGTAATTCTTAAATGCTGTGATAGTTATACTGTAGTTTATTGTTGCCTATAGCATCTACGCCTCCCTACCTATTGCGATGAAGGCCCAATCAAAAGCCCTCCGCAGAAGGTAGTTTAAATACTGCCCGATAGTGCAGTTTTTAAGCTAGAATATATATATATATATATATATATATATATATATATATATATATATATATATAATGCACATTGAGTACTGGTGGTAAGAAAACAGTGCTGTATGTATAATAACAGGATAAAAGTTAATACAATTTAATAGATATGTATATATATTGAGCATTTCTTAAAAACATACGTAATTGATATTTGCTTACCTATGAGGTCTCTCATGGCTGAGATGCCTAAAGCATTGCTGGCTTGACACTCATTTCCCCAGTGTTTTACACATTTATGAAGATTTTCGATTACTCCGACCGGTCAACGCCAATTATACCGTTTAAAAAATTACGGAGGTTGAGTACTCAAACAAATCTATCCACTAATTATAAAAATTTCTTATAAATCTACTTGGCCTTCCTTTGTTAGCACGACCGCTGCCCCCTGCCAACACCTCATAAATAATGGACTAGTCTATTTTGATTATGTAGAGAAACAGAAAAGACATATTAGAGAGGCTGCTTGGATTTAGGTCGAAAATTATAAAGAACAAAAGAAATAATTACTTAACGTTTTCAGTGAAATGGAAAAGTGTCGTCAATTTCAAATCTTTTCATTTGTACCCAGTTAACTCTTAAAATAAGGAGCATCATTTCTATCGATAACAGTGATTATAACTTCTGATGAATCCCAAATATAGAACGAAACGGCATTCCAAGTTCATTCTGAATTTGGTTAAGTCTCCTTCTAGACTCGATGAATTACTTAATTATGATTATCTCAAATCTTCATAATAATTTCTATCACTTGTATATCCTTGCTTGAACCGGCTTCTAATGCTTTGGATGAAGCGGCTTGGGGATAATAGTCGTGGCTCGTGGGGGGGGGGGCACAGCCCTATGGGTAAGGGAGACTCAGATGAGTTCCACTACGGAATATGTGATCGAGCGGTACTATATCGAGTCTAATTTGTCCCCTCTTCGTCACCGTTGGTAGAGATGGTATGACGTTTGCCTCTTGTCGCAACTGTCCGGGTTTCAATTCTTGGAACACACTGCTGATGAGTTCCAAATATAGGACGAGACTGCTGTCCAGTGCATTCTGGTGAGCTTTCATCTAGACTCGATGAATTACTTCATTTTATTTATATATATATATATATATATATATATATATATATATATATATTTCGTTTTCCTTCCTTTTTGTTCGCCCGTGACTACTTCATGCATTAGATTCCCTTCCTTCTCTCCATGTAAATTTTAGAAGACATTTTATGAAAATTTCCAAAGAACGGAAGTAAGGGATATTTGTTTCGATAAATGTATTTCTGAATAATTTTTTTTAGTAACACAATAATTCTCTACCTAAGAGACGACTAAAAAAGAAAAATATGCAAGATAAATAAATATTTACGGCCCTCCTTTATGTTTTGAGCACTATTTTTAAATTAATGTTTTGAACGCTGTAATCCTACTGTTCGTTCTCCTATATATATATATATATATATATATATATATATATATATATATATAAGATTTAATACTTAAGAAAAAGCAGACATTTACTTAACTTTCTAAATATCAATTTTTATCCCGACAGCTTAATAAATAAATAGATATTTAAAAAGTTATGCAATATTTTTATTATATATATATATATATATATATATATATATATATATATAATGACAAATAAACATTTAAAAATATCATCTTTCCAACTTAGGTTTCGTAGGTTTAATCCGCTTATCAGAGGACTATATAATTCAGTTGAATGTCATATACAAGTTCTTATATGTACTGTATTAAAAGATAGTATTTACGTACATGATTAGCTATCTAATGAGAGGATAATATCTGCAAAACTTGCACTCAAAAATACAAATTTGTTTAAAATTTTTTTTATCTTATTTGATTCTTAATAATATCATATATTTTAATATTGAGCCGTTGACTTGCAAAGAATGTTCTCCTCCAGTAATACACTGGCTGAGTTTTCTTCATTTTGGCCAAAACAAAATACTTGTTACTTTTGTGACGTATGGTGGCCGTTAATTATTAAGTATAACTCAAGACATCAATGCTAAGATAAAACAGTATTTAATTACAATCACAAATAAATACTTAAAAAAAAACAAAGAAGTAATATTCAGAGAAAGATAATTAACCATTTCAGTGAATACTTTGTTAGTAGCGCGGCTCGGCTTAACGTCTGGTAAATTCTAAATCAAAACCCAAATCATCGACACACAATAATTCACACTAATTCGACTGGATAGTTTCACTAAATAATCACTACAGTCAGTAGCCTGACACCACTATTTATACACCGGCGGAAAACATATTCATAAGTCCAGAGTGTCAGGCTCGAATCTTGTTGTCGGTAGTTACTTATTTTCTTTCTATATTATATATGGAGATGCAGGTCGTGTGATGATTAGTGGCACTTAAGGAGATATCGGGGATTTGTTTTTGAATTCCAGTCGGCTTCGTTGCATTTAGTTTCACGCAATTAGCGTGGGGCAAGTTAGGAGTCTATGTTTTTTTTTCACATTCGACAAGGGTGGATTAAGTAAACTAAAACTAAAAAAAACGAATTGTAAATCGACAACGACAGGGAAAGGAAAGTTCCGGCCTTCAGTCAAAAATGGCCTTCTTATTTCCCTACATGCGTACATGTATCTGATCTCTTCATTCCAGCAATGCCACATTTTTCTATGGTTCTTTTCGTTTTTCAATTTACTAGATTTACTGTCTACAGTTGGCTTCCTAAGGGGATTTTTTTTTATTTGTAATCCACGTTATACCGCCTTAGTTTACCTTCTACTTGAGTCCGAGAAGTTGGAAGGAAGGGAACAGAAAGTACGATTGAAATAATCCCTACAAAAATAAGAGAACAATATTGTCAAATATCTTCTATATCTTAAATAAAGTTATTTCAATTCCCATTGCTCATTAACAGCAAGTTTTTAAAAATTCCCAAACCAACCCCTACTTGAGATCTCAGTGATCAGTTGTATATTCAGTTACTTGATGTAGACAAAAACATTTCGTTTTCAGATCGATAAATCATCTTTAATTTACACGTTGAAATTCTCTCTCTTCTCTTAAGCCTCTTGATTCTTTGGGGGACATAGGCCCGCAACAACACCTCTCCAAACGATGCGGTTAGGGGCGATCCTCTTCAGCTCGTCCTAAGTGGCGCCGGCTGCCCTCACCTCCATGTCAACACTTCTGCGCCAAGTCTGTTTTGTTCAACCCACATTTCGCTTCTCTTGTGGATTCCAGTCAAGGGCCTTCCTGGTGACACTAGATGTAGGCTTGCGGAGTGTTTGCCCGATGTTTCATCATTTCACTTTCTTGATGTCAATCTCGATTAGGGCTTTTCTGGTCCTGTTCCACAGTTGGTCGTTGGAGACGACTTCCGGCCGCCTGATATTGAGTATGTTCCTGAGACATGGGTTGTAAAATGTCTGAAGTTTGTGAACGTTGTTCTTGGTTAGCCGTAAAGTAGAACCGATTTGACGTTGATGTTGAAGATCCGGATCTTGTTATAAAATGAGAGGCCTGATGATCTCCAGATTGGCTGCAGAGGGTAGAGGTTCACTTTAAACTAAATATTCGCAGGCAAATTGACTGAAAGAGACTGCCTCTTCTACTCCAACAGCTTCTTCTCCCGCACTTCCCGACAGTAGAACACCCTTCCTCTTACTTTCTTCCATGATAGCTATAATCATCAAATATGCAAATTTAATATCAAACGATATCTTCTGATGCCTTGATCCTGACCAACGTCCTTTTCTATATCCTTTCCTCAAAAGCCCCCTCTTTACTCTTGCTCTCACTCTCTGTAACCCCTTGCATGCTAGTGGCACTCAAGTCGTGATTGGGGTGACATTCTTTAAAAAAATCGACGGAAAGAAGTAGCAGCGTTTTATACCCAATGTGTTCACTGTATTTAAAACCTCTACAACATTAATGTAAATTGTGAATAGAAATCCCAACCAATTTATATTGATATATGTTGCCCTTGAATGATCACAAAACTATTGCTAAAAGATATACAGGATGGGAGTTTATCCTTTGTTTCGTTTTAACCAACTTAATTATGAAAATCATAATTCTGATATTTAGTTTTTTAAACATTTTTTGACTCATTTCACCCCGAGCAATACAATGAAGCCACTCACAAGCAGGGGGTTACTGATTGTTAGAAAATATGAAACAAATAAACGATTATGAAAGAGAGAGATACCTTATATTAAAACTCCGGTTCCCGTACGATCACCGAAGTTAAGCAACGTCGAATCTGGTCATATGCCGAATGGGTGAAGGCTTGGTAATACCAGATGCTTAAAGCTTAAATATACTGGTTGTGTAATGGATAATGTTTCGGAAACATTAATCAGAGAGCCGAGTTCGAATTCCATTTGGGTTCGTTATATTCACTTACGCGCAAATACCCATGAGAAAGGTATGGATGTACCATTTCCCCCCAACTATGGGTTCATTAGTAAGACTTGTATCATTAAAACCATTACTTCCTCAAAAACTAAATAAAATTGCGTGCAAAATAGATTGGCAAAAATGATCCATAGAAGTTGATATGCCGCTAAACAAAGTCAACCAACAACCAACTGAAAATAAAGTACTGCTCTCATATATGGTCAAACGCTCGTCCCTGCGTCCTTGTGGGTGATTAATTTTTCACATTAGCTCTTTCTCAAAGACAAAACATCGCTAGCTTGTCGGTAGTCTATCGCTATTTGCATGGAAACTTTTCAGTGGAAGTATATTTCTTAATTCCACCATTCTATACATCACCGCTAAGACTCCTCCCCCATACCAGGCATATTGTAGCACCTTCTCCCTCATTTCATTCGTATTCCTTTTGGTGAGAAGTAAGTTCCACCTCCGCGGCTTCTTCTCACGAACCACTGTCTTGTAGAAGCGAATGCGAGGGAGATGCTTCAACGATCAGTATGATCTTAACTTGTTCAGGTCTAAGGTTAACCGTTATCTTCCACAGATATCCGAATAAGGTTTGCCTCTTTCTCTGTAAACCTCTACCCGAGCAGCCGGAACTAGGGGAACTGTTTCGAAAAAAGTAGTACTTGGCATTAAGAATAAAATGCTTTCCAGTTTTTCAAACGAGAAACAAAATTCATAACGACTCAGGCGAAATTACGCACTTATCTTCTAAGGCGCATTACGGGAGTCCGGCGACGGCAAACGAAGGCCTTCGACGAACTTAGGCATTTAACGATTCGACGGACTTACGCACTTACCTCGTAAGGCGCATTTTTTTTAATCATTTCACTCCAAGCAAGACAATAAAGCCGCTAAGACTTAAAGTGTTACTGAGTGTGAGAAAATATGAGAAATGCAAAAATATATTAAGGCGAGAATACGAAATCAGAAATTAAAAAGATAGCGACGTTTGATATTGCATTTAAATTTTAGCAGATCAGATATGACTGCGAAGCAAGAAGCCGGAAGAGAATTTCACAAGCGCAGATGTGCGACTGAAGAAACTGTTAGCATAGAACCTACGGTTACACTCTTTACATTATTCAGACTTTTGTCGTTAATTTTCTCTCTCCAAGTTCTCCACTGCCTTAACCGGGTATTAAATTCGCACTCTTTGGGTCCTGTCACTGGATCTAACTAACGCCTTTATACACTGTGCCATGTGTCCTTGGAGGGGGGAATTAACAGGAGATAATTGATAACTGAGATACATTAAACATGGCACTTGGAACTATAACAGTCTACCTCAGTGAGCGAAATAAAGGGTTCAGTTCGACATTCCAACCACCTGAAGAAGGCCGGAGCGTACAACGGCCGAAACGTTGTAATAAATATGGCGACAAAGATGAGGACAATAGTCCGAATAATGTAACTAGTCTACATAATACGTCATCTCAGAAATATAGACAAACTTACGGTTATATCTAACAATTTCCATAGTAAAACGATGAGAGCTTGAGGCTAGACTAATAATTTGGTTAGTTACAAGAGTCGTGTTATTTTCAGCATCGCATTCTATTTTAATTGATGTTTAAAAGTCACAATAATTTGAAGTGTTGAATACTATGACCGATATATATATATATATATATATATATATATATGTAAGTGGACATTGAAGTCAACACTCAGAGGCGACAGGGTGTTTCGCCTGTCCCCTCTGAGTGTTGAATTCAATGTTCACTTTTATATTTATATTGACATACGCCTATCTCTGATATTAAGCACTTCATCCCATAAATAGAGCACACCTTAAACTATGTTTCTTCATATATATATATAAAACTTTAGGCAGCATGTAATTTATATACAAAGAAATGATTGAGTCTATACGCGATTATTTCTTTGCATATATATATAGATATATAAAGTAATACATCGAGTCTGAAACAAACCTCAACAGAATGCACTGGACGGCCGTTTCGTCCTATATCTAGGACTCAGCAGTGCGCATCGACTACCGAGAATTGAAACCCTGGCAGTTAGGTTGTCAAGCAAACATCATACCAACTGTTCCAACGGACCTCTGGTTACAGGGAACTCAGTAAGAGTTCCACCACGGAATATGTGAGTGAGTGGTGCTATATTGAGTCTGATTTGCAATCTCTTCGAGGCCCGGTGGAAAAGTTGGTATGATGTTTGCTTGACAACCTAGCTGCCAGGGTTTCAATAGTGGAGGCGCACTGCTGATGAGTCCCAAATATAGGACGAAACGGCCGTCCAGTGCTTTCTGCATTCTGTTGAGGTTTCTATCAGACTCGATGAATTACTTAAATATAATTATCAAATCCTCCTAAAAATTTCTAATATATATATATATATATATATATATATATATATATATATACTTCACTGTCTAGTAGGGTCCGTTGAGTACCGCTGTGAGAAAAAGAGCATCATTTTGGAAACGGCGTGCTGTACTGCTTAGCATTCCAGCCTGAAATTCCAATACGAATATTTCAGAGTGTTTGGCTGTCAATCTGAGGAGTTGGATGAGTCTGATGATAATTACGAAGCTGTTTAAAGTGATGACTAGTGATGGCGACGTTATGTCTCCATTCATCTTTCAACAGCGTCTCAGACTTCACACGGAGGCCTACATGGTGCTTTGAGGAGGGAATGCAGCCCTGTGTCAAGAGGGTGGCTGGATTTCTATGTCTGGCAAAACAGAACCCTGCACTATGCCAGACAGCAGCGGAAAACAGTCATGGATATCAGACAATTTCTGCGACTTCATCATTCCTTACATCTGGCCACTGAATTCTGCAGACTGCAACCCACTTGTTTATTATGTGTGGGCGGCAGTTTGTAACACCAAAGATGAACTGCAGATAATGATTAAGGAGTATGTAGCAACTTAAACAATTAAACAGTCCTGAAGAGATGCAAGAGATTCCGAAGTAGTCTGGAGGCGTGGTTAAAACCAATGGCGATTTTATTGATTATATTTACTCCTTAATATTTTAAGATATTTCTCTGTAATTTTAGTAAATGTATCTGTTAAAATGAGATGTACGTGTTATTTTCATTTTTGTATAATTTAGATGAGAATTCATTCATTGCGTTCTTTGTGTGTGTGAGAGATTAAGACAGAAAGAGAGCCTGTGTCTAGGAGTGTGGGTATAGCTGTGGAGGTATATATGCGTGATTAGAAAGGAAAGTAAGGGACAGATGTGCATGTCTTTGTGGGTTTGGATATAGGAATCAACACTACATTCTCCGAGAGAACTCATGCATGGATCGTATACTCAACATATAGACCCAGCAGCACTGTACTCTATCTCTTGGCCTATAAATATAGTTAATCTGTCATATATGTGTATATTTTTTCTCATGAAGAATTAATGTAATAACCTTATCTACCTTGTCTCTTGTATTTGTATTGGGGGGGATTTCTGCAGTTTTTTTGGTTTTTTTTTTACGCAACTCATATTTTCAACCGTTTAACCTGCAACGTAGATTGGAAGCAAACAGCATCTTTTCAGCAATTATTGAACTCGTATTCCTTCTTTTTGCAAACTGATATTTTTTAACAGCCTATTTACCATCGTTCGAACGAATATACAATTTCCATAACTATTTATTACATTTTGCCTTTCAGTTAAGCAGCATTAATCTGATTGATATACGTACTAATGTGCGACAGAAATACTCTTGCGAAAATACTGTCCACGAAACCTCGAAATCTATTTCTACGGAGAGTTTTTAAACAAGCTTCATTGCTTAGTTTGACCAACTGTAATACCCTAATATCTTCATATAATCCCCAGCCAGATACATACACTGAGGCGAATCATCTACATTACTTTCGGAATCAATAACTGAGATGATTGTTCCGCTTGAACAGCTTCTCTCCATAGAAAATCCTGGGTATGACGATAAACTACATCTGGCAGCATGGCTTCTCATCAGAAGATTGGAGATTTTGTGGAGCGCAGAACCACTTCTAAATGCTATTTTTCTCCTGTACACCCTGACCCTGAAGTGGAGAGTAAATAGTGAAGCTTCAAAGAAAAACAAACCACTATGTAAGTATATAAAATACATCTTTCTAGTAAAATACTAGCAATAATTTTTTTAATATTAAACAATTACCAACAATATCTATTTATAGTAAAATGACTAACAATACATTTTAGCTTTTGTTGAAGGCATAAAGTTGCTTTTAAAATATATAGTATTGCATTACTTTCGGAATCAATTATTGAGATGATTTTTCCACTTGAAAAGCTTCCATAAAAGTCCAGCGCATGACGATAAGCTAAATCCGGCAGCAAGGCTTCAGATCGGGAGATTGGAGATTTCGAGTACCATGGAACCACATCTTAATAACTGTTCTTCTAAGGTTCACTGTTTCGGTTACGCAGTTTTAGTCTGACTGATTCATATATTGTATCTTCCATTTTATTTCTCTAAACTTTTAATATTTTAGTATTAAATGAAAACGTCTAGGATGATTGTTAATAAAATATTGCCATTCTTTTACGAATTTGGACTAGAAGACATAGATGGACCCCAGGAGAGCTGAGAAAAAGAATTAAAAATTGATTGCTAGTCAAAAATTAAGTTTATACCAACAAGAATTCTAGAATATTGTTGTTATAATTAGAAACATTTTACGTTGTTACTAATTCAATTTTCTGAAGAATCATAATTCTTAAAGTTTTCAGGGAATAAACTCACTGCGAGTACTAGGATTATGAAATATTCCTGAAAATTCAGGGGTAGTAGTACCAGCTATAGAAAAATAATGAACCCCTAACAAAAACAAAAATCTCTGAAAATATAAAATATATTTTTTATAGCAAAAATAAGAGCGGTATATTTTATAGTAGAATAACTAAAAATATCTTTTATTACTTGGATAATTTACATTATTTACAGTGACTAGAGCCAAAGAGTTATGAGTTTAATACCAGGCCACCTCAGTGGTAAACCAAAACTTGAAGACTTGAGTTAAACAGAAATAACTGGGACATCCAGAAGAGGCATGTCACGTGGAACTAGAAACATCTAACCCGGTGGATGAAATAAAGGGCTCTTTTCGAAATTCCAATCATATTAAGAAGGCCGTAGCGTACAACGACCGAAACGTTGTGAATATAGCAATGAAGATGAGGATAAATCAGAAAAATGTAAATAATGCGAGTAAGCATAATACATCATTTCAGTGATATAGAGGCCAAAACGTTGTAAATATGGCGATGAAGATGAGGCTAACAGTTCTAATAATGTAAATAATGCAAGTAATAATAATACATTATCTCATAGATGTAGACAAATATATTTTATAGCAAAAAAATTTGAAGGCATACAATTGCGTTCAAAATATTTACATTAAATAACCCATAGAGGTTGATATGCCACTAAACAAAGTGAACTAACCAACAGCCCACAGAATATCAACTATAGTATCTTTAGATATTTGAGCTTAACAATATGAACAATTTTTCCAATAACTATGATGAAAATAAATGTAGGTAAATAATTAAGAGGCTTCAAATGAAAAGATTTAAAAATTGACAAGTCTTTCAATTTCACTGAAGTAAACTTTAAATATATGAATGCATTATCGGCTGCATTATGTTTTCTTTTTGTCTTCTTTCTTTCTTTCTTCTTGTCACTAAAACTGAACAATCGTTCCATCTTTCCTCGGAATCAAGAAAGTATAGTGTTGCATAGCCAGCCAGCCCCCCCCCGTCGTTCTCAGGGGGTCTATGTTAACGGGGTCGATTCAATAAAGATGTATCTTCAGTCACTCCTCTTCTCCCGGCCGGGTGCCGAAATGTTTTTAGAGTCTGGTGATGTTAGAGAACTTCAACTTATCTATTTTATTAAACATGTCGATATGTACATTTTTAACAAGCCAGTGGGGTCGCTCTATCATCATCACTGGGGATCAATTTCCCTGAGTCACGAAATAATCACATCTACTCTGTGTGACTTGTAAAAATTTAACTCCCTGAAATGTTTTCCTAACTCTAACATTCCCACGTTAGTTTTAACCAATCAAAAGGGACTTCCTCTTTTTTCCCATATCTGATCTCAAAGGGCAAAATGAGAAAGGCAAAGGAAATTACAATTAAAAATAGTCCATTAATTATGAATCATTGTCAGAGTTTAAAGTACGTAATAACGAAGAACATTTAAAATAACAAAATCATTCCTAAATATACTCAAATATGAAATAGAGTCTAACAATATAATGCTATAATTCTCTTTATTCAGAAAAATTCAGATCAATGAAATATGAATATCTTATGCTTTATGAAAGAAGTTATTTTAAATTAAGCTTTTTTGACTTCGTAAATATATATATATATGTATATATATATATATATATATATATATATATATATATATATATATAGTCACAAATCTTAATTTAAAACATCTACTTATATCTAATTTTATATACATATATATATATATATATATATATATATATATGATCCTATGTTTTATGAGAGTAGACTTTTAGACTTCGTATATATATATATATATATATATATATATATATATATATATATATGTATGTATATATGTATATAAAAGTCTAAAAGTCTATGTTTTAAATTAAGCTTTTAGAGTTCGTATATATATATATATATATATATATATATATATATATATATATGTGTGTGTGTGTGTATATAAAGGTCTAAAAGTCTAAAATCTTAATTTAAAACATTTACTCAAATGAAATATAAAATATATAAAAGTCAAAATGACAAAACGAATCGAACCATATTCGGTTACTTCAAAATCAAAAACTAAAAGCGAAAACCTTGTAAAATACCACCATGTTCAATGCAAATATATACACCATATACAGAAATAAATTCAGAAATTAAGTAAATAATAGACAAATTAACATATAACGACTGCTCATAAAAACGAAAGTAAATGTAATAATCATAATCAACCATAAATAAAGAATTAATAAAAAATAAGATATAATGAGCTGAAAAATCACAAATGATCGCATCCGTATCCACAACAATTCCTACTCAATAGACACGAGAATAATTTGAAACATAACCACTACAGCCTACCCAATAACCATTAGCTTAATACAATATAACTTATTACCAATAATACACCATTGACCAGCATATATAAATAGTCGAGACAAAACACAATAGACTTTGCCTGAAGATTGTGTTCACGCATGAAAGAGGTTGTCGCCACTTAGTGTTGACCTCAATGTCTAATATATATATATATATATATATATATATATATATATATATATATATATGCATGTATATTAAACAATGAAACAATGTAACCCACACTCGACAAAATTACATTTCAAACTAGTCATAACACAACATTACTCTAAATCTAGACACGTGTTTCTATTGCTAATACCTCGTTTTCTCACGTGGTACGACTTCATAGAACCGCATCCTGAATTTACAACCTGCGTCTCCTATTCTTCGGCCGTTATCGTCGTATAGCAATCTTCTAAAAATTATAACATAAATTTGATATAAAATCAGTTTGAAATATTTTTTTAAAATAAATAATTATATTCGCTTTACTCTGTATTGAGGACTCTTTAAGAATTGTTGGTTTTTTTAATTTATATTCGGTATATATATATATATATATATATATATATATATATATATATATATATATATATATATATATTAACATTCAGAATTAATCTGTAGAAAAAGACAATATGTATAAATGAAGAAAATTGTATGAAGATTTTACCCGACACGTTTCGTCCACTGCGGACTTTTTCAAGAGAAAAAATGAAATGAATTGATTTCAACAAACATCTATAAATAAAAACAAAATGTCGTTTGTTACCAGAAGAATTTAGAAACGCTCATGTATATTCATTGACTCAACTGAAAAATTACGTCCTTCACTTTTTATTTTTGAGATTTTTTATATGTAGAAAATATTGTATGGTTTGTTCTGTTGACGGATCTTTTGATTTCTTGATATATTTGTTGTGTACGTTGGCTTGCGAGAGGGACGATGCTGTTAGGAAAGGTGATATTGGGAAAAAAAACCGGGGCGTAGATAATATTTGGATAATATTCAATGGCGGCACTCTCGAGGATTTTCCTTCGCAATGAATTATTTTTTTTTCTTTTTAAATCAAAATTGTGGTTGAATTTATTTCTATGTATGTTTTTTTTTAATCATGAAGTGTAAAATTGGTTTTACCTTTTTTATTTCCATAATAAAGTTCTATACCGCTAAGAAAATTATATATATATGCAAGAGACTACCAGGCTCTGCGGTACGTATTGGAAGATCCGAAATGAAACAGATACCAAAATTATTTATACTAACAGAGGACGGGATATATGACGGGATATATGACGCAGAAATCCAAAGGCTAATAAGAATAGTGATTATATATTCGGAAATGTGTTGGGTACTCCCCTATCTTCTTGGACGGGGGTCTTTGGCTTCCACAACAAAGCTGCATTCTTCTCTCTCGGCCGTCTTCTCCCGGTCAGGTTTCGAAATGTTTTTGATAGTGAAATGTTGTATAGCCCCCCCCCCATTCTATGGGTAGTTTTAGGGCGACGGTCTTGATTCACTCATATGTAGCATACTCCTCTCTCTGTCATCTTCCTGGCGGGTGATCTCTAGTTGGCTTTTTCGGAGGTAAAATGAAAACGTCAACTTAAGGGATTTGTCAACTTATTGTTATGGTGTCTTCCCTTTAATGAGGCAATTATGGACTCTTCCACTTACTATAAGATTAGCAGGTAATTTAAGCCTCGGAGGAAAAGCGATATAGATTGACGTTGGTCAACCTATACACTCCCAACTCGTGTAACACTCTTCTGTTGTATTTACTATTCCCCGAGGCTTACTTTCCTACTACTTTATGTTAAAATGGAAGAGTCCACAATAGCCTCATTAGAGGAAAGACACCACGGCACTTATCCATTTTATTAAATACGTCGACGTGTACATCTTCTAACTAGCCAGTGGATTTGCTATCCCACACCACCGGAAAATAGTTTAACGAGGCACGAAATTAACACGGTTGCTTTCTTCGACGTGAAAAACTTAACTCCTCGAAAATACTTTCTAACTCTAACATTCCCACGTTCAGCTAAACCAATCAAAATCGGCATCCCTATTTTGTGTACCATCTAACCATAGAGGTCAGCCTGAGAAGGTCTGATTCAAAATACACTGCCACTAAAAAAAATAATAGTCTGAAAGAATTATTTAACAAAAAAAAGCAATGTATTAAGATATGGGAAAGAAAGAAAATAGTGTTGATCTGCTTCGTAATATTTTATATCTTGTATTGTACTGAATATTATTCAATATCCTGAGAGATGTAGGTGAGACTTGGCACGGTAAAGGTATGGTTCTTCTGACAATGAATGAGAATAACATAGACAGGGCATGTGCTCATCGAAGAAGCCTTAAAGAAAATAAGAACAACAAGGAAAATCTCAAATTGTCAGTTGGAATTTCTGAATCGCATAATAAGTAAAGAAGCCTTGGAAATACAAAAAAAAAGATGGAAAAAAATAAAAGACGGGAAGATTTGCATTGGCATGAATCCCCAACACCGGAAATAATTTGGAGAAGAAGAAGAAGAAGAAGAAGAAGAAGAAGAAGAAGAAGAACAACAACAACAACAACAACAACAAGCAGAAGAAGAAGCAGACGAAGAAGAAGATGAAGAAGAAGCCTGCAGAAGAAGAAGAAGAAGAAGGAGAACAAGGAGAACAAGAAGAAAAAGAAGAAGAAACAGAAAAAGAAGAAGAAGAAGAAGGAGAAGAAGAAGAAAAAGAAGTGGAAGAAGAAGAAGAAGGAGGAGGAGAAGAAAAAGAAGAGAGAAGAATCTCACAACCTCACACTTTCAAAAGCAGCAGATGTTTATTTAAAATATTTATTCAGTTGAAAATATTAATTTTGTTTATCTGAAATATGTGCGATTATCAAAATGTAAGGTTTGCCCTTAATCAGATATCAGCACACAGTAGCTACTTCAATTTGAAGATATTTGACGTCGCAGTTGCTGTTTCAGATCAGGCTAGTTTCTATTCAGTCATAATTCAATTTAGTTTCCTGCTGTTCAGGAAGCCCGACAGAAAGCTTACAGACTATCAAGATAAAGAGGAATCCAGTAGGTCTTCGATGCCAACGGATATATTCCAGGATGATCCAAGTACGTTGAATAGTTTCAATGTTTGAAAACATTGTGTAACTTTATTTTTACCCCCAACCCCGATTTATTAAATGCTGACAAATCAACATTCGGTATGATTTAAGTAAAAATAAAATAAAATAAGTGGGTGTGAATAGACTTGAAAAATGGTTTTGTAAGTAAATCAAAGAGTTGGTTGTTTGTTGGTAGACCATTAGTTGATGTCTCGTTATTAAAACTAAGGTGACAAATTCAGTTCAATTTACTAAATAATTATTTATTTTTTTAAATCATTTCAGTACAAGGAAGACGCTATGTGTTACTGAGAACTAAATAAACTGAGAAAACGTTACTGGCGATAAAGCGTAATAAAAATAACATGATTCAAAATGGCGTTATATTTCTTTTATCGTAATTGAGAGGAAACAAACGAAAAATAGAAGAGAGTTCCATAGACGAGAAGTGTGCGAGAATAAACAATTAAAATAGAAGTTATGGTTACACTTTGCAATTTCAACAGTGAAATCATGAAATCTAACGACCAACTGAGTAATACGCGATGAGAATATGATTGAAACTGAGATGCCAGGTCAGCAGCTATAACATTGCAGATTCTTCATATGATATTTTCAAGCATCTCTAGATACATAAAGGGATCAACGCAGATGTCTCTCAGGGTTTGCTTCTCGGGCCAATTCTCTTTCAACTTCACCTTGTTACGTTAACCCCATATTTTTACCCTCACTTCAGATTTTATAAGTATATTTTCAGTACCTTGTATATTTGCAACGAAACATATGAATCTTTATAACTTCTTTATTTCTTGAATATGCAGATTGTGGGATATATTGTTTTTATACCCAGATGAGTCAGGGCCAGTTATGGGAAAAGAACCTTCCCTCCCCCCCATTTCCTACCTTGTCTCTGATGCGTAGGCCAAACAAACGCTGTTTGACAGATAGCTGCGAATGATATTAACAGTGTCCGTGACTGACGCATACATTTTTTGGGGGGGTTGGCAACACGTGACTCAACATATAGCAGTTTTCGTTTCGCACGTGTTGAGGTTACAACAACCTCACATTGTTGCTGGCTATCGGAGAAATTTGACGTCACCAAAAACCAGTCTTAGCTATTTGCCATTAGAAGAAGTAGTTGTCGCCAAAACCAGACGTCGTTGTTTGATGCCAGAAGAATTAGATGCCACCAAAAACCAAAGGACCGACGCGAGAATCTAGAACGCCATCGTCAACCCAAGTCGGCTACATTCCCGTGATTTCTTTTGTGTGTTCTCCTCGCTATCAACCCGGATTGGACGTCGCCAGTCAAAAATTCACGTTAGAACATTGTCAATCCCATCCATTACTTTCAGAGAAGTGTATGAATATCCTTTGAACAAACTGTACCCGATAATAGTCAATCGACGTCAATTCCAACCTTATGTAAGTTTCTCCATGTTTTTCCATATCTTATAATCTGCTATCTCCGTAGTCATATGTATTTCGCCCCATTAGTATCTGTTTAATTGGTAACTTATCTCCCCATCCCTTGTATTATTTAGTTTTCTTTTTCTTACATTCACACTTTGTGTATTCTATAAATAAAATCTTTGTATTATATATTCTCGTGTTGTCTTCTGTTGTTCTGTGTCTCCG
The DNA here is from genome assembly GCA_903632075.3 of Acanthosepion pharaonis. Taxonomy (NCBI): domain Eukaryota; kingdom Metazoa; phylum Mollusca; class Cephalopoda; order Sepiida; family Sepiidae; genus Acanthosepion; species Acanthosepion pharaonis. The sequence goes on along the minus strand of CAHIKZ030005468.1, from coordinate 787,020 downwards.
TATTGTTCATTTTCTCTATGAGAATTACCCTCCCAACGTTCTTTTCTTTATTTTTATATCGAACCTTGGGATCCCATACTTATTTTTTTCTTATTTTCTCGTTGCGTCCCGGCTATCGTAGTCCCAACGAAACCCCCGGCGTAACAGCATAAATAACATGCTAAAACTAAAGATATTTTGTGGATATCACTACTGATGACACAACAGTATATGGGTACACCTCCAAAACTGTAGATGATGGGGTTCTGTACGTCTAAGTTTGGATGGGGCCTCGGAGGATTAGCCGTTAATATTTACCTTCAAAGACCCACACGTTACGAGTGACTTAATAACTGAGAAGCTTCTTCCAGTGTCAAAGGTCTTCAAAATATTTCATGCGATCTTATTGATAAGTATTATTGTTTATTACCTGTGGGGCACCATGCATCCTGACGATTTGAAAGAAATATTCATAGATATATGATTTGTTTTTTTACGGTTTATCAACCATTTAATAATTATTTAAGGCCGAAAAATATTTTAGGTTTTAAGAATAATTCTTTCTTTACATTCAAGCGATTTGGGAGAAAGAAAGAGAAAACGAAGAAAAAAAAAGAAAAAAAAATAATACGAAAACGGGTCATAGGCGAACACACACACAAACGGCTAGAATTGATAGGTAGCAGATGTCGAAAATATCTAGGTCACCTACGAACAAGCATTTGACCAATTTCCGCGTGCCCACGAAAAATGGAATTCTGTTATCAATTGGATGTCACCCAAGGAAAGGAAAGACCATTGTTTAACATTGACGAAACACAGACAGTCTTCAGAGTTAGAAAAATCCCACCCAATAAGTTTTCACTGGCAAAATTTTTCTTTCTTTTGACAGAATAAACGCTTGCCCTGCGATAATAGAGATTTTCGTTATCAACACATGAGCCGAAAGGAAAATGAAATATTTTTATTTCGCTTCAGAAACGCCAGCTAGCCTAGGAATTCCTTTCTTGGGTCATGTCCAATTAGCGATAAACTACTTGACAAATACCACGTGTTAAAAAGCCGAGAGTGTCATCTCAGTCGCTCATGATAAGGGCGATTTAATTATTTTTTTTTTTTTGTTAAGCAAGGTATTTCTTTCCCTAAACAAAACCGCGAATTGTTCACGCCCGACTAAAACGTCATTGGCCAAGTAGATCACATGACGCACGAAGGAGGAGGAAAGATAACCGACTAAGACGTCATTGGCCAAGTAGATCACATGACGCACGAAGGAGGAGAAAAGATACCCGACCAGGACCTCATTGGCCGAGAGCGGTCACGTGACGCACGAAGAAAATCGGTCGACGCCTCTATCAGAAGTGTAAGTGTGAGGAGCCGATACGAAGAAGTGGGGAAGTTAGTGAACGCCCTCAGAAGCACAGTAAGAGAGTGGGAGTGAGAGGAAAGTTACCGAAAATGGAAAGGAGTAAAAAAATCCCTAACCAGAAATAAGAAGGGTGGAGACGTATTTAGAATTATCGAAGAACCCCTGGTGCTGACGGACCCACCCCAGTTTTGACGGGGTCAATAAAAGCGAAAACTCAACCGACAGAAATCAGTTCGTTCGCCCCAAGCGGGCAGAAGAGGCCAGTTCGTTTGGCCCGAGTGCCGAAAGTTCGTTCGCCCCGAGCGGGCGAGAAGAAGAGTTCGTTCGCCCCAAGCGGGCAGAAGAGGCCAGTTCGTTTGGCCTGAGTGCCGAGAGTTCGTTCGCCCTGAGCGGGCGAGAAGAAGAGTTCGTTCGCCCCAAGCGGGCAGAAGAGGCCAGTTCGTTTGGCCTGAGAGAAGAAGTTCGTTCGACCCAAGCTGGAGAGAAGAAGTTTGAGTTCAGCCGCGAACCCTGGCGAGAAGTTTTGAGCTTTGGACGACAAGCAGAGATGAGCGCCCAGTGTTGAAACCGCGTCAAGATAGCTGACCAAGATTCACGCACACTTTTGGACTCTTCTTCAACCAAGAACAAGTAGTTTGAAGAGCGACTTAGAATCAGACCACAGAAATAAGTTTTTCGACTTTCGTCCAAAGACACACCGAAACACAAATTTCTTAGAGAGCAGACAACTTGAAGCCTTAAAGTTTGCCTAGCGAAAGCGCCGTGCCACAATCCACAGAACGGGTCGGGAAGTAGACATAGTCCTATGTACCGAACAAATAGACATAAAAGTTTGTTACCTTTTTCTTTGATACTTTGGACTTTGTGAGTTTTCATTTTATTTTCTTTTATCCATGTTTGTGTGTTATCACTCCTGTTGAACTCAGCTTGCATTACGGCCCCAACCCCTGTTTGATCTCGCCTGTCTAAGATCAATTCACAACGTGGGTAGGCAGACTGGAGATCAGTGCAGTTACCCTGGTAACCAGGCGTTGGAAGCAGGTTGGGAACGGCGAGGCTGATATCAAATCTAACCGGATTCCTACCCGAATCACAAAAGGGTTAGAACGTCACGCTTGGAGCAGCGACACCCGGACGGAGCAGCGAGGAGCGAACAGCTGGCGCGGCGGCGAAGACGTCACAATTGGTGCTGTTTAGGGACGTCACAACTGGCACCGTGGTAGATTAGGATAGAACGTCACGGTTGGCGCTGCGACCGGGGGAAGACGTCACACCTGACTGATCCTTTGAGTAATAACAAGGTATCAACAGTGGAAAGAGAAAATCGAAATCTATACAGATTTTCGCTCCTGATCAGGGTAAACTACAGTAAATTGTCACACAATGCAATAGTCGGGTAGCTTAGAATGTTGGCTCGTTACATAGTAATTGCTGGTTTCATCCTTAGCCATCAGTGTGTATTTGGATTCCGCATATTACCAAAGCTGTGTTCACTTCACTTCCAAGTGATTCGTGTTAGTTTAAGACAGGGGCCGGCAATCTTTTGGAGAACCCGGGCCAGACACTCTCTCGGAGAAGAATCATGATACCAAATGTGCTAAAATAACTTGTCTCGACCTCAGACCGCTCAGGCTAGAAAGCTTTTGTTAGTCTGAAGAAAAACAACGAAGTAAATGTTATATTATTCAAACAAAATTCATTAATTTAATGACGTTCAATATTTGAAATTTTCTTTAGGCAATGGTTTCTTAACAAATTAAGCAAACCCATTTTCTGAAGTGCTCAAGGAAAAATAGTTAAGTGTCCAGCCGTCGCTAAAATTTCATCACTCAAAATCTACTTTTCTTTTCTTAATTTCCATAGGCGTGTTTTTGTTTAAACTAAAACGACTTCTGGAAAGGAAAGCAGTAAAGAATGACCTGTAGGAAGAAATGAAAATCAATGAAAACAGATAGAAGTACAATTACAGCAATATGATAAAATAATAAGATAATTTTAAATAAAGTGTGATAAAACTACGCTGTGTAATGATGTCGTGAGATCAGGGTTGCCATTTGTTTTTTTTAAAACATTTTTGTTCTAATTGTAATAATATTTACCACTATTTAACATAAAAATAAATAAATATTAATTATGATCAGATACAGATACAGACAGTTAATTTACCACCAGACAACAAAGTCTAATGAAAAATTCCGAGAAGTTATTTTCCCAAGGATCGCTTACACTTAAAGTGACCAACTGTATCTGTACTCGATACTAATTAGATAATTAGTGTCCAGATGTTAAGTTGGTCGTTTGGAAAAAAATCAATCGCGGGCCGGATGTGACCCGAGGGCCAGCTATAGCCCTAGGTCCAAAGGTTGCCGACTCTTGGCTTAAGGGTTCATTTTCAATTTGTTTTCTTACTTTTATGTACATTTCTTTAATTAATTAAAGAAAATTAAATAATTTAATTACATCTTACACATATACGATAGAGTGCTTTTAAATGGTCAAAATTTAGTAACTATTGTAATTTTCTGAAATTTGCTTTCCTATATTACTTCAACTTATTTTTATTTTTTTATTTTTTACGTAACTGTGAATATTTCGTTCCAGTTAACATATATATTTAAAATAATTCTTGAATCTGATACTACAGATTCCCTGTTATGGCCTTAGTTGAAATGGCGAAAAGGAACATATAATTGTTTTCTTTCAGTTTGCCAACGCTGACTTAATCTGACATACAATAAGAAAATAGACGTTACTGCATTGGTTTGCACATGATCTCATCCATATGGGTTAATTCTCCTGGAATATAAAAAGGAAATTAACACGTAGGACTTTCCGTTTTTTCATTCATTGGAGGGCAACGAAACTTTAGCAAAGTGAAAAAATTATATAACTGTCCCCTTTTTTTATTTTTATTTTAAAAGATTAGAACAATAGTCCGAATAATGTAAATAGTGTACATAATACCACATCTCAGAAATATAGACAGATACTGAAAGGCCGAAACGTTGTAATAAATATGGCGACAATGATGAGGACAATAGTCCGAATAGTGTAAATAGTCTACATAATACCTCATCTCAGAAATATAGACAGATGCTATGAAATATTTCTAAAAACGACAATATGAAGCCAGATTACGACAGTGAAAATATGACTGAAGCCGAGATACCAAGTGAAGAATCTCAAAATATACAGCAGGAGAACCAAACCAAATGTGACATCAATATCCAATGCACGAACGAAGAGTGGATTTATAGACGTGCAGGATGAATTCTACCAAGAAAGACTTTCTAGCACCAAACAATAAATCAAAGTTCCTACCACAAGAATTTGTAATTGATTCAATATAATTATTGCAATTCATTTTAGTGGAAACGGTGACACCTTGAACACGCAATAAGCTGCTCTCATAAAGGTTAGCATCAGTCATAGTGAGGGGAGGCAAAAATAATTTAGTTGACTAAAAGAGAACAGATTCATTTTGGTTGATAGGCGCTTAAATTAACAAGTCATTACTTGTCACAGTTAACAACTGATAGAATGTCGTTTTCGAAATAAACCCCGGGTTTTACTTTATCGGCTCTTTTTTTACTACATGGATAATTCATTTAATGTATAGCCTCTATGAACCAGACCTGTTTATTTATTTGTAACATTTCATCGGCATGAGACAAGTTTTTTAAATTTTTGTTTGAGTTATTTGAAGTTATACGTAAATTAAAATTTTGGAAAAGTTCTAATCTGAATTTTGGAAAAATTCTAATCTGAATTTTATAATTGTGCCAGCCTTTAAACATTTTTTTTTTTTTTTTTGTAATTTCAATTAATTTCTGCTATTATAATTAGAAATTCCTTTGTTTACCCAGATCATTTTGAGAGAAGAAGCAAATGATCAAAGATAAACTACTTACAATATAAGATCTATGTTTAAAAATACAAAAAAAAAAAACATTATCACGATTTTATATTTTCGTCATCTTTTATCCAGAACGAGAAGGGGAATTATTTTGGTATGTGTTTTTTTTTTTTTTTTTTTTTTTTTTTTTCAGATAAAAGTATTTCATGGCAAACCAGATTCCAAAATGTAAATGAGAAGGCTATTCTGAGTTTTGGAATTTTAAAACATCGACCAGGAACTTTAAAGTTATGGAATTTATTTTTCCGTAGAAATGTATTTCTTTCTTACCATTCTGAATGATTCAATATAATCCGGCAGAATTAAATTCATATTTTGGCTTTCTCAATCACCAACCTTGGCCATTCTAAAGTTATGAACCATAGAATTGTTTAGTCGTTGATTTTTGGCAGAAGAAACATAATGACTAATAGAGTAAAATCTATACCACGGAATATATATGAATGAATAGCAAAATTCGATTCCAATTCTCCCACCAATTCTGAGATTAAAAATGCAGCAATCAACTTTATAGTAATTTACAATCAATGGCTCAATATCTGGATTATATACTATCTATATCGAGGCAATTTCAGTCTTCATGTTTAACTAATTTGCATATTGATTTTAGACAAAATATTTCACTAATTAACTGTCCTTCATTATTGTTCTTTTATTTGGGGATTGTTTTGATTTTCATATAAAAAATAATTCAGTTTAGGAATATCGTCTTATAAAGTGTAGAAACGTGTTTGAAATTTGCATTTTACTTGGCCTTCAACAAGTTGGCATCTATTTTTAAAACTTCCTTAACTATAACAAGCCAATTTATGAACGAAATATTCTTTTAAAATTTTTATTTCAATGATTTCAAGTAGTGAATATATCTTACTTTGCGACTCGATAGCGATTGGGCGTTCTTTCAAAAACTAATTTAAATTGACTGGAAGGAGTTTTTTTTTTTTTTTTTGCTAAAATATCTGATTAGCGCCGTTTTTTAGTCATCTTTCATGCCAATGTAATTCTCGTAATTAAAAATCTCTCAAAAATAAAATATAATTTTCTGAATATTTATTTTCTGAATATTAGTTGATTCAAAGTATAATTAATTTGATTTGAAACAAGTATTATTTACTTTAAATTTCTAATATCACAGAAATACATCTCTTAACACAACAGTCACTGTTTATTTAAGGTGTTCGCATGTTTGACAAATTGATCTCGGCTTGATATTTATCTTAACTTGTTCTATCGGGGTTAGAAAATTAAGTGAATTGGGGCGTTTTCTATATATACTTTTAAGTACTCAGTAATCTTAAACATTTAAGGAAATATTCTCCATAATCTAAAGTTTTATGAAATTTTAATTTTTGAGGGCCTGTAAATCAACTAAAATTATCTCTTATTTTCTGATAATGCAGTGTATATTTGACCGTATATAGATACGTATATATATATACATAAAAAATTCAATTTCTTTTAAAAATGTTGGCGTCTGTAGATTTGTATTATGCTTTTTTTCATGATTATTAAAAAATAGCTTTCACTTAATAATAATATCAAAAGGCTTAAATTAATACAGAATTTTAAAAGATCAAAAACATTCAAAATTAATAATTTATTCTAATTAAAATGTGAAAAAATGAAACAAATCTTGTAAAGAATCATTATTCAACAATTTTTCTTAAGACTATAATGTTATTAATATATCGTATTTATATATTATGTAATAGACTAAGTCTGAAAATTATTTTAATATATTTTATTTTTATACATTATTTATATAGAAAAAATATTTAAATAAATGCTATTTTTATAATAATCAGTATTAATTACCAGTCTGAATGTTCAAGAATTTCATAGAAAATATGCATCCTCTGAAAGGTATCGACCCTGTATTCAACACAGAACCGTCATACAAGACATATATTTTCTAAAAAAAATACTCGAACATTCAGCCCGGTAAATGTTGTTAATAATGTTTATTATAAACTTACTTAAATATTTGTCTCTATATAAATAACGTATAGCAATAAAATGTATTAAAATATCTTATTTATAAAAGCTTTTTTCTAATTAAATAATGTCATAGTTTGGTAACATTTTTTATATCAAGATTCAGAGTAGATTTTCATTTTTCATCAAATGAGCTACTGTTTTTAAAAAAAGAGGATTTACATTCTCCAAGGACTTCTGCTTTTAACTAATATAAATATGAAGAGTGAGAAACATTAATTTCTGGATATTTCATTAATTAAGTAAGTGCTGGTAACAGATATTAAAAAAAGTATTTCTACCAAAATTCATCTTGACAAATAGCCTGTAATCCTTTGAGATATTTCGGACTACGTTCGATGGTCGTTCATTATTTTCCGGGAAATAAAGGTTTGAACTCTAGTGATTGCCAGTAAATCGTTTATCATTTCATCGGTCCATAGTTTGAAACGTATATGCGTTCACATGCCGTCTTTGGGAAATAAATTTTGGCGTCACGTGACTAACATGGTTTGTAATTCAAACGAATATGGCTGCTACGATTGAAACAATTTTTTGTATATTGTTGGTTACTGGCTGAATGTCTTTTGATCGTATAATGATTTTAACAGTTCAATTTGCAGAATACACACATGTATTGCCATTTTCTTGGCAGTAATTAGATAGGAGCGTTGTAGAATCGTGTAAAATTACCTAAGACATTGTATTATGCATCTCCAAAACTGTCACCATTGAAAATATCAATCTACGCCTCGTTTTTTTCTTTCCAATCTCACCTCTGCTAAAGGAATTACTAGTTTCCCAAGCCAACATGCAAAACAAATGTGTTGAAAAAACAAAGGAAAACGCTTGAATCCATCATTTCAATATTTGGAGATGTGTGACAGAACTAATTTCAACTCGGAACTAATTTCAAGTAGGAATTAATTTCAACTCAGAATTAATTTCAACTTGGAACTAATTTCAACTCGGAACTAATTTTTAGTATAATTTTCCTCTTGCCTTTTTATTCATTTTGTCTCTTCTATAGATAACCTCCATCAGAGAATATTTACACACACGCACACACACGCACACACGCGCACACAAACAAACACACATACATATATATAGATAGATAGAGAGAGAGAGAGAGATTTAATAAAGTATAAAATTTGTCACTAAGCTGAATGATGTTACCTTCAGCATCCCTGACGCAATCGCTCCGCCCACTCGCCAGAGGATATCAGCAATTGACCACACACACACACACACACACACACACACACACACACACACACACACACACACATATATATATATATATATATATATATATATATATATATATATATATATATTGGCATTAGCAGAGTGGATAGGAATTTATGACCTGAGATCAGCGTTCGAATCTCACAATAGTCAATTTATCTTCTTTATAATATCGGCCAGGGGGGTGCTTTGGAAAGTGTCTGAGAAACATAACATAGTCTAACCGAAGTCATGTGACTGAATTTCGGTAGACAGAAACATTCGAAAAATGGTTGTTCTCGCACGAAATCACAAGCCATCGTGACCGAGCGTTTTGAGCGTATTAGGATCTTAAAAAATGATCCTAGAAAATAATGTTTTCTGAGTTGTTAATTTGCAATATAGATCATAGATCGGCACTGTGGATTGAGCAGAGCTCTGTAATAAGGAATTGCTTGAGTCCCTGGCAGACGGTTGTGTTCGGCATCGAAACATTAGCCGGCCATATAGATAAGTATATTATTAGAATGTCCATTGTATTTCCTCTACATGACACAGACAAAATTTGATTTGTTATCCATTTGTATGAAACTAAACTAAAATCTCTCCGCTCCACAAACACTGTCTCCGCTGACTGGTCTATGCGCATTGTATTTCAGACGGGGAGGTGGCCTCGGACGAAAGAACACAAGAACGATCCTATGTTCGTTTCAAAGATGTCTACTGAAGTGACATGCAATCACAGAACATGAACGGCGAGATGTGTCTGGGCAGTTTGTGGGGACAGGTTAAGAAACATCTCTCTATGGAATCTGGAACAACGAAGAGGACTTAATAGAGAAGAGGGGGTTAAGCTCACTATTGCATAAAATATCCTCACTCGTTTACATTGTTTTAATGCAAAACAAATGTTCTCGTATTTCAACGTTTCGGGTGTTATCCAACCCGGCTTTCATCAGCTGTCTGTCAATCGATTTAGCCATCAAAACAATTTGGAGCTGAAATCTTTATTAAATCTTCGGAAGTATATTTGTCTTGTTCTGCTATCTATGTTTAAGGATATCTTTTCTTGTACATGTCTGTGTTAGCATCGTTCATTCATTGCTCGTTCTGTTACCATTTTCTCAGTCCCTACTATTTGTCCCAGAATATAAACTCATAATTTCTACAGGAGGAGGATATCTGTCCGATATTAAATAATGTACATAAGTAAGTATCTAGCTGTTAGATATCTTCATATGGATGCAAGTACAAGCATCCTAAAGAGAAAGTTCGGTCATAGATTTGGAAGTATAATCGATACAAGAAAGTGGGCCATAATCGATCACGTCTTTACAACACTTTACAGTTTGAGTCGACAACACCTTCTTATTGATATGTTGTGGCCCTACAGGAATATATATTTTTAATATATATATATATATATATATATATATATATATAGATAGATAGATAGATAGATAGATAGATAGATAGTGTTGTGCATGTCTTAGAATTATAAAAGTCTCTCTGAGAACAAAGCATATATCTTTGTTATTTAATCATATATATAATAATATTCTCTCTTCCGTTACAATGTGAATATACAATTATACAATTAATAATTCTTTTTTTTATCCTTATTTCAACATAAAGAAATGATATACCACGGTGGAATAATAAGATAAACATATTGCTGTGATGTTCAATTCAATATTTCCAAACGTTTACCTAATGCAACAGACGTCGATAAAGAGACCATATATCGGTTGGTAAATAAAAAGTGTCAAAAACTTTTTATTACAAAAAATGTTAAATTAGTAAAGAGTCAGTTTATAAATACATATGTAAGATAACGCCTGTCAAATTCTCAGTGTTGTTACTCTAGGATCCTTAGGAGTTTCGGGTTTATCTAACATCTGAAAAAAAAATACTATACTCATCTATGCACAGACACACACCGGCGACTACCAACACGATCAATCACAAATAGACTCCTTTTTTTATATAATAATTTGCCTACAAATATGAAGAAAAAATCTAGGTAATTATAATATAGAGTTTAATATCTTTGTCATTTTACAAAACGAATTTTAAATAATTGACTGTATATAACAGGATATGATGATTTAATATCGAAGAACATATGGGAGTTTGTTTTAGTTTGTGGCAGAATACGTTTATAATGGGATGCTATAATAATATAAAGTAATCCTTAAATCCAGATCGATACAAATTGTCTGTGAATGAAGAAGCAGTTGCCATTCTATCAACATTTTCCAAAAACATCCATTAAGTTGTCCCAAGAATCCTATTGTTTCCCGTCTTTTATGTGTCTACTAGAATCAGATAAAATACCTGAGCTAATGATTTAACAATTTCCCTACAGAAGCGACTCGTTCAGGTTACATATTAACAGAAGTATGTTCTTATACGTGAGACAAGAATGTTAATACCAATTTCTAGGTTCTTATAATTCTTTATACAGTGTAACCCGGATGTAAGAGAGACGGATATAAGAGAAACCCGGATATAAGAGAGATTGTCGCTGGTCCCAAATTAGAGCCTGTGTTAATCTATATAAAATAGACCAAACCCGGATATAAGAGAAACCCGGATATAAGAGACTTCTTCTCCGGTCCCGACAACTCTCTTATATCCGGGTTACACTGTACTGACAATGCCATGAGAATTTTGTGTTAATTTTGGCCTGATTCGTCTGTTGTTAAGCATGTTGTCATTAAAAGAATCAGAGCTAATATTTATTGACCGACTATCGTAACACATTGGCCAAGAAAAAAAGATTAGTTTGAAGACAACATGAGAAATCCAGAAATATCTGAGTTCATTTCCTTATTTTCGTCTTTTAAATCTCTCTTAATTAAAGAAGAAAAGTTATTTTGACCAATTCCCGGATGTTTGCAAATGTGGCGCGCTTTCAACTTGTAATAGCAAATTGCAGATGCAATAATGAAACAAAAATCATATATGTAAATTTGAAGTCCTCATAAAATTGCATAATATATTAGAAAAAATTACAACGCCTCCTCAAATATTATGTTTACTTATTTTGAGTGTTAATAAAAATACGTCAATAGAATTCTTTATCATTAAAATTAAATGTAATTATTGCATAATTGAAACAATATTTTAACAGAAACGAAAGTTCATGCGAGGTCAGAATTTATGTTCTTTTTAAAAAAGTTTTCATAAAGGTACACTTATTCTTCTTTTATGCTTCATGTCTCTTCTGGAAGTGGGTGATCATGGTTCTCCATCACCTCGTTTCGTTTAGCAATATTTATCCTTTTGCTTTCCATTCTATTGTCTTCTGTAAGCCATTTGCGCATGCTCGTTGAGGAGTTTAATCGTTGATTCACTTTTTTCTTCTTGCCTTCAGTAATATCCCGTGAGTGTCAAATTTTCCAAGACTTTTTTCCGTGTTTTCTATATCCTAAAAATTATTTCCTGATTTTAAGTTTAAGCCTCCTTTTTGTTTCCTTTTCCTTCAAACTCTCTCGTTGCTCGTGGGTATTGTCAGCTTCCTTTCGTAGAAAAAAATAACCTTATAGCTTCTTCAGACCACTTCGTCACTGATAAATGGCTGAGAAAGCATTTCTGCATTGGAGAAATTTGTACTTTAATTTACTTAATTCTTTGCTCCTAACGAAAATTTCACGTTTCTTAATTCTTTACCTAGCAATATGAAGGCATATTTTAATGTCTGTCTATAACCCTGTGATGAAGTACTATGATTACTTACATTATTTACATTATTCGGACTGTTATCCTCATCTTCATTGCTATATTCACAACGTTTCGGCCATTGTACGCTCCAGTCTTCTACAGGTGATTAGAATTTCGTTCCGAACCGGGGGTACATTGTTCTAGTTCCACGTGCCATGGCTCTACCAGGATGTCTCAGTTATTTCCCTTTAACTCATCTCTCTAAGTTTGGTTCACTACTGCTGTGGCCTGGTATTGAACTCGAAACTCTTTGCGGCTAGTCACTGGATCTCACCAACCTCTTTATCCACTGAGCCATGTAACCTCGAAAGCATGTTTTGATATTCGGCTTAGATCTATCTTCACTGGGTGCCCCATAATTTCAGCTTCGGGCCACATCAAAGCTACGCTCAAAAATTACCGTATTTCGATATTGAACGTGGGATTTAAGTGTGGTATATTCTGTCCGATGTTAAAACAATATTTAAATTTCGGGACATGACGTCTTTAAATGTTCGTACTTGATTGTGACATCTTCAATTCGTAGATCACATCATATTCCTCATGGCAAGCAACCTTCTCTCTTGAACCAGCCAACAAGGATGAAAATAACGACTTTTAATTAAAATCTTCAATTCATCTCGCACTAATGCACTCGGGAAAAGCTTGACCTCATGTCCCTTTCCCCAGCTAAATAGAGAGAAAGAGAGGGGAAATTGGAACTCTGGCTAAACAGAGAGGAAACGACAAAAAATTCGTGAATATTAACGTGATAGGAAAATACCAACTAGAATAAAAGCGGCGCACACTTGAATAATATAAAAAGAATGGAAATTTGTACAAAGACAGCATAGCATCACTCGTGAAATGTCATAGCACTTAAAGAGTGCATTTGAGTTATTCTATTTAGACATGCACATACACGCATGCATATATATATATATATATATATATATATATATATATATGTGTGTGTGTGTGTGTATATACAGACGCATAAACTGAACTAAACATGAACAACCTCGAAAACACAATCTAACCAAAAAACAAAATATATATATATATATATATATATATATATACACACACACACACACACACACATATATATATATATATATATATATATATATATATATATATATATATATATGTTTATATATAACCGAATGTAAATATAGGTAGGTATACAAGCGAGCGATCGTGTACAAATATATATATTATACGCTATATTGTAATAAAAAAAAAACTGTAAATGTAAAATAACAGATTTAACACGTATATATATATATATATATATATATATATATATATATATATATATATATATATATATATATATATATATATATATATATATCGTCAGGCCGCTGCACATCCTGTCGCTTCTGAGTGTTGACTTCAATGTTTACTTTTACATTTATATTTACATACGCTCTGACTCTGATATTGATCGCTTTATCTCATAAATATAGGACACCTTGAAACTATATTTCTTCATATATATGATGGATTCTCCCGTCGATTTCGACGTATGAGGTCCTGACAGATCATCTTGTTTACGGTTCCTTGTGCCTGCACTCGCTCAGGCGAAGATGGCATTTGAGTCCAGCTAGATACCTGCACACAAGGCCACAGTGAATGCAGGCGTGAGGATTGAGAGAAAGCATCGCTGATATATTTGCATTTGCTTTTGTTCTAAGCCTAGTTTCCTTTAATTTGTGAATAACAGCCGTGGAGAAATGTTTGATTCGCTGGTGACACATACTCTTCCAAGCATCTCCATCATTAGCATTGAGCTCAACATTTCTGCTATCGATCTGGACAGCTGCAAGGTTAGTTTTCAATTTGTCTTTGTAGCGAAGCCAAGGTCGTCCAACATTTCGGCTACGACCATCAAACTGACTGTACATGAGTTGCTTTGGTATCCTACTATCGTCCAAGCGAACAACATGACCTGCCCAGTGAAGTAGTGATTCGATCAGAAAACTTTCTATTCCACTGATGCCACAAAACGTAAACAGGTCTGCATTAGATACCCGGTCTCTAAGAGTAAAACCACAAATAGTACGAAGACATCTCTTGTGGAAGACGTCAAGTTGCTCAATTTGGTTACGATAAGGTGTCCATGACTCTGATGCATACAGTAGTGTGGTAAGTATGACAGCTTTATACACTGCTATCATTGTTTTCAGGCTTATTCCTCGGTCTTTCCAAAATCGGGTACTCAATTTTCCAAATGCACTACTAGCACGAGAGATTCTATTCACTATTTCATTATCGAGTGATGCACTTGAATTCACAACGCTACCAAGATATGTGAAGTTTTTCACATATTTCAAATTGCTTCCATCAACTCGGATAGGGGTTACTGGAAAATTGTGGACTGGCTGATTTTGTTTCACACCGTGCACCTGCTTTGGTGTAGGTCGGGGCTGATGTATGACTTCGGTTTTCTTTATGCTAATGGTTAGGCCAAAGGCTTTACATGCAGCAGAAAACCGATCAGCAAGTAGTTGGGCTTTCTCGAGGGAGGTTGCAACCAGTGCAGCATCATCTGCAAATAGCAAATCCCTGATGATTGTTCTACGAAGGAGCGTTTTTGCTTTAAAGCGCTGGTGATTAAATATTCCACCATTTGTACGGAACTGAAATTTTGCTCCAGTATCAACATCTGAAAATGTGTGTTTCAACATAACAGAGAAGAATAGAGCAAACAGAACCGGAGCCATAACACATCCTTGTTTGGTGCCATTAGTTACATTGAAATGTTTCGAAGAGTCCCCATTCGACACGACTAATGCTTTCATACCCTCATGAAAAGATATTATAACTTTTATCATGTTGTCTGGGATGCCAAGTTTCTTCAATATCTTCCAAAGAGCTGTACGGTTCACAGTATCAAATGCCTTGGTAAGGTCAATAAACACCATGTACAACTCCTGGTTTTTCTCGCGAGCTTTCTCAGATACTTGACGCAAAGATAATATCATATCAATCGTTCCCCGAAGAACATATATATATATGTTAAAAGATTAATGTTAAAAAGATAAAAAAAATCAAAAAACAAATGAAAACTACAGACAAAAAGTTCATTTTCTCCATCATATATATATATATATATATATATATATATATATATATATATATATATATATATATATATATATATATATATATATTATATATACGAAATCGAATCTAGTTCACTGTTGCCTGTCGCCGAGGTTTGTTAGTACATTTGGTATGACGTTTGCCTGCCAATGTAACTAACGTAACTGGTTTCAATTCTCGGATGCTACAATCAATTTATAGGACGAAACGGCCGTCCATGTATATATATATTATATGTATATATATATATAATTAAGTAAAATGGAATTATTTATTTATTTTTGCTTTTGAGTTAAAATAAAATAAAACAAAAAAAAATTATTCCATGACTTGGAAATTTTATTTAGAAAAAAAAAAGAAAAAAATTATGCTTTGTTTTACATAATTTTACTTCATGGACATTTTCATTTAAACATAATTAACATTAGAACATATAAAAATTTAACACAAAAGACAACGTGATCATATTTAAACGGAACGCTGATCTTTCAATTATCTGTTTGGATTAGTTGTGCTCTTATGTCCATCGTCTTTTGTGTTAAATTTTTATATTTTCTAATGTTAATTATGTTTAAATGAAAATGTCCATGAAGATGCTCTTAAATAGACCGAAACGTCCGACGTCGACTTTATATTAACATTAATACAGCATAATTGCATGTTAAAATTTTTGTTTGTTTTTTCTGTATTTTTTTTCATATATATATATATATATATATATATATAGAGAGAGAGAGAGAGAGAGAGAGAAATATATGCACTTTGTATGGTGTGTGTCTGTGATTTTCTATCGGAATTATGCGAATCAAAATGCAAAGAAAAATGGGGAAAATCGCGGAATATTTTCGAAAGTAAAACAACCTAGTGAAAAACGTTTCCAAAAATCCGTCAATTGGATAAAACAGAAAAACAAGGACCAAACCCACAATGAAGCACAACATCCAATACAGAACAACTGCACGCGACACTAGCAAATATAGCGAAAACCACATAACCCATCAATCTGTAGTTTACCTCATACAGAAACAACAGATCTCGAAACCCCTAGAACACCCCTTATAATAAAAATAGTGATTTCACAAGCGTAGCTTGGATGTGGCAAAGGGAGGCTCGAACTCAATACTCAGTCGTAATTGTTCTAGTGAGACAAGCTTGCTAACCATTACACAATCCTGAGGGGCCCCTTATAGTAGGAATAAACACACTTATATAGAACAATCTAAAAATACCAACCTCACTTTTAAGAGAAATTCTTACTATCCAGAAAATCGGAAACATATAGAGCAAGGCTATTTCTTAGAAAAACCGGATTCTGTGTGAATCTGTGTGAATACATTTCTTCCATGTGAATACATCTCTTCTGCCTACACCCAGTTATGGGTTAATAACGAGAAAGACTGTGTCCTATAGTTCTGAGTAGCAACCGGCCTAGAAGAAGGAACGAAAACCGGCTTGGCAAATTTGATATTATCTGGCATCCCCTGCGACTACTTTCTCGTCCCGGACGCCACATACTTACGTGCATTGGGATTGTAGTTGTAGGAAGAGAGACTTGCTGTTACTCAACGCATTACATGGAAACGATACCAACCTGCGCAAGAAAACTAGTTCTCAATGGACTCCTTTAAAAATTATATATATATATATATATATATATATATATATATATATATATATATATATATATATATATGCAGCAGCACTTAATAGTATTAATTTTGAACATGGACATA
>CAHIKZ030005468.1:685000-767500 GCA_903632075.3 Acanthosepion pharaonis | reverse complement strand
AATATCAGAATGACAGACCCTGGAATAGGGTATAATCACATGTTGCACAATGCATGCTGTCCTATTTTCATTGACCATGTACATGCTTGTAAAGGCAGCCGAGGTGGAATGCCGAAGCTCTGTGTCGAGATCATGAGTCCGCCAACCACCGATAAGGTCTTACATGGACGATTTAACCGTGACAACGACATCTGTC
This sequence comes from Acanthosepion pharaonis, assembly GCA_903632075.3. Lineage (NCBI taxonomy): Eukaryota > Metazoa > Mollusca > Cephalopoda > Sepiida > Sepiidae > Acanthosepion > Acanthosepion pharaonis. The sequence continues at coordinate 767,304 of CAHIKZ030005468.1, read as the reverse complement.
ACGGGGGTAGTTGGCTCCTAAAGGGTCTCGAGGAAACTTGGTCCAGATTGTATTTCAAGCCAGCAAAATCTAGGTCATTAATATTGAAAAAAAGGCAAGGTCTTGGAGAGAGTCCGGTTTACAGTCGTAGGAGTAACAATTCTTATCCTGAACGAAAAGCCAGTTAAGAGCTTGGGCAAGACTTTCAACAGTAGTCTGAAGGACACGGCCGCGATCCAGCAGACTATAAAAGATCTTGAGGAGTGGCTGACGAAGATCGACAAATCTGGATTGTCAGGACGTTTTAAGGCATGGCTCTTCCAGCATGCAAGTTTTGCCCCGGGTATTGTGGTCATTACTCGTCTACGATGGAAACATTAGAGACAGCAATTAGTAATCGTTTGAGAAGGTGGGTGGGTTTGCCGAGATTCTTAAGTGGTGCGATCATCCATGGGACCTGCAAGGCATTGCGCCTCCCTTCTAACAGCCTCATGGAAGAATTCAAAGTCACGAGAATGAGAGAACGGCTGCATTATGCAGAATCTAAAGTTCCAAAAGTGTCAACAGCAGGAATTCAGACAAGATCTGGCAAGAAATGGAGCACTGAAGGAGAGTTACGAGTGGCGGAGGAGAGACTTAGGAACAAAGTTATATTACGGTCCATAACTAAAAGGAAAATCGGGACTGTTTTTTTTCTCTGTCCAAAAACTAGCATTGCCAAATGCAAAGAAAGACGCCAACTCCTAAAAGAAGTCCGTGCGGCCGTAGAAGAAGCGCGTTACTGTAAAATGGTCGCTCTAAGTCAGCAGGGAGCCTGGACAAAATGGGAGAACATAGAAAAGAAAAGAATTATATAGTCAGATTGCTGGCGGTCTCATTTTAGCGAGATTCGATTTCTCATCAAATCAGTATATGATGTCCTACCAAGCCCAACGAACCTGCATATATGGGGGAAAAGCGAGATCCCGAATTGCCAAATATGTGCAAGGAATGGACATTTACAACACATCTTCAGAAGTTGCCCAAAAGTTTTGGGTAATGGTCGGTACCGTTGGCGTCACGACCAAGCACTCAAAGCAATTGCGAACGAGTTGACTAAAGCTATAAGTGGTAGTAAGCATCAACCAGGGAACAAATTGAATCAGATTAACTTCGTAAAAGCTGGAGAAAAGATACAGAAACAGAAGTGAGAAAGAACGAGCCTGTTATCTTCCGCAGACGATTGGCAGTTGATAGTGGACCTAGAGACCCAGCTGAAGTTCCCCAGACACATAACCGTAACATCGCTCACACCGGATCTGATATTGCACTCCAAAAACACAAAGCAGTGCATTATTTGGGAACTGTTTGTGTCATGGGAAGAATATATTACACTAGCTAATGAGAGAAAGAGGTCCAAATACCAAGAACTGGTCGAATAATGTCGGCAGAAATCATGGAAGATATACTATGACCCCATAGAAGATGGTTGCAGGGGCTTTGCTGGACATTCGTTGTGCAGAGCCCTAGCAAAAAATAGGCATAGTGGAAGCAGTTAGGGCGAGAGCGCCGAAGAACAATTACCAACGCAGTTCTAACAGCGTCAAAATGGATTTGGCTCAGAGATCAGAGCCATGGAAGAACTAACGAGGATAATAAGGGAAAAAAACTCACAATCATACTTAGGGGACGTGTTACACGTTATAAAGGAATGTTGAGACAATATAGTAAGTTAGGGTAGTCGAACTGCTATGGATAAGGGGTTGACAATCGTTGGTCTGTCGGCGGGTATGGATATGATTTTTTTCCTTTGATTTTCGGTTACTGATTGCCATTATTTTTATTTTATTTTATTGTCTGTTTTAGCGTTTACTTGCGGTTTTATTTCAATATTAAAGCCAACTTGCATATTTTTCAGAAATGGAATAGGAGAGAAAGATATAGTTTCGTATTAATAATAGTCTGGAAAGTTATGGAGTTGATGCTAGTACTAATTGGGTAGATTTATTGTGAGAAATATGTATCAGATTCTAAATAATTTTATAAGTTACTTAACTGAATAGATAGCATAATTATTTATGTATAGCATTTATTTATTTTTATCAAGCCATCGAATTATTTTAGTTGGAAATGACAAAATTGGGGAAGGAAATCTAAATAAATTAGTATAATTTAATTTGGAGTGACTGGTTTCGACATTAAAGTAAATGAGGGATACAAGTTATGTACGTGTATCATTATATGTGCATGTGCGTATTTTTACATTTATGTGTGGATGCGGGAACGTACATGCAGGGATTCTTTGTCTTTTTCGTTTTATGTGCGTGTGATTTTGTTTGAATAAGACTATAAGGTAAGCGTTACAGATTGACCTGACAGTTAGAATAGCGAATTTAATTTTAGAAAGTGTTAGTATAGGATAGATTTGGGTTGGGTACGCGTGTAGTTTTAGTTAATGACTTAATATCGCTATAGTATTTGTATTTAATATGTAAAACATGGGATTAAACTATGCAATAAAGATACCAGCTCACCACGTTATGGATTCCAAAAGTAATAGATCTAAACCGGATGAAGTAAAAAACAACAGTATATAGGAGAGGAGCGTGAAAAGCCCTGGTTTTCTTTGGCTGATGCTGACTGACATATGTCAATAAGAACGGGCGAAGTCCGACCTTACTAGTTTATGATGATTACTGGTTTTTACAATGTCGCGGTGCGTAGCACGACGCTTTTAAGGAGGCGGCCTGACTAGTCTAGAGTCTGGCTGGGGTTGCTGTTGGAGCTGATATGATCCGAAACCCGAAATCGGCGATGAGAACAGTGCATCACTAAAGACCACACTTGATGGATGTAAAATGTATGATTTAACTATATATATATATATATATATATATATATATGAAGAAATATAGTTTTGCTATATTTAAGGTGTGCTATATTTATGGGCTAAAGTGCTCAATTTCAGAGGTAGAGCGTGTGTAAATATAAAAGTGAACATAGAAGTCAACACTGACGATTGCATAGAGCATGAAACAGACTGTCGCCTCTAAGTGTTGACTTCTATGTTCACTTATATATATATATATATATGAGGCAAGGTGGAGTAATGGATAGCGGCTTAGATTGAGGAATCCACTTACGTGCTAATACCCTTGCGAAAGGTGTGAATCCTCTTCTTCTCCCTCCAGCTTTGGGTAAATAGCAGGACAGGCAGGTTCTATAGCCTTGGCTGGAGAAGGACAACTCTGAATTCAAACCCGGTTGTACGTCACTTTGTGCTACTTTCCGGCAACGCATGCAGCCACGCTGTTACTAAACTGTATTGGTTTATCCTCTCCTTTGGACTCTGCTAGCCAGGCCGAGAGAGGGGGAACTAAACGTCCGCGCAGCACTAGTTCTCCGTACATCCCGACCAGGATCGTATCGCACCACGCTAGTCCATTGTCTCTCGAGACGGACGGATACCGACGACAACGATATATATATATATATATATATATATATATATATATATATATATATATATATATATATATATATATATATATATTGGGATATATATATATATATATATATATATATATATATATATATATATATATATATATATTGTATATATATATATATATATATATATATATATTTCAGGTCTTTCAACATCATACCCCTCCATTGTGACCCAGCCGATACTGATCTTTGCCTTCTGCGATAGCTCACTACATTCATTACATGCAGATACCATGGGAAAGGCATCCCTTGGCTATGGGTTAATTAGTTATTTTTTTATTATCTGAAAATATGGCTGACGATATAAGAATATGCCTTTAAATAATCTTCAAGTGTTGATAATCCATAAAAAACCAAATGAACCATTTAAAAAAAAATGTGTCTATTTTAGATTTCGTTAATTTCGTTACGATGATGTTCCATAATTGCCCAACTAGAATCAATACACGTAACAATAATGAATATAATAGCATGCAAATCTTTCTGTATTTGTAAGAAAATGTAGGTAAACTTAAAAGAAACGAATATAGACAACAGGTAATATTTTCAAAAGAAAATATATGATAAAAGGTGAAAAACTTAACTTTCAAACAATTTCAGCGATTTCAGGCAAAACAACAAAAATAATTGTCTCTTCACGTCAAGAAGAAATATTTATAATCATAAAATCTCGGTGGATTTAATCACGTAGCTTTATGGGTGGGGAATGTCGGGTTTTTCATGGAAAACGAAATCTTTAAAATATTAAATCTCGAAAGAGACGCACTCGAGTAAAAGCTGTCGTCACGAGGGTAATCAGAAAATAAAAGAGCCCCTGGACAGTACACCTGGATTCTAGCTTCAGAATTGGTTTGCTCGGATCAAACATCACATAAGCCACAAGAAGTCAGCTATTCTTAAAAATGGAAGTGTGAACGGAAAAGAAAAAAAGAATCGGATACCCGAGTTACGGAAAATATGAGACGTACAACCACGAGAGGAATGACATAATTATTCGACTAAATTTCGTCGTCTCAAAAGAAAGTTTCATGCAAAACAAAATAGTGTTTGACGCTTCTGGCTTGAATATTTGTCCAGTTGTATATCATGATTTCAAGCATATGTAGCAATTACCAGTCAACGAGAAATATTAAATACGTATCAGTTTCAAATGTGCAGCGGTGAAGTATCCCCAGCAGCTGCAGGTGCAAACTAATTTATTGTTAAAACAAATTAAAACCCAACAGTCATCCAGAGAAAATATGCGAAATTCTTTAACACAGAGAAGTTTATAACATATTTAAGACTGATAGTTTCGATAAGGTCAAATTAGTAGCTAATCTCAAAAACTGACCAACAATCTTTTATTAACTTGGGCAAGAAATGACTTAATTGTAACATCTCCAAAATATTAGTTTTCTGGGTGAAACGTCATTTTCCATTATCATGGCTGATGCTAACCTCCAGGAGAGTGACTCTTTGCGCTTTCTCTGGCTAACGGTATTCGATAACATGAAGTGGGAAGATCAATTAGGTCTGCTAATAATAAAGCTGGTTCACTGTTTCGTTCTAGCATTCGTCCATGCTTCGTAGTGCTTCTGCTATGTATCTAGAGATTTTTAATAAAATACATAGAAGAATCTGCAATGTTATTGATACTGATATGGCACCTCGGCTTCTGTCACTTTCTCACTGCCTTAACGTGTCGTCCTTCTGCCTTTTCTATAAATACTTTCATGGCAATTGTTCTAATGAACTTAACCCTATGGTAGCTATACTAGATTGGCAGCAAGGTCTCATCTTTTTTTACAGTTGAAATAGTTAGATATATCCTTATCTTCTATGCTAACGGTGTCTTTTCTCGCACGTCTAGCCTGTGGAATGCTCTTCCGGCTTCTTGCTTTTCAGTTTATTTTGATCTTCAAAGAATTAAATACAGTGTTAATCTTTATCTTCTGTCATCTTAATCCCTGTTCTTTTATTGTTCTGTCTCCTTAATAGTATCTTCCCTCATATTTTTTCTCACTCAGTAATCCGTTGCTTCTTAGTGGCTTTATTGCCTTGTTTCCTGTGAAATATATTATATGTCATTCTTCATAGATTTTGGCGGAATAAATCCAAATTGGGTCATAAGTACCCTTTCAAATTTCTCCACTACCTTAACCAGGTATTGAACTGACACACTTTGGGTCCTGTTACTGGATCTAATTAACGCCTTTATCCAGTGTGCCATGTGTCCTTGAGGACATCTGTATATGAATTTCTGGGTATTATAAACCTAATGTCATCAGCCACCATTTTTTACCAGTGCTCATATAAACTCTGGTAAAAACATGCAATGATAACAGCAGAAATTGCAATATGAGCACTGGTATAAAAAAATGGTTGCTGAAGACATTAGGTTCATGAAACCCAGAAATTCATACACAGATATCCTCAAGGACACATGGCACATAAAGTGGATAAAAGCTTTAGTTAGATCCAGTGACAGGACCCAAAGAGTGTCAGTTGAATACCTGGTTAAAGCGGTGGAGAACTTTGAGAGGGGATTTAACTGGAGATATCTATTAGACATGGCACGTGGAACTAGAACAGTCTACCCCAGTGAGAGAAATAAAGGCTTCAGTTCGACATTCCAACCACCTGTAGAAGGCCGGGGCGTACAACGGCCGAAACGTTGTGATAAACATGGCGACAAAGATGAGGACAATAGACCGAATATTGTAAATAGTGTAAATAAGGTTAAGTTCAGGTTTGTGTATATTGTGGAGAGATTTGAGTAATATATTAGCTTTAAACGTGAAATTAAAACTCTTGTGATTATAGTGATCCTGTAATATTATAATAACATTGATTTCAAATGTCTTGAATGAATCCACATGTGGAAAGAATATTTTGAAATGAAATAATGTTAAAAGGTAAATAACAGATTCCCGGACTAGGAATCTTCTGCTAAAACCAATCATCATCCTCATCATCATCATCCTTCGACCTCGCTACGGTTGGTCGGTCCCCATTGACAATCTTTTTTTTCACACTGTTTGGTCCTGCATTGCTGTCCACAGATCCTCAATGTCCAATCCTGAGTTCCAAGCTATTACGTCTGGGAAAGTCAATTTTCGTGAGAAGACACTTCCAGAAGGATGCCATAGGAGTAAGGATGAGACGACTACCCTGTCAGCTCGGTGACAGTGGTCGACAAATTGTAATCGTTTCTTTTTTGAGCTTAAAAGAGATTAGTCTCAGTTCTTCGTAAACTGTGTTAACTGTGGCATGGGATCCAATAATTGGTTCACCTAATGAAGGGTTCAACAAAAGGAAATTTTAAGTAATTTTCTGGCGTTGTGTTGCTGATTAGTCCTCTCATTTCATCAGGCGTTTAAAGCGGCACTCGATTAGACTTGAATCGTTCGTTCTATTGAAGATTCTGTATTTACCGGAAACAATATTCACTGAAATCCTTACGAGGCACTCCGGAGGTCATGACAGAAGAGTTAGCAGACTTCAAGAATAATTTGATGCAGGCATGATATAATTTCTCAGACATCGTAAAGCTCGAAATGTTACTAAAAACTTCATTAATAAGTGTACATTAGTCGATAGACGGAGGTTTTCTGCCTGAATTTCTAGTAGGAGGATTTATCATATTTATATTCGGACTAACATATTAATTTTGTTGTTGTTATCAAGAAATTTCAATCGTTGGGTTTTATAGACTACCTCAGATATATCAGTCAGTTATGCGCCATGCGTGATACACGCGTCGGCGATCATGCATCTGTCGATACATGACTGACGAGGCCGATTTCGTTCTGGGGTAGACCAGTTGCCATCTAAGGCTATGGAAAGCGGACTATCTTGCTATTTTCCTATAACTGGAGGAGAAGAAAAGGATGGATAACTTTCCCAAGCGTATTAGCATTTAAGTGAATGTAATGGATTTGACTGGAATTCGAACCTCAATCCGAGAAGTCACACATTACTCCACCCGCCCTCCTTGAAAATAAAATGTCATACGCGATACACGACTGACGAGGGAGATTTCTTTTTCACTGCAGTAGGTTGCCATTTCTTTCTGGAGTAGACCTGTTGACATCTAAGTCAGTCAGTCCTGCTATTTACCAATATCTGGAGGGAGTAGAATAGGATCCATATATTTCCCAAGGGTAAGAAAGTGAATGTAACGGATTCAACTGGAATTCGAACTCGGCCCTCCGATTCCCTCATTCCGATCACTCTCATTCTTCCGTAACACGGTAGATTAACATTTAAGGAAAAAAAAATTCTCGAACATTCTATTTATTTATTTTTGCTTTTGGCTCATCATTTATTTCTTCCTTCTTTCCTTTCTTTTCTTTCACTCTCTCGCTCTCTTTCTTCCCATAAACTAGTTTGTTTTGTTTCTTTTATTTTTATATTTTTCTTTATCTTTCTTGCTTTTTTTATCATTAATATTATTTTTTTCTATTTCTTTTTACTTATTCTCCCCTATTTTATCTTTTTTCTCGTTTTCCTTTTTTATTTCGGTGTATCTGTCTGGATGGGTTCATTCCATTTCATAAAAAAATAAGGTCTGAAGAGATGAATATAACAATATTCATGAAATAAATTATAACCAGTATGAATTTTTAAGGTGTTTTCTTAATTTATGATTACATATATATATATATATATATATATATATATATAGATAGATATAGATATATATGTGTGTGTGTGTGTTGATTGATGGGATAAATATATATATATATATATATAGTTGAATGGATAGGAGTTTGTGACCCTGGGTTTCACTTTATTATTGCTGTGATGTTTCTGCCCTTTATTTACCATATGTATGTGGATAGTGATATCTCTATCACTCATTTTGTGAGGTTTCCCATAAGCACCGCACACACACACACACATATATATATATCTATATATATATACCTTCATTTAAATTGTAATATATTTTTTATGCTTATACATTCTTTTTATAGATACAAATATTTAAGTAAATGCTCTGTTTATAATAAACATTATTAAATAACATTTACTGGCCTGAATGTCCGAGAAATTTTCAAAGATAATATTCGTCCTCCGACAGGAATCGAACCTCTATCCTATACGGAACCGTCATATAGCCTGGCGTGCCTTTAACCGATTGAGCCACAGAGGATCGTTTTTAGAAAGGTCGATTTTACTGCTTTTAAACTACAATCTTCCATGAATCTCTCGCGTACATTCATATCTGCTCAAAGCGTAACCAAATGTAAACAAATGACGTCACACATTATGCAAACATAAAATGTCTTAATTGATTGACTTTGAGCTGAAAACTCTATGAATGTATAAAAATACATTTTTATAGTAAAAAAATACTTTCGACAAAAAAAAATCTCTTTGTAAAAATACGTCATGAAACCTGATCTACAGACTATTTTTTTTATAAAGAATACATATTCTCTTCATACGAACATATCCTAAAAATCTTTTCGACATTATCCCATTGAGATTCATATGACGTAACACACGATAAATTAATCCAAACTATATCTTTCTACAATTGCTAATGGGAGTTCTATATGAATTCCATTCTTATGACGTAGCAAAAATACTCTTTATTCTCATAGTAAATAACACAATTTATTTTTGAGGGTTGGATGGGCCCTACTAACGTCAGTTATGTTTTGTTAACTTTGTGTTCATATTTAGTTTGTTATCTCCCCTCCCTTTCATTCTTCATCTTTAGAATTTTATATATAATAATTAATTATCATTAAATTTTTATGGAATCGGGGGCGTTTTGTAGGTTCCCCTTGAGAGGATGTGTTATTATGGTGTCTGGAGGATTCATTGGTGACGGGCGAATTTTTTTATGGTGAATGTCGAAATTGTAATGAGTGAATGAGTCGTGAATCGGATTAGCTAAGTATAAGATACTTAGTGAAGACCAGACTCAATCCTTCCCCTTTTATTCGGCCTTGTGCCACAATTGTATTTTTATATACCAATAAATACTAACATAATTTATCTTTTCTCTCTTTTGATCAACCAAACATCTTTACAAATAGGATGGAAATACCGCTCGCGTATTTCATGAATTTTTAAAATGCCAACTAATAGAATTTCTAGAAACTCTAGGAAGAGATGACGAAAGCAATTTCTTGCAATATGTCTTCTATTTATTTCCACGTTCGATCCGTGTCTTTTTAAAAATATTTGCATATATCAGAACAGATCAATAATTCTTGATTTTACAACCGATTTCGCATTAATCCTGTACAGATAACGATGTGGCTTATTCTCTTTTTATTATATTTAAATTTTAACAGCTATATATCTAGGCTGTCTCATATTTATTTTAGTCACTTTAGAAGAGAAGTATATTGAAACATATAGTTTGGAAAATATTCACTGTCCCAATAAAAATTTACATTTAAATTATGTTCTGAAAAGTCGGAAGAATATTTTTTGTAAAGTAATTAAATCTTAGAAATGTAACAAGGAGGACATCCACAAATTATTCTGAGGAATAAAAAGGTTTTAGAAAATATCCGTGAATCTTGCTTTTCTTTTGTAGAAGAAAACTAGGAAGAATGGCAAAAAATGTTTTGAAGAAGGAGAAAGTTGAGACCAATTCCGAACGTAAAGAGTCCTTCGCGTTATTACTGACATCATATCCGTTAATTTTACCCTTGTTTATTTGAGAAGATTGTAAACCACAGAATCCAAACGTGATAGTGTGTTTAAAAGTGTATTCCGTAAAAGACAAGCATTAAACACTGGACTTATGGGAGACGAACGAACTTAGTTGTTATTACTCTGATTATATATATGGAAAATTCTGCTATATATATATATATAGCAAAGTTTTCAAAATCATGTAACAGCAACATTGTCCATTTCTTAGATTAAACTTTGATATATTGTACTAATTTTCCAAGCGTAGCTTGGGTGTGGGCCAAGGCTGAAAGTAAGTGGCACCCGGTAAGAATCGAACCCACTACATATTCGTAATTATTTTAGCGAGACATGCTTGCTAACCATTACACCACCTCAAGGTGTACGTGTAATATTGATTTTCTAATTGTAGCTTAGATGTGGCACAAGGACGAAACTATATGGCACCCAGTGAGGATCGAACTCAATATTTAGTCGTAACTGTTTTCGCAAGACAAGCTTGCTAACCATAACACCACGCCGAGGTGTCCACCTTTGACACGTTGTATCTTAGAAACGATTAAAGATATTTTACTAGAATTCTCCAAGGCTTTTATAATCTTGATGAAACACTGATGCATTTTCGACTAATATCTGTTTAAAATGTAGGAGTCAGGTACTTACAGGTGTTGTACATGAAACCGAGGATTTTTACAGTATATATATATATATATATATATATATATATATATATATATATATAATATATATATATAAATATATATATATATATATATATATATATATATATATATATATATATCAGTCAGTTATGTGTCATGCGTGATACACGCTTAAGCGATCATGTATCTTTCGATACATAGATGACGAGGCAGATTTTTTCCCGCAGTAGGTTGCATTTCCTTTTGCGGTAGACGAGTTGCCACCAGTCTTTCTTGTTATTTAGCCATAGCGGGTGGGGAGAAGAAGAGAATTCATACCTTTCCCAAGGTTATTAGCACGTAAGTGAATGTAATGGATTCGAATGGAATTCGAACTCGGCTCGAATTTCCTCAATCCTAGCTGCTATCCCTTACTCCACCGTATCTACACACACACAATTATTTATATATATATATATGTGTGTGTTACGAACATTTTGGCATTCCATATGGGTTGTCCCAAGGAGGACAATGTAAATCAGAGGAAATAACTTAAAGGAAAACAACTAATAGTAATACTCGTTTTGGTAAAAATCCTCAAATAGCTCAAATTGTAAATAAGAAAAGAAGCTTACCCTGAAGATCCCTTTAGGTGAAACCTAAGTAGGTTTTCCTGGGTCTTTAGGATTTTAGCGAATATACATCCCAGTAGATCTCTTCAAATCTATGATCAACCATTATGTATCCTACCCTCAAAGCCCACTTTTTTGTTCATACAGCATTTTGTTCCTTCCTAATGTTTTGCCATGTAAGGTGTGGACATTTGTAAGAAAATATAACATTATAAATTGTAGCGAAATTTGTTCAGTTTCAGAACATTCCAGCATGCTGTTTGCTTTTAGATACCATCGCAAGCAGTTGTGTTTCTATATTGGCTACATGCGACGTCAGATGTTGAACACAAACACAGATTGAAATTTCCAAAAAGTATGTCTCAACATATTCAGTTTACACTAACATAAGGACGTTCTCTGCTTTCTGTAATTTTTTGAGAACTTAAACCAAATAATCCGAACTAAAAAGTAATTGGCTCCCATGAATATTTTACCAGAATAAAAAAAATATTCTGCATGAGAATGTTTGTCATTGTTGTCAATATACCGTAACCAAGCAAAATAGAACTGAAGATGAAGTCTCCTTCGAAGGTGTTCTGTTATAAATTAATTGATTTAAAATATGGTTTTTCGCTACACAGTTCTAACCATGTTTCAAAAATGGAAGCTAAAAGCCACGAATTTAATTTTTTGATTAAATTAAAGACATTAGTTCCATTTCATCCTCAAGCGAATTTTTCTATATCTATAAGAACACCGGATTATATATCTTGCTGTTCTTTCTTTATATATATATATATATATATATATATATATATATATATATATATATATATTAACAGCTTGAGTCTTAAATGATTTCCACTTTCGTTTATAACTTTATTTGTCAAAAAGTAAAGTATAATTATATATAAAGTCCATAAAGTGTTTTTACAATTAAAAAAATATTACAAGAACAAATGAATAGACAGATATGTGGAAATTATTACAGGAGGAGTAGATATTGAAGATTTATTGTAACTTATTTAATACACCTCTATATGGGCCCTGTTAGTTGCATGAAGCACATAATGACGGTCCTCGATTTTTTTGCCATGTTCGCTATAGCATAGCCTCATCAATCGTTACAATGGCATCAGTGATCTTTTACTTTATATCAGTGATGTCCCGTATCTTTGTTCGGTACACGATATGTTTAACATAACCGCATAGAAAGAAGTCTGTAGTTCCACTGGGTCTGCGTATCCGATCTTGTTTTAATAAATCATGACACACCTTGTGTCTTTTCTGGAGCAGTAGCCCTTTTTAGAGGTTCATTTAACAGTACCTCTTTCATCAAGAGGATACATGAAATACAGAAAATCAAATGTGATTAAAAACTTTGATAAATACTGTGTACATAGAACAAAGCTGATTAAGATATCTCATCAATTGCCCTTGCAATATATTCTTTAAATTTTAAAAAGACTTTATGGACACCTTGTATATTCATCGTTATTTGCAATGACTTGTCGCTTATCATGTAGCAAAATTTCATGTTTTTGATGCGAATAGGTTGTCAACGAATTCTAGAATATGGCTTTCGATAAAGAGATTATTCTTCGCGAAAGCGTTTTACAGTGATCGAAAAAGGTAACACTCGATGGCCGCAAATACTGGTGATTATTCTGGAATGGGTAGCAGAGACCAACCGTGTTCCACATTGGCTCATGTGTTGTATATGCGTATGTTCTTAATCTTTGATAGAGATTTTTTTTCTTTTAATCAACTACCACCGCTGTGCAAAATCTTGTATATTTTGGCGGGATCCAATTTATTCTTTATTGCCACATATGATTAGTGATAGGTTGTTCGAAAAAAAATGTTCGATTTTAGAATCAAATTTTATTCTCGAATTAATGGAGTTAAACCGTGTTTAGATCAATCAAATTGGAACTCTGGGACTCTAGTCAATTTTTTGCTCCAATTACAAAGTTATAACTTTACGATAAAACTCTAAATGTTTGGTCTCCAAGAAATCTTTGAAGGCATCTGCTTTTAAAAAGGAATTTCTTTTGGCTTAGCAAATTTCAAGATACTTGAAAATATGGTATTCAGTGGCCGAGAGATAAAGGGAATATGACGGATGTAGCAAAGTCCTGATACAAAGTCTAACACTAGTTAGATACCGGAAATCTGTATGACTTACAGCCATATACGTTGAAACACCGGTTATGGTAGCATCAGTGAAGTTTAGCAACTTCGAGCCTGGTTGGTATTAGATGGGTTACCGCATAGAAATGCCACATAATTTTAGATTTATCTATGGTATAACAAATAAAGGCTCTGAATTGAAAAACGACGAGCCGATTTCGAAATCCATTCGGGTTTTTATATTCATTTATGCGTAAATAAATTTTGGAAATTGGCATTCCGAAGCAGATATCAATATAAGGACATGACCAGGCTCGCCGTTGTTTAACTTCGGTGATGATGCAGGAACCACTGTTTCAAGAAGATACGTCCTTAAATCTGTATACAATTGGAATGAGTAATATTATTTTTACCCCAGCTATTATAATAACATATTAGAGAATAATTAAAAGGTTTATTTTAAAACCGGACATTATTTTCCGTAAATGAAATTAAAGGATCATAAATTCGTAATTAAAGTTTATCCCCGGAAATGGAAAAGAACCAATTTAATAGAATTTCCGATTGATCTGAAAAGTGGTATGTAATATTAGGTTGGATGTTAAAAATAATGACGTAATAATGTCGTTTTTTGACGTTAAACAATACGTCAAAAAACGACATTATTACGTCATTATTTCTGCACCAACCTAATATATTCGCCGTACGGAATTATCGAAACACAAATCATAATCTCTCTGATACGTAACATTTAAATTTATTTAAAAGTGTATTATTCGGCAATAACCGTCTGTTATTTTGCATCTCTTTCTGTTCGTATACGTGTGGGTTATCTACACCCTCGCCATCCTCAGCTGAACGTAATTCGTAAATTCTCGTATGCGGTATATCAGCGTGTCCATATTCTCTCTGGGTAGGTCTTCATATATCGGTCGTTTTAAGGTTTTTTCCTCCACGCGCAACTTGTCCGAGCACTTGGATTTATCGGGGTCAACATTGATTACGAGTGTAGCGGGTATTTATCTAATCTAAGCTGTGAGGTACTCCTCATGTCAGCATTCCACCTGCATTCTCAGGAAAACAAAAACAAAAAAACACTAAATGCAAAGTCTAATCCTGTATCATCTACAGTGAACCCAGTACATAGTACAGCTGTATGTTCTTACAAAATTACGTGATTTTCCAATAAAAATCCTATGAATTTCTGTGAATTGTGTGATTTTTTATTGATTGATTTGTTTTTACTTCTCATCAACCTTTCTAATATTCCTTAAAGACAAAACATATTTTTACATTGCAAGAAATAATAATTTTGATGCAATTCTTACTATTTAACCCATAATTAGGAGGAGAAGAGGTGGTTTCATAACTTTCTCAAGTATATTTGCATTTAACATAAAAATGTCTTAAAATAATTGTCGGACTTTGTCCATTTCATAATGTGTCATTTGTTTATATTTGGATACGCCATGAGCAGATATGGGTGTACGTGAGAGATTCATGGAAGATTGTCGTTTCAAAGCAGTAAAATCGACCTTGCTAACCGAAAGATCCTCTGTGGCTCAATCGGTTAAAGGCACGTCAGGCTATATGATGGTTCTGTATAGGATGCAAGTTCGATTCCTCTCAGAGAAGGGATATTTTCTATGAAAATTTATCGGACATTCAGGCCGGTAAATACTGTTTTTTATTATAAACAGAGCATTTACTTAAATATTTGCATTTATAAAAAAGAATGTATAAACATAAAAAAAATATCTTAAAATTTAAATAAATGCAAAGAACCCGACTGAAATTTCTTACTCCAAACCGTTATCCATTACGCCAATCGCATACCCAAGTATACCACACCTGTTATTCCAGGTTCAACGTTGCTTAACTTCAGTGAACCTATGCGAACCGGTTTTTCAACGTGTTATGTTCGTAAGCCAATGTCAGTTTTTAAACCAACTAAATAATTTTTAAATATTTTGATTTTTTAATAGATATTTGATTCAAATAATCCGACCAGAAGTTTTATTGAGAACTTTCTCAGTTTACCTATGTAAGTTATACAGGAAATAATTTCTGGTGTGTATTAAGGCTGACAAGCTTTTTTATATATTCGGTTTGAAAGGAATCAGTCAGAATGCTATAATCTAATTTTCTCAGCGGTAAAGTAATGCTACTTGTTTGCCCATTCGAAATATCCAATGAAACGTATCAGAAATTGACAACACCAGACGAATAGAAAAACAGAATATTTGAAATGACACTGTTATATTGAAATTCGATATTTCTGCTACATTCTAAAAATAGTCCAGAACTGGAAATTAGTCTTCCTTGTGAGGAAATATTGAATTCACTAAAACCGAATGAATTCATTGTAAATGTCATGTCTCTTCATGACGTATGCTATGCTTTTCTTTATCCGTTACGAATTGCTATGACCTCTTATGACAATGGAATGGCTTAACGTTGCTTTTTCCCCCCGTTCATCAATTCCAAGTTATCTTAGACTGACTCCCACACAAGACTAGAAAGCCCTTTATAGCATGCTATTAAAAAGAGATTGATGCCTACTGTTCGAAAGGGAAGATGGGCGAAATTTTACAGGATTAACTGACTCCATTTTTCATCCGCTACAGTTAAAAAGTTTGAAGCCACCATATAATTAGCATGGGATGAACTTGACAGAAAAGTGGAAAAAAAATGAAAAATGGACCAGAGACCAACAAAACTTCTTATAATACCAAATATGAATTGAATGCAAGTATTATGGCAGCATTCACCAACAATGAAACTGTCTTAAACAGTTGCAGGAGGTTCCAAAGTCGTGGTTGAAGCGAATGGCGAATTTATTCAATAAATTTACTCATTATTGCAAGATATCTTTGTGTAATTTTGTTAAATATATCCGTTAAAATGAGATGCCAATGTTATTTTCATTTTTGCGTCAATTTTATACATCATATATATATATATATATATATATATATATATATATATTATTACAAAAAATATAATATAGGGCACAGTATTAAGGCAAGCATTTCCAAGTATATGCCTGAGGACTACACGTGATGAGGGCCAAGAATTGGCTGCATTTGGGCAGCCTCTTTACATAAGGTTTTCATCACAAATTTTTGAAATGTTCTCTTCTTGACGAAACAAAAATTATTATATTTAATTTTATTCCATTCTTGGTAGGGCTGAGAACTATTCAACATTGCGTCATATAATAAATCTCATAACTTAATGGTATGAATGAAATATTTGCAAATGTGCACCCTATTCTTGTCTTATTCAAATATTAAAAATCAAATATATTTTCCGTCTTTGCTTCCTCCTACAGGGAGTAGTTAACGAAATCCCCCCCACATATGCACTGCAGTTCAAAAGATTGAAACCACCCCCATAGCTAGCATTGGATTGGACTTATCAGAAGAGTGAAAAAAATGAAAAAGTTCTCTTAGGGTCATTGAAAAAACAATGGAATCAATTATACAAGATATATTTTCAGAAATATTTGCAACGAATGCCAAAAATTTGTGCTGCATCAATCAAGGCTAAAGGAGGATATTTTGACGAGAGCAAACTTTAATCATAAAATAATTTTCATATTTGTGTCTTAATAAAGTTTCTAGTAAAACATCATGTCTCACTTTTTAACCATGCATAATAATACTGTTTTATTTAAAGTACAACGCAACTACTTTTTGAGGTCCTGGGTAAGACGATAAACTATATCCAACAGAAAGGCCTCTGATCAGGTTTTGAGGAGCGTAGAACCAGCTCTTAATTGCTGGTGTTCCCAGGTCTGCCTTGACCCAGGGTGGTAGCACCTGTTAGGGTCCCAGCTATGGGCAACTAGTTAACATCAAACTGGAGTCAAAACAACATGAAAGTGTAAAAATCGATTATAATGTTAGAAATACTTTGTAAAAATTGATTATCATCAATACATTATTACCAGCAATACATTTAAAATATATTACTAGCAATCTGTCGGCATTAAATAACCCATTAAGGTTAATATACCGTAAAACAAAACAAACCAAACAACTACATTTGGGGCCAATTTAAAAACTTACCAGGGATGACCTCAAACCTTTGAACTGTAATGAAGTTATAAGCGTTAAACTAAATCCTCAGTTTAAATTAAGCTAAATAAATATCTTCAAGACATAGTTAATTCGTTAGAAAACTAGCTTTGTTGACTTTTACGGTCGTAATGGTCAATGACTGTCTTGCTTGAATGTTTATTTGAACACATGTTCAACCCAGCCGAACATATATAAGACCGATCCTTAAAGATTCTAGTAAAATGGTAGACTCCTTGTCCAACCCTCAAAATTATCCAACTCCTTCGGCTGTGCTTTTTATTTAGAAGAGTCAGATCAAACGATAAACATATCTGGACTTGACCTGGCAAACCCCAAACTTCAATCCTAGACTGAGTTCGAAAACGTATATGCGACCTTGTGGGTGATTTATTTTCCCCCATGCAGCCACATCCCAATACACACAACGCCGCAAGCTTGATTCTCTCGCTACTGACATAGTAGGTGAAGAGCTCAATTATTAAGACCTTTATAGACAAGAGCCACCTTGTAAGGTTCACAGAATAAAATCATCTTCATTTCCTTTGTATTCATTTGGAAAGAAGGATTTTCCACTCAGAAAGCGTCTCTATTGATTAGACATCTACTTGGGTACTACCCAGAACACAACGATCTGAACCACTTGAAATCTAATCTTAGTCATTATCCCACAGCTGCATCTTCTTAATATTCTATTTCTTGTCATATAACACAACTCAAAAAACCTCTAGCTTAAGTGGCTCTTGGGCATTATGTGAACATTAGTAAAATATATAATACTAGTCTGTCAGATGTAGCAGAGACTTAGCAAAAATAAGTCAGTATAGGGACGATTGCCTGAGATTTATGTTAGCAAGCAAGTCTCGGAAGCCATTACGCTTTTTTTTTGGCGGGGGGTCATAGTCACTGTCCAAAAAAAAAAAATGTACATTTTCTCATGCTTGTTCATTTTAAGCTTCTTACTTCTTCAGAGTCGGTCAATGTTATCGATTTCTCTAAAAGAGTAGAACCTGACAAATGAGATGGCTCCGCAGAGTAGACACCACCTCAACCATTGGACAGGCGTTACTTTCAATGAATGGTAAAGTAGGACTGGCAGACAAAGTGATTAAAAGTTCTGTAAACGAAGACAAACGCGTTTCCAAGACTTAAACGAACACATTTCCATATTTAAGACACGTTATACACTAACTGAACATTACTGCTAAAGACAAAATATAACATAAAATTCAAATAATGTACTTTTCTAAACAAAATAGGAGAAAGGCTTTTTTGAACAGAAATAATTGGAAATATAATAAAATATACAAATTTTATTAGCTTTCGAACGAGTTTAATATACCAGTGCTATTAACATGAGTTCGATCCCCACCTATACTTACTATGTTTGCTGGAAGATGCTTAGATTGATATATACCAGCCTAATCACCTGCCATAAGGCAATAGTTTTTGAACATAGATTAACAAAAGGTTGTTATGTAATGTGTACCACCTTTATTAGGTGCTAGTAATCTAACGTTGTTCCTGACTAGATTAAATAAACATATTCTTTAACCGCTTTTGAGTTGTATTTCTAAAACCATACGCCTATCTTCAAAACACTGTATGTTTTATCTTTCATAATCACTGTATGCTTCCAAATACTAGATATATGCTTTTAGATGCAGCACAAGACCAAAAGTATGTGTTTCCCAGTCATAAATGATCCAGTGAGATCAGCTTGCAAACCCTTACACTACCCTAAAGTGTCCCAATCTGAAATCACTATGAAGGTCCTGGAGTACGGGTTATCTGCTGATTTGTTCAATCCTTACTAAAGTGTTCAAATAACGACTAGTCCTTACATATAGTTAACAAATTTGCTTTAGATATATAGCTGTTTTTAGTAATCAGTATTTATACATTATTTATTCGGTTACAATGTGTAAATTATTGTATCCCAAGCTGGTGTGTGGATGCATGAATTAATCTTTCTATAATGATTTCTCCCTAAGAAAGGTAGTAAAGCCCCTAAGACGCAGGGAGTTCCAGAGTGATAACGAATATAAGAAAAGGAGAAATGTTACTAAGGAGCGAGAACAATAAAAGAACAGGAATTAAGAAGACAGAGGTTAACGATTGAGATTGCATTTAAATTTTTGAAGATCAAAGTTGACTGTAAAGCAAGAAACCAGAAGAGAGATCCATAAGTGAGAAGTGCGAGAGAAGAAACTGTTAGCATAGAACTTACGGTTCCATCTAGCCATTTCATCTGTAAAATAATGAGACCTAGCCGCCAATCTAGTACTGTGCTTTTAATACAAAAATTGTGGTACACGGCTAAAAGGAGAAGGCTGGTTTTCAAGCTGTCTTGTCTTAAACTTAGTTAGCCGCAATTGCTACATTACAGTGGTAGAAAAGTGGCTGAAGCCGAGATGTCAGATCAGGACCAAAAAGATTGCAGATCCTTCTTTGGATTTTATCGCGGAACTCTAAATATATAGCAGGAGCACTAGTCCATATGTGGCGGGATTATTCAAAGCAAAGTCAAATTATAATGGTGTAAAACAGGTCCCGGCGGGAAAAAATAAATACCTTTTTAGCAACAGACATAGCAACATAGCCGGTAATTGCAGCTGGAGGATTGAAAACCATCCATAGGACCTGTTATTAGCTATTAATCTGTTTGATATGTGAAAACATAGAACATAGTGCTATGTTTCATAAACACTATATAAACCATCATATATATTTCATAAGCCACCATAGTTAAGCATATATATATATCGTATTTGGAAGTATACAGTGATTATGAAAACATAAAACATAGTTTTCTAGATTCACTTAAAAGCATATCTGATAGCAACATACCAGTAAGTATAGAAAGTTCTACTGATAATATTTGTGAAGATGATTGTATTTGAAAAGTGATAGCCTTTGATTTTTGTTTTTTAGACAGAATTAATTCCATAATAGATACTAGCGTGTCAACCATAAACAAACAGACATCTCGTTATGAACGTTTAAGATCGTGACCAGTATAATTCGTTAAAGATATAACAATGGTAAAATTAACAGTTTGCATACAGGTAATATCCTGCTTTCATTGACTGTAATAATAACGGATGAATTTAATTATGTCTTTTTCTTAAAATATTTTTTCATAATATTACATTTCTCGAATCCACTAAATATTATAGGTCTTTCCATTATTGATGGATGTTTCCTTCTAGATAGTTCGAATACATCATCATTTTATCATCTAGTTAATGACCACGACAGAACGTTCTCATTCCGACCATGAGACATTGGTATAAATGTCAGGATTTGTCGGAAAATGTGACTTGATGATGTTATCAATCTTAGGAAGGAGATCGCTGCGTGTGGCACATTTGGAAATTACTTGAAAACAATGTCGCGGATTGACACAAGCCTTGTGAGTGGGTAGATGGAACTATTTGCGAGCCAAACTCTCGCACACGAAGCACAAGTCATTGTGGCCGAGGGAGTGTTTCAATTGTCCTTTGTCAGATTGTTGATCACGTCAGATAATGTGTTCTTTCAGAGAAAGCGTAACTAATGTTCTTTCAGCGTAGCCGCAGTATAAACGACTTGTTAGCTCAGTGGCCTTATAACAAACACAAATGTGCCTGAACAGACGCCAGCAAAAGAGATTCCTTAGCCGCCGTAATACTCGCATACTCGCATACGATTATTATTATTATTTATTATTATTATTATCTTCTTGTTACATGTGCTACACATTTTCTGTTGGTGTTCGTTGTAGCATACATACGGACGATAATGGGTATGTCCCTATTCATATAAATATAGTTCCTTTTTTTTTTCGAGCAGTGCTTTCCCTTTCGAGACACTGTTAAAAATGAAAAAAAGAAGTGTTTCAACGCATGCGTTGCACATCGCAGACGTCATTTCCGAATTGGTAACTGAAACCGAAGTTTCTGATGAACTGTTTACTCAAATCCTTTATCACTATGCTTCTTTTGTTTAATTAATTACTCTGAACATCCCTTATTCTAGACTGTAGTCTTATTTGTTCAAGCTTTTCTTACGAGGCATTCAGATACCTTTGACTACTATGTGTTCGTCTTGTTTTAAATTGGTCTTCAGATAAGTTTTCTCGTCTTCATCGGTTTGTTGCCAATCTTTTTTTTTCCTTTCGGGCGGATAGTCCATTTCGAGACATATATTTAAACACATAAAATATTTAACATGAAAAGATATTGAACAGTAAACGATTTATATAAAGCCAAGAGTAATCGAAGAATCATAGATACCATTCGTCATCTAAAGAATATAAGAATACTTTTTTCTCAACAAATATTGCTCGTAACTATATTATCTGCATAATTCTATAGAGATAGTGGAAAATATTTTGGTTTAAAAGTTTAACAGAAAGTCGACAATTATCTTAATTATTATAACTGAAGAGTTTTGTCGTGTCGTCAACAAGTTATTTTACATGTCTGTGATTTAACCTATCTTTTAGTGTACTCATATATGATAGAATAGGAATTATAGGGCTGATAACATATTCTGAGCATATACAACAGTCGTTAAAGGGTTTTTAATATACTATGAACCATATATGATTCAGCAGACAGAAATGTAAAGCCATTATCAATAATAAGCAATGCTACGCCCTTTATTTAAAAGAACTCCATTATTATATTAGTGTATATATATTAGTTCGATTTAATTGAGGGCGACACAAATGTATAAATAAAAAAGAAAACACAACGATAACTATCAAATAGTGTTGATTAATTTTACTGTAACTTATAAATGAAGGTGTGACATGAGCGACATACGTATATATATATATATATATATATATATATATATATATATATATATATATATATATACAAGTGTACCTGTGCTGTCAGAAAGAAATGCTGTTTTACAACTGTCTTAGAGTAAGCATATACTATAAATGCCTTGACAAAGTCCTCAGCGGACTAAACACGACGGCTAAGAATAGATATTTTTCTTCTTTTAATCCACATTTTCTAATGTATTCAAATAAGTTAGCACATCGATTACAGTGATGATGACAAACTTTTCGACAGATATGATAAATACCAGTCATATATTGTTTATAATATTCTTCGATATAGTGTCGGCAAAAGTGACTAGTTATAGATACTATTATTGATGCCCTATCTAATTAAATAGAATTTGAGAAGAAAGGTATGAATAAAATGCCTAGCAGTAATTATTATATAGAGAACAGTTTAATTTTGTAGTATAGAATTATGCTGCATGACATGTAAGATATGAATAAAAAATACAAAACGCTGATTATTATATAGTGTTAGTATCCGCTTAAAAAACTTTCATGCATTTATTTATTTTGAATATTCGTTAAATATAAACATGATTATATTTTTCTGGTAACTGAAAACAGAATTTTAAAACACTACAAAAGATGAAAATTTTTATTGGAAGAAACATGGCTTAAATATGAGAACTGTTACGATGGGAATTAAAAAATAAATAGCATGTATGAAATATTTGTTAAAATATGCTTTGAAAAATAGTTATGCAAATTAAATTTTCCTGCTTCTGTTGAAAAATGTAGCTCTATCTATCTATCTATCTATATATATATATATATATATATATATATATATATATATATATATATACAGAGAGAGAGAGAGAGAGATATATATATATATATATATATATATATATATATATATATATATATATAGATAGATAGATAAATAGATAGATAGATAAAAAATATATATATATATATATATATATATATATATATATATATATATATATATGCAACAAACTATTTCTTATTTAACAGTTAAAATATTTCATCCATGTATAGCCAAAAGCGCTCGGATTAAAAGAACATTCGAGGAGTTTTTTATATAATTTATCATCTAAAATAAAACAATTATTAGATCGCATAAGAAATTGTATGAAAAACTAAATCCAATAACTTGCTGTCATATTCAATGAAATGTGTGCACACACACACACACACACACACACACACACACATGTCTTTAATAAATAAATTGTCGGACTTTGTCCATTTCTTAATATATATATAACAAAATAATAAATAAACAATAAAATACAAAATTACCTAATATTGGGAATAGCCTATTTCGGCAGACGAAGACTTGTCTGTCTTATCAACCCCGGTGTGGACTGAGTTCCTTTCTATGCACTCTGAAGGAGCAGATCGTAGAATTTAACTGTTAAAGCTAAAAAAACTATTAACTATGAAAGGTAAAAAACAATACACACACACACACACACAAACACATATATATATATATATATATATATATATATATATATATATATATGCATGTATATGTGTGTGTATGTTTACGTGTCTGTATGTAGGAAATAGACTCTCCGACATGCTATTCGTAAAATATATATTAATATTAACATTTTTAAATTTTTTGTTTGTTATCTATTTTTTTTTTACGAACTCTGGGTAGAAAAAAAAAGAAAAAAAACGAAAAAACATAGTTGAAAGTTCTCGATCTTTCGTCCTGACGCAGGAGATGGTTGAAGAAAATAAACCAGCAATCAATATTATGTTTGGCCGTGACTAATACTATCAGCTTGTTGAAAATAGATATTTGTCAGTGGTAGGTCCGGTTCAAGTGATTTTGTTTCTAAAATACTATTAACTGTCATGACGCTAAGAGATGCTGGTGTAACCCTAAACAATCTTTGTTACGCCACTTGTGTCTTTTGATCTTAGAGTGTTTTTACATGAGTGATCATATCTCGGTACCTGAGGTCTCAGAGGAGTACGATGTTTCTGACTGAAGGAGATTTTTTTTTTTGCTTTGATTTCCGAGTAAATGAGACATGTGAACCCAGGGTATCACGCCGTTATCTTCTTTCTAGCTTCTATCTAGCTTTCGTATCTAGTTGAACAAAATTGGGACTCATCTGTCGCCTACAAACTATCACAAATCATTGAAGAACCCGCTCGCGTTCCTGCTCTAACAGGACTTCAGTCTAACATCCTTGACTTCTTCTCCGTATCCTGCATTGAATAAATCCTCGCTAATGTTTCACCCTCTTGGATACTTCAGATCATTCACAAATCAATACCGAGGTTGACACCAATCAAAAGCATCTCCTGATGTCCCATTCTATATACATGTTTTTCGGTGCACGAAAGCTGATTGTCACAACATACTTGGCGGAAGCCTTATTCAAACATACTGTCCTCAAAACGTCGTCTTGAAATGGAAAGGAGAGTTTTATACTCTAGAAAAATTCCATCAAAAGAAAAGAAAACCCAGCCCATGGGCCGCACCTGAATGTGCTGCAGACATGGAATCAGAAAGACAATATTCTCAGGTAGATCTCCGACGGTAGTTGTTACCGGGGAGTTTTCCTATGGCCATGGGATCAACACAGGCGTCTCCGAATGTTTGATTTTCGGTCTAAACTACTTTCTACTTAACAGAAATGATCTACCTAAGAGTATACTCCAATCATTGATGATACAACGGTATATGACTTCACATCCCAGAGTCTAGATGACCAGAGCTATGATTTTGCTGTTAAACCTGGTATATAGCTATATATTTAGAAGAGCCTAAAATGGAATATTGCTCTTATCTATGGGCAGGATCTGTACAGTAAACTTTCCACTCTCGAAAGATGTCCAAAGTTATATACGCGTCCTTGTGGGTGACAAATTTTGTTTACCCTATAATACCTTTTTCACGGATGAAGCCTACCAAGAGTGCACACGAGCCCCATTCCTTAGTTCCACCAGTTCTTACTTTCACGACTATGTGCCGGCATGCTACGCCCATTCTAGTGAACCACCCTCATTCCCTTTGCATTCCATTGGAGAGATGTAAGTTCCATTCAAACAGCTTCTTCCCAGGCAAAGCTGCTTTGTAGAACAGACTCTAAAGGAAGTGCTCCCCCAATCACTGCAATCTTAATCAGTTGAATTCTGAAGTCAATCAATACATTCCTCACATATTACACTCTTCCAAATCTGTCACCAATCTCAGTACTGATAAGTCTAATCGTTGCTTAACTTTGGTGATTCTATGAGAACCGGTGTTTCAAAGTGATATGGCCGCAAACCTCTGTTGGAAAGGTTCTAATTAAATGTTGAAATCCCACGGACCCCTCTGAACGATGTGGACATTTCAAATACATCTATAACCTGTCCACGGCGTTTCAATCAGGTTTTTATTTTTGCTAAACATCGTATCGGCCGTGTGATTCAGACCCTCTGCATCACACATGGCTTAAGCCCTCGTTGGGTTTCACGTAATTGAACCATGTTACAGTTCAGGATAAAATAAAACCTTTTGAATCTAAGTACGAAGAAGTTAGACATGTTATATGCTAACATGTATGTTTTCTCTATAGTTAAGTGAGTGCGCATGTGCAATGAGTTTTTTGAGTTTGTATCATAGTAGTGTGGATATATCTAAACAGGTGTGCTAAAGTACTTTAAACAAATAATATGTTGCTTGGTCAAACATGCGAAATCATAATTAGGCTTGCCCCTGGGAACCATTTTAATTATTTAGCATATACATTCTTCTTCTTCCATGTGTCGTGGGCCTTCAGGATGTAGACGATCATGGCTCTCCACTTCTCCTATCCGTTGTAGTTCTCAATAAGTTTTGTCCCTTTGCTACTTCCTCCAGGACCTGTTCTGTCACCCCACTTGCTTAAGCCTGCTAGTTATGTCACGTGTTTCTTTCCCTTGTCTTCTATTTCCTTCTATCTGCTCTGTGAATATCAGATTCTCCAAGCCTTCCTCTGTCATTACGGGTCCCTGAAATTTCAGCTGCCTCTTCCTGATGTTAATTATAAGCTTCTCTCCTTGTTTTCATCCTTTCCAAAACCTCATCGTTACTCACATGTTCGATCCATGATATCCTTAGCATTCTTCTGTAGAATCATACTTCCTTTGTCTCGAGTCTCTTCATCGTCTTTGTCCAATATTCGATGCCGTAAAGGAGGACAGATATCACGTAGCAGTTCAGTACTCTTTTCGTTGTTACTAACAAAATCCTCCTGTCTCGTAATACTCTACCTAGGTTTTGGAATGCGTCTTTGGCCGTCCCAATACCTACATTCCTATTTAATACCCAAAACGTTATGAACCATTCTGTTCTTATCGCGAAGCAAAAATGGAAATGAAATTGAGACGCGATTAGGTTTCATTGAGAGAAAGAAAGGAACAATGAATAAAAGATAAAAAAAGAAAGAAAACGAAAAGAAGATAGCGAAACTGATAAATCACTCATGTATGTAATATCTGCTTCTGGGATTTTTTTTTAAATCGGTATCACCCCATGCAAAACTGTAAAGCCACTAAGACACAATGGGTTACAGTGTGTGGAAGAATTGGGAACAGAAACATTAATAATGACCGGAAAGAAAAAAGAGTAATAAGGTGGACAATAGATAGCTATTGACTTTACATTGACATTTTTGCAGATGGCTGGAAAACGTGGTGCCTGAAAGGATTTCCTCTAAGCGAGAAGTGCGAGAAAAGAAATTATTATATCTCGTCAGCTAAATGTAACTTGAAGAGATCTGCGCTTAAATTCAAACGCCAATGCACCTTACTGAAGAGATAAACCAGAACAATTATTATGAAAGTAATTATAGAAATAGAAAAAACTTGTCAAAATCAAATATTTTCATAAATACTCCTCTATATCTGGGCACCTTGACGAAGTTTAATGGTTAACAAGCATGTCTCTCAGGATCAATTACGATTGAATAGTGAGTTCGATACTTAATGTTTCCCCATGTATTTTCGGCCTCGTGCAGCATTTAAGCTACGCTTCGAAAATCATGGTCGCCTCGAAACGATGTAACGGTTAGCAAGTTCATCTCGCTAGAAACATTACGACTGAGTAGTGAGTTCGATCTTCACAGGGTGCACTATACTTTCCGACTTGCGTTGCATCTTAGCTACGCTTAGAAAATTATTATCGCCTCGAAACGATGTAACGATTTGCAAGTTTGTCTTGATAGACCAATTACGAATGGGTAGTGATTTCGATCCTCACTGGGTGCATCATACTTTCGGAATTGCGTCGCATCTAATTTACGCTTCGAAAATCATGATCGCCTCAAAACGATGTAACGGTTCCAATATATTCTTGCTAGATCAATTAAGACTGAATAGGGAGTTCGATCCTCATTGGGTGCCCCATACTTTCGGATTTATCATCACTTAAAATTTGGCAATATCAACGGCGTTAAATGATTAGCAAGCTGTTTCTATATATCAATTACGGCTGAGTAGTGAGTTCGATCTTCACTGGTTGCACTATACTTACGGACATCTAGCTACACGAGAGCTTCGATATGATGTAACTGGTAGCAAGCTTGTTTCGCTCGATCAATTACGGCTGAGTAGTGGGTTAGATCGCCAACTCGTACACAATACTTTTGGCTTTGTGCCACAACTAAGCTGCTCTTAGTAAATCGCTATACTCCCTTATATCTGGAAAGAATGATCAGCATTCATTCTTATGCTTGTTTTTGTAATTTTTCCTTGGAGTTATTAAGCTCAAATATTTAACAGCACGATAGGGAATTTCTATGGCTATATTGTAGTTATGGTAATCTGAATGAGCTTATTTATACATAAAATTTTAGGAAACATCAGAAAATTCAAATAGGAAAAATGTCAAATGTTCACAGTTCTTCTTGTATTCCATAATTGGATTTATATCTGGCGTAGCGAATCAAATGCTGTTGGAACAATCTTCCTGTCGACGTCACACAGCGTCTGGTTGCGTTAACTTCCTCGAACAAATCACCAACACAGAAAGCGTGCTGAGTGTAGAGAATTGGACATTTTCTGCAATAATATCTGTGCGTGACACCTGTCAAGACAGACTCCAGATTCATAAATGGCTTTTACGAAACGCACCAGAAGAAACTCCACAACCTAAGCATTGACTTGAACAATACCTTACTTACAGTCTGGAACATAAGCACATGTAACCGTCAGACAAGGTGACACGGGACCAACATCCTACTGTACACTAAGGAATTTCGTTAGCCGAGATGAGTAACCGATGCTTCCAATGGCAGTCGACGACGAAATCATAAGGAATAAAATATAAGCTTATTTCTGTCTGAATTTCTGAAATGAGGAGTTATCATTATTACATTACTTATCGTCCACATTTTTTGTTATTATCACAGCGTTTCGGCCAGTGTATCTTCATGTCTTTATCAGCTTTATGTTGATCCGGGTAACGTAAAGGGAATTTCGAACTAAATCGTTTATTTATTCCCTGTATCAATATACACTTAATGAATGTTGTTCACCAGATCCTTTCCCATGGAAGAAGAGATGAACCAATGAGAGACTTACAAAGCTTCGTAAAAAGTAAATTTAATTCTAGTGTGAATTACAGCAACGAGGAGTTATAATTATTTACACAATTTGCATTCAGTCTATTGTCCTCCTCGTTGATCTTGTATCAGAACGTTTCGGCCGTGGTATCACCCGGCTTTCATCAGGTGTATATCTATCCGGATAACCTAAAGGGAATTGCAAACTTATTTATTTGTACACTGTAGTTTACGCCTATCGATATAGATCTGATGAAGACTGTAGGACACAATGGCTGAAACGTTCTGATAACAACAAAATAGATGAGGATATTAGTCCGAATGTAAATAGTGACAAACAAATTTAAGCTGTCAAGAATCCTGTTTCGATAATAGGCTTTGTAAAATCCAACAGTCCTCGACACTCACCACTAGAGAGGGCGCAACTAATTTTAGAAGACCCTTCTTGCAAACTGAATCTATAGTTTCTTTTTGTCACTTCCATATATGAATTCGAATATCTGCTATAAAGCTGGAATCTTGGCTCATTTGCTTGAGGATTCGTAGTTAATTTTCCGTAGTACAAAAGTGACGTTCACTATATGCAGTAAAATTCAGTAAACGATTAAATCGTGTCATTAATTGCATCTTTGCTGGTCATGGATTAAAAAAAAAATCAAGGAATCTATTGTACTGTGAATACTGCGTTGACTGTTTTTTTTTGTTTTTTTTTGTGACATCGTCGTTACATTGGGCGCCCAACAAGTAGAATATTATCTGAAAATAAAGAATACCTGCAGGTTCTGATCCAGAAATGTCTATTTATTTATTCGGTCGTGTTAGCTCCGACATTCATGAGACAGCTACGTCAAGCATCACAGTCCTGCTTCAAGGATAGAACGTCATTCGGGTGGCATTCTGTCACATAGCATGTCTAATCAATGTAGGTGATTTCTGGGTGATTAACTGATTTTGCTCTATGGCTAGGTGTCCAGAGCAGTACATCACTCAGGATTTCTTGCTTTGGTCGCCACCAATGTCCTGCAAAGCGCATTCGTCGTTCGCGTACGATTGCCATAACAGAGATGTATCCATGGTGCTCTGATTTAGTTGGGTGTTGTTTCCAAGAGATGTTCTCAGCATTCGAGTGTTGTCTCCATCAAGCATAGTTTTAGTTAATGTCCAGACAGTAGTAGCATATGTTAGCACAGTCTTTACAGTAGCTCGAAATAATCTCCGCTTGAGGTTGTATGGTAGATCCGATTTCTAGATTACATCTATTGAAGGCTTTAGCTGCGCAAATTTTTACCATTGTTTTCAGTAGAATCTCACTTAATATGAATGTAAAAGATTCGAAAGATTTTATTGATTCACTTAATTGAAGCAATTGTGATGGCCAAAGACGCATTTCAAACACCAAGCAGAACATTACGAGACAACAGGGTTTCGTTGGTAACAAATAAAAGAGTACTGAACTGCTACGTGATATCTGCCCTCTTTTATTCCAGTGAATGTTGGATGGTCTCAAAGATGGAGAAAAGACTCGAGGTAACAGAGTTATGGACACTAAGGATATTATGGACCGAATATGTAAGCAACGATGAGGTTTTGGATAAGATAAAAAGAAAGAGGAAATTTATATTTAAAATCAGGAAGAGGCAGCTGAAATTTCTGGGACACGTAATGAGAAAGGAGGGCTCGGAGAATCTGATATTCACAGGGCGGATAGAAGGTAAAAGGGAAAAGGGAAAGCAACGCGTTGTATACTTAACGTGTTTAAGAAAGTGGATGACAGAACAGGGTTTCAGAGAAATAACAAAAAGACAAAACTTATTGAGAGCTACAAGGGACGGGAAGAAATGGAGAACCATGATCGTCCTGAAGGGGGACAGCACATAAAAGAAAGAAGTTATTAGGGAAGCAAGTAAAGTAAAGCGAATTCTACATGTAGGAAACCTTGAAGCAAATGTCTATTGCCAGTTTGACAATTAAAAGATATTGATAATCAACAGACGGTCGGCCATTTTGGTTATCTCAACTACCTTTCCTCTACGTTATGCACTGAATTTGGGCAAAACATTTAATGAACTTGTGTACAATGTACGTGTTGCATTGACAAGGAATTTGCATTAAGTTTAGCTTAAAACATGGGCAGTCGTCCGCTATAGCTTTTCAGATGATTCAGGGTGTGGAGTCAATGAGCGAATATGCGGTAAAATCTTTAGTATCTTGATATCAACTTGACTGGGCAACTGCTAAAAGCGGTCCACAAACATGTGAGAATTAGAAGACGTTGACCAACCACTGACTATCTAGAGAATATCGTATCATTTTGTAGATCTCGTTTGCCGGGTTTTAGTAAACAACTTCACCTACCCTGGTCGATCAAGTTTACTGTAAACAGTAATACCTGCACATTCTCAAAAGGATCGAAAGGGACAATGTTACAAAACACGGACTCCTTTTTTCTCTGGTACCTCGAGTACATGAATTTAAACGTGCTACCAGATTGGCATTTAAGTCCCACCGTTTCATTGTTGAAATAGCTAAATGCAACTGCCACTTCAACTTTTTCTTTTCTTGCACTTCCCTCTATTCTTCATCTTTGAGGAGATCGTCCAACATTCACTAAAGTAAAAGAGGTCAGATATCACGTAGCAGTTCAATACTCTTTTCTTACCAACGAAAACTTGTCTCGTAATTCTCTGCTTTGTGTTTGGAATTCGTATTTAGCCATCCTAATACGTCTTGGGATCTTAGCGTCGCACTTACCGTCCTCTGTCAGAACACCTCCCAGATACTTAAATTTCTGTACCTGCTGCATTTTAGTGTAAATCGCACTTCGAACTCATCTTTTAACTGATGACCATGCATTATGTCTTGTAGTTTATGTTTAGTCCCTTCTTCTCACTCTCCTTCACTATCTTCTGTAGGAGGTTTTTTTTAAATTTCCTTACCGTGTCTGCGATCATCACTGTATCATTTGTGTAGCTTATGTTGTTAAGATTGTGGCTGCCAATGATAAATCATGGTAGGATTTCCAGTTCTCACAGAAATTGTCTCAATGTATAGGTTGAATAAGCCTAGTGAGAAGACACATCCTTGCCTTATGCCCCTTTCTATTTTTGTATATCTGTTGAATTCATTTTTTATTTTATGCAGGCAGTTTGCTGTTAGTAGAGGTTTTTGTATATTTGCTTTGTACTTTGTCAAACGCTTTTGCGTAGTCTACAAAACACAGGTGCACGTCCTACTGCATCAGTATTGCTCTTTCTGATAACATTCTGAGGATGAAATTCGCGTCCTTGTTCCGGTGTCTTTAATGAACCCGCACTGTTCTTGTCCTATCTCTGACCTGATTCTGTTGCGCGCTTTATTCATCAAAATACGGATGTTGAGCTTCATTATGTGTCTCATTAGCCTGATTGTGAGGTGCCGTTCACAAATGTTTGCGCCTAGTTTCATAGGCAAAGCTACCAAAATAGATTTGTTTAGATCTTCCGGTAATTCCTCACTGTTTTAGTTTTCGTTTATTATTTCAGTAATCTTGTCTATGACAAAATATAAGATTGCCAGCATATCTGTTACAATTCCGTCTGGCCCTGCGGCTTTGTTTCTGTTCAATTTGGCCAGTGCCGCTTCTATTTTGTTTTTTAGAATTTCAGGCCCGTCGGAAATTCTGTTGTTCTTTCATCGTGGAAGCGTTGTCCAATATATTCGTTCGAGCACTGTAGAAGTTTTTCCTTCTCTTATATGACATTTGCATCCAGGGATTTTATGCACCCTGTTGACGTGTTAGATAGATAGATAGATAGATAGATAGATATGAATAAGACTGGTGGGTATTAACTATGAGTTATCTTCCCTAAGCTTGTAAAGTGGAATGGGAACACTCTACTCCCAGCATGTACAGAATAAAGAGTTTCCGATCAAAATTCCGAATAGGTTACCGGGTATTACGACAGACACGTGTTGAAAGGGCAGAGGATACAACGGTCGAAGCGTTGTTAGTATAACAGACAAGGTGAACACATCAGCCTGTCTAGTAAGCCCTATATTAAGGCAAGTTTAACAAATGAACATTAAATTTAAATATATTTTTGAAGACTTAATGACAACAAATACTTATACATTTTGTAGCCAAATTTCCATAGTACGATCAAAGAAAAGTAAGTTCTTTTATCTGAGTTTTTTTTTTTTTTTTTTTTTTTTTTGTTTTATCTCACTAATCTATTACAGCTTTTATTTGAGACCAATTGACAGTAATTCGCTAATGCTTAGAAATGGTGTTTTTTTTTATTATTTTAAATTGAATCAGTTATTTCCTAATTTTACATAAGTTATTTTTTCATTGGTAGATTCGTTTTCTACGGTTTATCAAACATTTGAGGGTTATTTAAAGCCAGATAATATTACTTTTTCTGAGATGATAATGATGTAGTGATACAAGTTTGGAAGAGTTCTATATACAGCGCTGAAGATTTTTTCCTTCTCTAATATGAGCGTTCCATCCTTTGATTTTATGCAGCCTGTTAACGATCATGTCTTCTCTCCTGTCAATAGCCTTATTTATTTATGCATATCTCTTTTGTTGGTGGTACTTAATCTCTCTATTTCTGCACAGTTTTTGTTTAGCCTCTCTTCTTTAACCTGCCTGCATTTGGTCCTTATTTGGTTGTGTAGTTTTCTGTCTTCCCTTCTGTTTCGTGGCAGAGTTTTCTGTCTCCTTTGAATCATGTTGAGAATCTCATCAGTCATCCAATCGTTTTATTCTCCTTTGGGATGATATCGTTTGCTGATATGACTAAAGCTTCTCTTAGTGTCCCATTTCTAATTTCTATTACCGTTTTGTCAATCGTATCTTTTTTTCACACTGACCAAATATGTTTCCTTCACTCAGGAGTTTGTTGTGTTGTAATTTGGCTGAAGCGTTAGGCTTATTCAGTTTCTATTTGTTTCACTCTTTACATATAACAGGCTGTTGGCCGCTTTGGAAGTCGGCACGTGGGTAGGACTTGCAGTGAACGATTACATAAAAAATCAAATACAGCAATCAATCGCCATCTTCTGTCTTCTTGAATCCTGTTTACTTATTGTTCATTCCTCAACCCCCCTACTCTCAGTCTTCTCTTTCATTTTCACTCCCTGTAATCCACTGCTTACTAGTGGCATTCCCGCCTTGTTTGCTGATCATCACTTTACAGGAATACGTCACTTGTTCAGGACGGACGGGAGAAAATGAGAAGGTCGAAGGGACGAAGACGCCAAGTGCCGGCGGAATCAGGTACGTCTAGTTGACGAAAGGAAGACGACTCCCCACCTGACAGTGACACCTTTTGCACTTTCAATCGCTGTAAACCCTGAGTACTAGTGGCATTCCTGCTTTGTTTGAGGTGAATTGATTAAACTAAAAAGGATTAAAGACAATCGGAGAAAGCGGCAACATACCACTTTATTCTATAAATTCACCCATAAGCAAGGCGATAAAGACACTAAGTTTGAAATGGCCACCGAGGGTGAAGGAAAATTGAGAAAACGTTTTTGAGGTTAGAGGAAAATAAAAGTACAAGATTCCAGTAATACAGATTTTTTCTTTTTTTTTTTTAATTTACAAAGATGTTAATTGACAGGAATGCAAGAAAAAATTGATCAGACCTATCTGCCAATTGAGTATTAGGTTTAGATTCGTAAGATTGTTGTGCCGATTAGGAAATTAATATTTATTCTGGTATAATACAAGAAGGTGACACAAGGCCAAAAGGTGGATGAGTGTAATCTGGTCTACAATCTGTCTCATCTTAAACTTTGTTAGCCACTATTACTGACCCAGACATATCACAATATACCTTCCAGCAAAACAACGCCTTCTTACTTAACATTCTTACTACAGTCACCATAATACCACAATGTCTCTATGTAGTCCTAAGTAGTTCGCATTTGTACAATTTGACTGTTGTGGGGTGGGGAATAAAAATAACAAAATTTAAAAATTAATCCCCAATGAATATGAATAGGAAGGTTCATCAGAACAATTGCCTTGAAAAGATTTATAGAAAAGGCAGAAAGAGATGGATGACAAGATGCCAGATCAGGACCAATAATATTGCACTTTTTCTTTTGCATTTGGCAATATGCCTCGTTCTGTAACAGAAACAGTTTGGGCATGTGTGACACCAGTATTTAAATCAGGTGTGAATAGTGAAAAAAAAAGTATCTAGTCTGTTACAGCGAATCAATTTTCCTAATTTTAAAAATTTGAAAGGACTGTAGGGTTAGTTTTTGACATCTCTGCGCAGATTTTTTTTTAAACAGGATTAAGGTGACATTGTGGTGGTGTGTAAAGTAAAACAGGTATTTAAAACGGTAAATAATTCCCGGATAGGGCCTCATATGTACGAGAAACTCTATACAAAGATATTTTATTCGGGCATTTTTGAACACAACTCGTGAATACTACATACCGTTCTTCGTTTGAGGAACAGACAATGAACAGAGAATCGCGATACTAATTTTGAGTGTTAAATGTTCTAGAACGTTTCACACCTGTATCATATGTGAACGGTCTTTTCTACTTGATGAAAATGAAATAACACGTGTAGACCTCAGATGTTTTAATATCCCAAAATAAAAAGAAATATATATTCCCAAAAGAAAAAAAGAAAAATATATCACCGTTTTATTCAAGAATTTGGTAGATAGGTTTATACGTCAGATTCAGCGTATCATACCAACAATTATGGATCTTGCTATGTGCGTTCCGTTCCAACGATAGGTATTTAAAACCACGATTCTTGTTTTTTTTTTATTACAATTGTCGAAAAATGTATTTTTGGATTGTTTAATTAATTCTAATTAATTACATTATGTATTGTCCTCATGTTTATCGCCATATTTATTACAACGTATCGGCCGTTGAACGCTCCAGCCTTCTTCAGGTGGTTGGAATGTCGAACTGAATTCCTTTATTTTGCTCACTGGGATAGACTGTTCTAGTTCCACGTGACATGTTTAATGGATGTCAGTCATCAGTTATCTCCTGTTAATTCACCTCTGACCTTTGTCCTCATCTTTGTCGCCATGTTTATCAAAACGTTTTGGCCATTGCACGCTCCGGCCTTCTTCAGATGATTGGAATGTCGAACTGAACCCTTTATTTCGCTCGGTTCGGTAGACTTCTAGTTCCACGTGCCATATTTAATGGATATCTGTTAATTCTCCTCTCTATGTTCTCCACTGCCTTAACCGGGTATTGAACTATTGTCCTCATCTTTGTCGTCATATTTATTACAACGTTTCGGCAGTTGTACGCTCCGGCCTTCTTCAGGTGGTTGAAATGTCGAACTTAACCCTTCGATCTTAACCCTTTATATTACTCACGTGCCATGTTTAATGGATGTCAGTTATCAGTTACCTCCTGTTAATTCCCCTCTCCAATTTCTCCACTGCCTTAACCGGGTATTGAACTCACATTCTTTGGGTCCTGTCACTGGATCTAACCAACGCATTTATCCACCGTGCCATGTGTCCTTGACGACATCTGTTAAGTTCGACATTCCAACCACCTGAAGAAGGCCGGAGCGTACAACTGCCGAAACGTTGTAATAAATATGGCGACAAAGATGGGGACAATAGTCCGAATAATGTAAATAATGTACATAGTACCTCATCTCAGAAATATAGACAGATTCTAATTAATTAATTTACACTTTCTTTTTGATTGAAGGAATAAAGCAAATTTATGAATAAGACCAACAATAATACTCTTATCTGCATGACATTATACTTTATGCCATTTTGTTTTGGAATTTATTGAATAAAGAAAAATCGTCAGTGACCAGGAAATAATCTATACGCAACAAAACAGGGACAAGGAAACATACATGTATATTCATAACAGATTTAGATAAAAAAAAAATCAGTTTAATTTCAGGAAAGCATTACCCCTCGTTATGAATCAATAAACATCTTACTGAAAAAAATAGCAGTAATATATATATATATATATATATATATATATATATATATTATGATGATGCTGAACGCGGACACTTTAGAAATCCCTGACAATAGTTTATTTCGCGAGAACAAATAATCGATCTCGTCTCAACAGACCAAACTATCTTACAGCAATAAATGAATTATTTTAAATTTATCCAGGCAGAAGCGAAAAAAATTCAAACATTACATGGGTTTGAAAATAAGGTTTTAATATAAGCAAAGGGAAAGAGACATGACTTTATAATATATAAATTATATTTTTCTAAATTCTCCGCGTTTATCATCATTTTTATTTGTTCTTTTCTTACATTGTGCTCTCTTTGGATTTATATCCTTTTGGGAATTATCCATACTAATTTTCAAATATTATATATATTTAAACGTTTAAATGTGTCTATATCTGCTAACTCACTCATGTCTCCCCCCCCCATCACTTCCTCACTTCGTTAATTTACATATGTTTAATACGGCCCGTCAAAAATGTGTAAATTTTCTTTTCATTTTTTGTTTGGAAGTAAAGTCTGATGATCCGCAGTCCTTTAAAAGGGTTTTGGTGAAATAATTTATTACATGGAACCTTAAAGTGGTCTATTTTTATTTAAATTATTTGCTCTGGATTTACATTAAGCTCTCTGGATTTTATCCTCCTTGAAACACCCATACGGATTACCTAGTTTTTCATAAACTATATATATATATATATATATATATATATATATATATATATATATATATATAGTTTGAAGGTATGCGATATTTGTGCGTAAATGTGATAGAGCGTGTATAAATATAAAGGTGAACACCGGGGTCAACATCAAGTAAAGATGCAATCATGCTCAGGAAGGACATTTTTCACTTCATATACATATATATATATATATATATATATATATATATATATATATATATAATCTGGACTAATCATAAGATTTTACCTTAGAGACCTTAGAATATATATCCTGGAATACCTAAATTAAGAAGAAATATCATGAGAAAACTTTCAAACTTCATTACTACCCATATCATTTTATCCTCAACGCTACAAAACGACCCTACAAATTCCAAAAAGCCAACAAAAAAATACAAAACAAATTAGTCATTCATAATACTAGGATCGTTACCGCCACCTCCAAAACAACCAGAGATAGAAAGGGAAGACAAATAAACCGAACACTACTTCAAATGCCGGTATTTATGAAATAAATTGTTTACAATGACAAATGTGTATGTGGGGGAGATATCACGTGATGTAAACGCCCGCATCTACGAACACAAGAGAGACTTGTGTTTGGACAATCTATCTAACTCTCTCGTACTGTATTGAAACGATGTTGGACATATCTTTGATTTCATTATGCCCCCCAAATTAAAAAAAAAAAGAACAAGAGGAAAGTACATTGGAAAATTAATAACAAAATTATTACCAACTATAAACACATTACATTACATCGCCATCTTTCTTTGAATCCATTCTAAAAGAATCTAACTTATTTTTTATCTAATACAAAGAACACATTCTGAAAGAGGTGAGCCATAAACTAGAAACCTACGATTCACGCTGTGATGGTTGACCGCAAATGGTAAATATATATATATATA
Source organism: Acanthosepion pharaonis (assembly GCA_903632075.3). Classification (NCBI taxonomy): domain Eukaryota; kingdom Metazoa; phylum Mollusca; class Cephalopoda; order Sepiida; family Sepiidae; genus Acanthosepion; species Acanthosepion pharaonis. Next base: position 728,778 of record CAHIKZ030005468.1, on the reverse strand, counting down.
TATATATATATATATATATATATATATATATATATATATATATTGATAGATAGATAGATAGATATACCTGCTTTTGCAGTCCGCTTTAAGTTTCGTTGTTTTACTATGCCTGGCCGCGTACAAAATTCCGGAAAATCATTGTTGAAAACACAACTATATTTAAACATGAAAACAATAAACAAAAGCTAAAAAATTCTTGAATTCATAAAACAGTTGAAACCTAACCTGAACAAACTAACTACGAAATCTCCACAAATATTCTTAAATGCCTACAATTGATAACTGAGGCCATTGGTTTATACCAACGGCTTCCCATACTTAATACTTCACGTTTTCACTCTGGGGTGGTCATGTGTGACGTCACGAGCTACAACGCGATTTTTGCTTGCGCGTCTCGTATACACGATTTTTCGTTGCTTTGAAATATTTCATGCAACAAAAACAGACTATCATTATTGTTTTGTCCATATATTGGTTGATATATTGGAAAGGATTTGTCATCTTTGATAATGGCTTCTGTAAGCTGAAAGCTTTGATTGGATTTAAACATGTATCAATATGGTAATTTCCATTCGTCTTTCAATGATAATGTTATTAAGCTCATAAAACAATATAAAAGGAACTTACTTTCAATACATGTACAAAACTTGTCTATATCATTTAATGAAACATACATCAATGAAAAATTGCTGTCTAAATATACACATATTGATATATATATATATATATATATATATATATATATATATATATATATATATATATCTGTTGTGCGTGTGTTTGTGTGTGTGTAAATATCAACGATAGGGCGTGTGTAAATATAAAAGTAGACACTGCGGTTAATACCACGGAAACAGTCTGTTTCATGCCTAAACGAAATTTTCAGACCATCAGATTATATATATATATATATATATATATATATATATATATATATATATAGATAGATATAGATATAGATATATATATATAGAGAGAGAGAGAGAGACAGACAGACAGACAGACAGATAGAAAGAACAGATAAGTTATCTAATATCGGCTGATGATGGACAAATTCCGAAACTTGGACATTTTGTTTAACGATATAAATATTATAAAGAAAAATAAAAACAATAATATATATATATATATGTGTGTGTGTGCGTGTGTGTGTATGTGTGTGTGTGTGTAAATATACATATATTGTAGATGCATTCTTATATTATCAAACTTTATGCTGATAAAGAAAAAATATTGTCACGGATCAGAAATGAATGCACATGTAACTAATAGAATATAAATATAATCTATATATTATTAATGTCTCAAACCTGATTTCATAGTAAAAATACATTAAAATTCTTCAAAAAGAGATTTTTGCATATCAGGAACTATTGATAGCAGAGTATAGAGACAATGCCTAATATATAAACGAATTACAAAAGAATTTTACGTAATAAAAATACTAAAAATCAGGGAAAATGGGAAAAGTTTTACGTCAGGAAATTTTCCACAAAAATTAGCGATTCACAGACTAATGTATATCTCCTGCTTCCGGTTGAATAACAATGGCTATAAAATATATCATGTTATCTATGATAATGTAATGTGTCGTACCTTGGGTATATCGTACCTAGGACGTTCGGGTACTGTCAAGAAGTGAGTTTCTACTCGAGTTTGGTTGAATCGAATTTAGTGAAATGTACAAAATGTTCTATAAATACTCGATACCGTTAAGATCTTGAACGAGTGAGTAAAAGATTGCAGCTTTCTTTTAACTTATAATGTCGTGATGCGGTGCTTAACATTTACATAGATAATATCTATTCCTGGTACACTCGTGCTAAATATCCCAGATATAAAACATAAATAAGTTGTTACCTCTGAGATCATGATTTATTTCTGACCGCAACATCATTGACATTGACGCCCCAAAGCGTCGTCATCATCATCATCATCATCGCCCCCCCTTTGAGTTTTGTAATCGTGGATCCGAATGCAGAAGCCACACTAACTCTTTTCCATAACGGTCTGTCAACGGCAGCCATCAGCCTTCTGGTAGAGTCGTACCTGTCAATTGTTTGACATTGTTCAACCAGTTTTTGCGTTGGCGCCCTCTCCTACCGTCCACCTTCAACGGTGCTTTGCATGTTGGTCTCCAAGTTCTCCACTGCCTTGACAAGACCCAACGACTGTAAGTTCAATACCCGGTTAAGGCAATGGAGAACTTGGAAAGGGGAATTAACAGGAGATAACCGATAACTGACATCAATTAAACATGGCACGTGGAACGAGAACAGTCTACCCCACTGAATGAAATAAAGGGTTCAGTTCGACATTCCAACCACCTGAAGAAGGCCGGAGCGTACAACGGCCGAACTGTTTTAATAAATATGACGACAAAGATGAGGACAATAGTCCGAATAATGTAAATAGTGTACATAAAACATCATCTCAAAAATATAAACAGATCCTTGTTACTTATCAAATGATTTTATTTTCCTTAATCCTAATCTTAAATTATCCTCCTTTATTTTACATACACAATATTACACGCTGGACGCTTCACTGTGGTGTAATGGTTAGCAATTATGACTGAGGAGTGAGTTCGATCCTCACTTGGTGCCTCATACATTTGGCCTTGTGCCACATCAAAGCTATGCTTAGGAAACCTCCGCCTTGAAAGTGGCGTAATGGTTAGCAAGCTTGTCTCGCTTGATCAATTACCACTGAATAGTGAGTTCGATCCTCACTGGGCGCCCCAGATTCTATGCATTGTGCCACATCTATGCTACGATTACAAAACCATTAGGATTATTTCGACATGTTGTAATGGTTAGCAAGCTGTGTTTCGCCAGTTCAATTACAACTGAATAGTGAGTGATTCTCACTGGGTGCCCCACATTTTCAGCCTTGTGCCACATATAAGCTACGCTTGAAAAGCATTAGGAGTACTTCGACGTGTTGTAATGGTTAGCAGAGCTGTGTCTCGCTCGATAAATTACGACTGACTAGTGAGTTCGATATTCACTTGAAGCCCTATTCTTTTGGCCTTGTGCCACATCTAAGTTACCATTCGAAAATAGTCACAATATTACATGCTTTCTCTACTTTACTTTGAATGCTGTTTGAAATTGTTACCACAGCTACTCACGCAAAAGTCCATCCGCGCAAGAACGCTGTCAAAGCTACACTACTTTTTTTTTACCTTTTATACATACACTGAATTCATTTAAGGAAATGCTATACAATAACGCCTTCAGTGTATTTTGTCTCTAGAACGCTCACACTTCACTATACGTAGAATGTGAATAAACAGTTAATGATTTTACTAGAACTGTGTTTACTTTTATTTTTAGATTAAACATTTAAGATTTTTGCGGCATGAGCAGATTCAATTTTGATGTTTATTTTGTTTATTTAGAAGACTGTCTTACAGAAGGCAAATATTTGTCCTGGTGCCGGGATTTTTATTAGGCGTAAAGTTATTTCATACTGCATAACTGATACATCAGAAACATAAAGAATAATAGATTCCCACTTATTTTACGAGCGATATCCACCAAGAAATGGAAGATAAAGATTAACGAGAAGGCCGTGTATTCTATGATCAACTAGTTTTCACTTTAGAAGTCCCCTGAGAAAAATATTTCGCTTTTTTTCAAAAGAACAACTCACAGAACAATTCCTTTTATCTGTGAGTTGTTCAGGACATAGAGAATTTAAAATAATCGAGACATTGTTCTTCTTCTTCGATGTGCCACACCGCTTAAGGATGAGGACGATCACTAGAATTCTCTAAAATTTTATATCTCTTCTGGCATATAAGAGTTTCTTTCACCCTCGTTCCGCCATTAGTTTCCACAATTTCGTCAGGTAGGTGGATCGCTACTCTCCTCTATCTTTACTTCCTCAATATGTTAAGTTATCGGAGCGCTCCTGACCCATTATAACTCCAAGGAATTGTGGTCTTTTTGTTGCCGTTTTTATGAAGACTTCCTCGTTACTTACTCTCTCCATCCATGGAATTCGCAGTATCTTTCTATAGAATCCTATATCTGTTGCCTCCCGTTTTTTTTCGCCATCTGTTGGGAGATTTTCCTGCATTTATTGATCATCCATAGACATCTAGCTTTGTTTCTAGCGATGTTTTTTTTCTCTTTCTTAACTTCCGGAATGCTTTTTTCGCTATCCAACGCCCGTTCGATCTTTCGTTGTCACATTTTCTATACTCTGTTAAAACACTTCCAGATATATACATTTCTGCACTTTACTTGCATTATTTACATTTATCGGACTGTTTTTTGCATCTTCATTGCCATTTTCATAACGTTTCGGCCGTTGTACACTCCGGCCTTCTTCATGTGATTGTAATTTCGAACCAAACCCTTTACATCGTCCATCAGAGTAGATTGTTCTAGTTCCATGTGCCATGCCTCTTCCAGATTTCTCATTTATTTTTTTAACTCAAATCTCCAAGTTTTGGTTCACCGCTGCTGTGGCATGGTATTGAACTCACAACTTTTGGGTCTAGTCACTGGATCTAACCGACGATTTTATCCACTGGGTCATGTGTCCTTGAGGATAAATGCCCGATAAATGTAAATAATCATAATAATAATAATCATAATACCTCATCTCAGAGATATAGATAGATATTCTGCGTTTTACTCATGCTTTTAACCTAAATTTGAAAGTAAAAGTAGAGTGATTTCTAAAAGGGTTCTCGTACATTATTTGCCTGTTAGTGACAGTTAGCTATTCAAATTTTATGAAATATACAGTTTTCAAATAAAAAGTAAATTACTCTTTAGAAATTGCAATTCTGTTGTCAACAATTACATTGAGATGGATTCCTAATCTAATATTTATCAGAGCGAAAACAACATTTAACGTGCTGAGTTCAAGTTACATTCAGTATCGTACAAATACTCTTGGGAAAATTATGGAATAATATTAACTCTGATTTAAATAACAATGTATACTCGTTTGGTAACAAAGTCTAGGAGAAAAGTAATTCTGAATTTATATCCATTTAGGTGTAGGACTTGCAAAAATCTCACTTGCTATAGAAACCACAGCGGCAACATCAAGAATTGCATTTTATTTTTTGTTTCATTTAATTTTAATCATCATTGGCAATGAACAATGAAATTGAACAGCAGTCCCGAGGTGTACCAAGAAGCAAACATAAAGAAAACGTACATACAGTGCATTGGATGTAGAAAATTAATACGTTTAAAATACAGTTTGCGGCAACGTTCATTTTACGCAGGACAAATAAATGCCATCGCTCAAGACTTTTGTTTAAGAACTAGTTAAACTAAAACGTCAAACAAAAAAGTTAGACCCGTATTTTACATGTGGTACAAGGCTGAAAGTATGGAACACCAAGTGAGGATCAAACTTACTATTAAATCGTAAATAATCTAGCGAGACAAGCTTGCTAGCTATTATAGCAGGTCGAAGTAATAACTGACCGCAAGTCTTTTATTATTTTTTTTTTGTTTTTTTTTCTGCTGTGGCAAAGACGATTAGAAATGAATTCCGAGCAGTATTTATTTTCTCAGTGGCATCTGTAATCCTTTGGGGGGCTCTACTGTCCGCTGCTGAGCAGCTAGCATAACAAAAAGTAATGCAGTACGCAAGCACAGTTTCAAAGGAGAGCTATAATCTACAGGGCTTTTTTAATGTCGCTAATAAGAAAGAGGGAAGATTAAGAAACATTTTAATAGAGTGAGAGAAAAATTAGTTGTTGATAAATATCAGATCTTTATTTTTTTCTGATCGCTGAACCTTTATTGTAGATTTTCAAGTAAATAAATTAAACCCGTGTTATTTTGACGACACTCATATAGAAACTAATATTGAATTTTATAACGAACTGATTTCGTTCCGTTTTCAGTTCTTCTCTGTCCAGGAGTTATTCTTCGTCTATATCACCTCCATTTTAGTTGTACTGGACTTAGAATTTAATTTTTCAGAATAAAACACCGACATTGGTTCTGACTGTGTACCTCTCTATTTTGGCTCAAGAGATTGCAAAACTAGCCAATATTTTTTTTCTCACCAATAGTTTATTTTGATTGATTCCTAATTTGACAGCACATTTATTTCAGTCCTCAGTTTTTGACTCGTTGGATTAATGAGCATTACTGATGGTTAAATCGCGCGCCGTACGTCGGGTCAGCTTTCAGACTTGATGTTGATTCGTGGCCGCATCTCTTTCAGCTGTCAATTCAAGCAGAGCTCATGTCGGATGTGCGATACGAGGCTTGAAATCATCTTTGAATTTCTGGAAGGATGCTTTCCGCTTGAACCATGACGACGAAGAGGAAAGGGAAGCCGGAACCTTAGTAACAGTTAAGAAAGCTATCCACTTTGGTCACTGAATTTCAAGACTTCTTTCCTTCTTCATCTCTCTATCTCTTTCTCACTTTCTCGTTAAGTGGAAAGTTCAATAAAATTCTTCGACTTGGTATGCACTCTTTGGTTAGACTAAATACCCGTGTGCAGGACGTGGAACTGACAGGCGAGATTGCCTTCGTCTCAGGTCCTTCTATCGGAATTCCGCCTGTCTTGATTCCGTTCACTTCTTCCTCTGCCTTTCTGAGTAATGCTGATTCCTGCTAGTCGACTTTAACAAACGAGCCTCCTTAAAAGATTTGATAGCAACATGACCAGCATTGTCTTTACATGTAGTATAAACCGATTTTAGCTCGTGTACAGAAACAGCATTTAAATTCCTTATTTTTATCGCGTACGATTCGCCCAAAAGCTTCGATTGCTGCAACAACCTCTCCTTTTCTAAATTACAAAAAGGAAATCTTAAAATAACTTAGAAGCGGCTCTTTAAATCGTGCTGTTATTTTTTTTTAATCTATTCTTTTAGGTCATAATAGTACGTTTAGTCTATCAGAATTTAATGGCACCAATCGATTTTATTTTAAAAGGGGTCAAATTATACAGAAAATATCGGTCAATATTTAAATTAATCATAGACTAAAACAGGAAGTAATTGTAAGTCGAATATATACGCTGATATTCCGGTTGGTAAAGTAATCGATGTGATTTCAAATAAACTGGTTTCAATATATATTTTTGTATAGGTCCTATTATCGAAAATAGTTTCCACGTGCCATGTAACAAGAGACGTTTGGTTGGTTGATTTTTTTTTTTTAGTGCAACATCAACCTCTATCGGTTATTTAATACCGAATCTAAATATTTTGAATGCAATTTTACGGCTTCAACTACAGAAGCGGCTCTTTAAATCGAAATTATTACTCAATTATTTACTTTTAGATGAAACGTTCGTTTATCATCTACAAACTATACACTTAGTATAGTTTGTAGATGATAAAATGTATTGTTGGTATTTTTGTTGGTAATTTTGTTGGTATTTTTGTAGATGATAAAATGTATTGTTGCTATTTTCAGGTACTGCTGATAAATTCTCAACAAAGTATTTTGCTGCTAATTTAATAAAAAATATGTATTTTTTACATTTTTTAGTCTTGTATTCCTTTTTATTTTGTTATTTAAATGTATCGTTGATTATTTGAATATAAAAAGGATTTGTTGACCATTTTATTATAAACATGTATTCTTAGTCATTTTAAAATATAAATGTATTGTTGGTCATATTAATATAAAAATATATAGTTGATTTTAATTTAAAATCTATTGTTGGTTAGTTTCCTAGAAAAGTTAGTGTTGGTAATTTTAGTAGAAAAATTTATTTTTTAGTAAATTCTTTTTATAAAAAATTATTCCTGGTGATTTCACTACAAAAATATACTATTGGTAATATTTGTATAAAATATATTGTTGGAATTTTTACTATAAAAATATATTGTACATCATTTTACTATAAAGATGTATAGTTGGTAATTTTATTACAAATATATTTTTAGTCATTATGTCATAAATGTATTGTTGGTCTTTTACTATAAAATATATTGTTAGTCATTTCATTATAAAGATGTATCTAAAGTTATTTTAATATATTATGTATTCTTGGTAAATTTATTATAAAATGCATTGTCAGTCATTTGTATATAAAAATGTATCATTGGCCATTTTATGATAAAAGTGTATTGTTGGTTATTTTAATTTTAATATCTCCTGTTGGTAATTTTACTAGAGAACTTAGTGTTGGTAATTTTACTAGAAAAAACATTTTTAGTAAATTATTTTTATAAAAAAATATTGCTAGTGATTTCACTACAAAAATAAATTGTTGGTAATATTTTTATAAAATGTTTTATTAGTATATTTAGTATAAAATTATATTTTTATACTTTTATAGCGTTTTGTTTCTTGTATGGGGGTTAACTATTTGCTACTAGCAGTAACTCTTAACAAGGGCTACTACCCCCGGGTCAGCAATTAAGAGGTGGTTCCACGCTCGTCAAAATCTCCAAATCTCGCGACCAGGGGCCTTGCTTCCGGATGTAATCTATTGTCATACTCCGGATTATAACAAGAAACGAAATATGAAGCATGCCAACATTGATTATTTAAATATAATTTTATAAATATCATTTAAAATTCTGAAAGTGTCTATTATTATTATTATTATAATTATTATTATTATTATTATTATTTTCCTTGATTTTTGGCGTGTACACATTACTTTCCGGGTCCCGCCCAGGGACCTAAGGTTAGAAATGCCATCATGACACTTTCCACTGACAAAAAAAAAATTACATAGATAAAGCCTTTCGTAAAGTGTGGGCTGTACTTGTCCTTACAAATTTTGTATCTCCTTGAGGCATGGACTTCCAAGAATCCCCTCAATTAGTCTACTTCAATCTTTTCCAACCAGTACTAGGGCTCCAACTACAACAGAGATTATTGATGTTCCCATATGCCACGTTTTCGAGATTTCTATTTCAAGGTCCTTGTATTTTGACAGCTTTTTGAATATATTCAAAGATACATTGCAGTCAGCAGGGACTGCCACATCAATAAGGAGGCACGGTTAATATTATTATTAATATTATTATTATTATTATTATTATTATTATTATTTGTGATTTCTTTCAGGGATCCGCCCAGGGACCTAAGACTAGAAATGGCATCATGACATTTTCCACTGACCAATTAAACACACAAACACACATATTTTACATACATAAAGCCCTTTGTAAGAACAATTCGTTTGTATTTCTTTATTATTATTATTATTTTACTTTCTTTTTTTTTTACTCAAGATCTGAGCATTTCTTTGGCTGGATCGGATTTAGATTTTCTTCGGTAAAAGCTGAATATGTTATTGGAATCCCGGAAAGATAATTCGACAGGCGAAATTCAATTCCCGACCGATTTTCTTTCGTTCTTTATCCATGCCTTAGGAAAGACATAGATAAATCTTTCCTTAGGTAAGGACGGACTAAGAAACCTGAGTTATGTGGCAGTCAGTCTAGGTGAAGGACAAACCAACTTGACTGATTGATTTCTTTTCTACGGCTATCAACTTTTATGGGATATTTAAAGCCAGAAAAATATTTTTAGATATTAATTTGTTTCAGATATAAACTATTTTGCAAATACAATTCTTCCTAATTAACCCATAGCTGGTGGGAGAAGCGGTGGATTCATACCTTTCCCGATGGTATTTACGCGTAAGCAAATATAATAAACTCAATTGGAATTGAACTTGGCTCTCTGATTAACAATTCCGATCCATTATCTATTCAAACGTCCAAGCTTACAGCACCATCTAAATACGAAATGGATGAGTTCCCTTACGTTATCAGATACAAGATACAAATCTGCTCCTATAACTGCAACTCGTGTGGTGATCTTGTGATACTAATCGCTTACTGGAAATTTGACTAAACTAGGTAAATATTAAAGAAAGTTTCAGATTTTGGCACCATATTCAATATTTTGCTGGGTTTAGATGGTTAAGATTATACATAAAAGTGGGTTAAGATTGTAAAGCCCGAACATTTGTATTATAAATTGAACATAATGAAGAAAATGTCACCTAATAAATCAGCGAACAATAACAGAATTTATCGTAAGTTTAACCGTTTGCAAGTCCTATATTCAGACATAGGTATAATCCTATTCAGATAGGAATATTATGTGACAATTTCAACTTTTCTGAAAAATAATGATAAATATAAATATTGTGGAATGGAGTGGTCACTCATAGGTTAGATTTGATTTCTCGCCCTAAACTAAAATAAAATTCTTGTATCAGAGATTGCTAACACGGCTTGTTGTGTGATAGGCTTCCATGATGAAAGTAATATTATTTTGCATTACATTGAAGGTGTTTTGTTTTAGATTTGACAATTTGCTGACGTAGATTAACGGCCGGAACAAAAGACAACTAAAAACTATTAAGAAAATAAATGTTAGTCAATACTCAATTGAAAAGTTAGACAATGCTTTATGTCATGATAACGAAAATAAAAATAATAAAAATATTTTGGTTCCTTCCACCGTAAGTTAAAGTCATATAATTACATCCGTCTGAAGTCCTGTGATGAAGGGGATTGTTTACCTGTAAATAACATAAATAGTTACAAATAGGTTTCACATTTGTAGGTGGGATGGCTTGTGGAGACGATGAAAGAATAGGTTTCAATTATATGAACACTATTATACCATTTATCAATGCAACAGAAAATACATAATACTACTCTTTCTACCAACTCATGGGGACGTTATTAACAACAGAAAAATCACCAATGATCACATGGATAATAACGGCTAAAATCATACCCTATAACAGAACAAGTTTCGCCTTAATGAAAAATTGCTAAAGGAAAAATATATCTGTGCTGCAATTGCAGATTGAACAGTTTTAAAAAACGTTTCAACAGCAAATGCACAGTGCGTTCCTTTCCAAGCAATGATGCTAACTGATGGTATCTGAAAAGAAAATGGTAAGTTATTAGTTAGATAAAGACACCAATAACGATCATTCGAAGCACAGAATTGTTAATTTAAAAATTTCGCGGGTATTTCCGCTGCACCCTGTATTAATAACAATAATAATATAAACACACACACACACACACACACATGCGCATTGTTTTTGAACTTATCGACTGCACAGTAAAATAAGGTCAGTTGGACACCATCTGTGAAAAGAAGAGCATAGCAGTTTGACGCAATTCAATCTGCTAGAAATTTGGAAACGGCATGCTGTACTGCTTGGCATTAGCACCAGAAACTCCAATACAAATATTTCAGTGTGATTCAGTGGTAATCTAAGGACAGAGCAAAGGATTCACAAAGAATTGGATGAGTTTAATGGTTATTACGAAGGTGTATGGAGTGATCAAAAGTCATCCTCCCACAGGGGCCTCAGACTCAACACAGAGGCGAAATTCAAGTGTCTTAAGGAGGTAGCGCGTCCCTGGGTTAAGAGGGTGTTTGCATGAAGACCCTATGCATGGCAACAGGACTCCGCACTATACCACACAAGCAGAAGAACCCAATCATGTCTTTCAGACAATTTCTGCGAACACATCACCCGTTATTTCAGGACAACTAACTTCTAGACTGCAACATCCTTGATTATTATGCGTGGGGCGCAATTGATCGAGACATCAACAACATAACTCCTTGTAACATATGGAATGAAGACAAGGACTATGACACCATTAACCAATTTAAACAAGGAGACCATCCAGAAGTTTTTATGGAGATTTTGAAGTCATCTGGGAACCGTGGTTGAAGCCAATGGCGATTTTATTGAAGTTTAATATTTCAAGATATATTGTGTAATTTTTGTAAATATATCAGATAAAATGACATTTCATTGCTTATTTTTGCTTAATTAAAACGGCAATGCATCTATAGCATCACACACTATATATATATATATATATATATATATATATATATATATATATATATATATATATATATATATATATATATATGTGATAATGATCCGCTCTTCCTTCGTTTTTCCATTTATGTGTCTCTTTCAGTTCATATAATATATATATATATATATATATATATATATATATATATGCGTGTGTGTGTGCGTGTGTTGCAAAATTTTATATGTTTATAGGGAAAGAGTGGTCATTATCGAAGATATATTATGTATATACCTCGTCAATATGAACAAAGAAATCAGCAGAATATGAAGAAAATCAGCATCAGTTTTCAACGTGATTTTCAGAAGTTTTGGGGTTTTGAAAATAGGCTTGTACAGGACAGGAAAACTGACAAGCGAAACTGTCATCAGTAAACTGAAACGCATTGTTGCATGATATTGACAGTCATCATGTTGTGTGGATCCCTATGTCCACACACAGACACACACACACACACATATATATATATATATATATATATATATATATATATATATATATATATATATATATATAAAAATATATTATATGTATTAGTGTCACAATCAAAAGTTTTACCAATTTTTTGTAATTTTCCCAATTTTGATATATATATTTATATATATATATATATATATATATATATATATATATATATATAACCAAATACTCTCCTGTAACTTAACTCATAAGCCAAGAAATGTTTATAAGAGTCTCTTGCAGCCAGCCATATAGAAAACCCTGAGTGGAAAACTTGTTTCTAATCGAAATATATGGTGGCACTAAATTCTTCCAAGACCATGCTATTTGTTTGGCGAAATTTCAAGCTTGTAAATATGAAAGAGGAAAACATGTTTTTCTGCAATCAGTCATTTCCATGCGATGAATGTGGCAGTAGATGCCTCACTAATGCAGGTTTCGCTAGGCATGGGAAGAGTCATATTGATACTTCACTGAAAATTACTTACCATGCAGAACGTGTCAGAAAGTCTACTGACATTGTTGCAGTTTCTCTGGTCATATGAAAGCCGACTTGCAATCTATCTAAACAAACTTTACAAAAAATGGACAAGCCCTTTATGAAACATCTTATTATGTCACAACCTGCTGTATATTAACGATACAGTCATTCTTCATTCTTACGAGAACCAAAAACTATCATCAAACTTGTCAGCAACGATCACTCTTTTAGCGAATCGTCAGTTGTCATATATTTGCCAAATCGTTTGCCAAATTGGAAAGTGGAAATTTCAGCCTTGAAGATGAAGACCGAACAGGACGTCCAGTTTAGTTTGATGCAGAAAGTGGTATCAGTTGAACTGGCAATGAATCTTCATTCAAAGCATACAGCTGTTCATCGTCATCTTCAACAACTTGCGAAGTTTTCTAACCTTGGAAAATTGGTATCTAATGAATTGTCTGATGTCAACCGCAAAACCTGAGCTGACATCTGCTCTTCTCTTCATTCTCCTGAACTCTTTTTTAGATAAATGTTGTAGACCGTCGCTAGGTAATGGGGAAAAGGGCCCCAAACTACTGAGAATTGAACTTCATGCGAAGTAGATTCTTCTCTTAATTTATTGGGATTGCAAATGTATAATTCACTTTGAGTTGCTATCAACTAAAGCAACAATCAATGCTCAACTCCACTGTCAGCAATTAGAGTGTTTGAACGCTGCTTTGATGTGACCTGTTTTAGTGGATCGAAAAGGAGTGGTGTTTTATCAGGAAAATGCATGATTCCAAACTGTAAAAATCACATCCCAGAAGATTCAAGAACTTGGTTGGGAAAAAATTCTTCATCCACCTTATTCTCCGGAACTTGCTCCTTCAGGTTACAGATTCTTCCGTAGTTTACAGGAACATTTTAGATGGATTAACTTTCAAAATCCATGAGGAAGTCGAAACTGACTTTTCAGAGTTCTCTTCAAAACGGAAAGAGTTCTTTATTAGTTGGATTAAAAAGCTTGTAAGATGGAAGCAAGTCATAGATAATCGTAGAAAAAAAAACGATGAATAAATTTCAATAAATTGTAAGATTTGATCACTCGTTCTTTATTACTCAAAATCCGCACTTATGAGGTCACCTACTATATCTGCGCTTAGATTTGCAAATGGAAAAAATGATAACAGAGACAGAAAATATAAGGAAGTTGCATCAATGAGAATAATTTTAAAATAAAAGGAAATGAAACTTTACATATTTACATTTCAGGAATATGGCAAAGAATATGAATGTCATCAGTTACAGAGACAGGGTAGCATAAGTAGGCGGAGAGTAAAATGAAGGAGGAGTAGGAATAACGCTAGTCAAAGACATGAATTTCATCTCCCCTATATATATTTTTTCCTATTGATTAACCTAAATGACTTTAAGCGCAATTCTTTTAATAATGTACCCGTCAGTGTTACAGCAATTCTCTTCGAAATTACTTTGCTTAACATCCGAAATATGAATAGAGCGTAGAAAATTATATGTTTGACAATGAATGCCAACAACGATGAAGAGTCGATTAATATCGAAAAATTAAAGGGAGGAGTGAAATAAAAGATAAAGGAGACAATAACATTACTTCTACTGATATTTGATGTTAAATTAAAGGTGCTTGTTGTAGCAATATGGGTTGGAAAACAGTAGTTATTGCTAATGGGGTTTAAAGCGCCTATAGCTAAAATGTGTTCAGACTAGTATTTGTATTATTTCAAGAAAGCTGTGATGAGTAAGTCGATTCGAGAAAGTTCTACCACAGCCACATACAGAGTATATTGAATTTATCATGTGTTAATCACTAACCTAAGCTTAACACATTTTAAAGAGTGTGTTGCTGCTGAAGAATAAATACAGGCGTTAAATTCCGCATCCAAATATAACAAAAACCGGAAGTGCAATAATGCACAGACGGAAGTGCAATAATGCACCGTTAAGAAACTCATATCAATATCTACTATACCGCACTGGCTATTGTGCAATTGGTAATGAAATCAATTGAAGGTAAGCGTGTCATTTACATCGGCAAAGCGAAGGGCTATTAATTTTTTTTTTTTACGTGGTTTCCAGGAATGATGCAAGAAAGTTACTAAATATCTGAAGGTAACTTCCTCCAGAGGTAGGTCTCATAAATAAGGCAATCGATCAAACCCGTCAGGTGTAGTATGAGAGACAAACGGCATCGTTTAGAAAGGACAAATGCTGCGAATAGTTGCGAAAATGCTCGGAAGCAATGCGCCTGTTCATTTGGATTTAGAGAAAGTAAATGGAGTGGACGAATTTATCGCTGTCACTATTATCCGTATCCCAATACAGAGGCCCTCAATCATTTGAAGACTGCTAACAAAATACCGTCTTCAGTGTACAGATTACACTACGTGAAAGAAGCAATCAATGATGTGATGTCTGCAAATATTCCCCTATTGTGCAATAGAAGATACAGTATTTTACAGGAAAAAATTACTGTAACCTAGGCATATGAAGATCAATACATGTGGGTCAATGATGGTACAGACAAATTTCTAATTTTTTCTCTGTTATTACAGTAAGGAGAAACTAATATTCATACATATACAAATTTTTAATTTATTGTATTTCCGAATAATGTATAAACATACTTTTTATATAATTAACTTTACACAGATGCATAATAAGTAAATATTAATAGAAAACAGAACAAAGATGATTTAATTGAATTAAGTCCCATTTATCCATTTTAATGGGTGAAAAAAATGTATACGTACAATGCAAATTTCAGATTTGAAAACTTTTAAATTGCTTTAATACTCTAGATTAATGAAGTGGAATATTCTAGAATGTTCCAGTGACGTTATCCGTTGTTATTTTTAACATAAACATACAAATAAAACATTCTTTAATTGAAATTCGTGCATAAGATTATCATCGAAGGTAAATAATTGACAAATCCACAAAATAACTGATTGTTAAGCTCTGGAAAGAAGGCAAAAGTTACAGGAAAATTTCAGACAACCTGTATATTTTAATTACTAGCATTAGTTCATTCATTGCAAGGTATAAAAAAACTCAAAGCTGTTGAAAATCAAAGAAAATCAGGTGCTCCACGGAAGATTTCTTCAAGATATTCGAGGGTATTAATCGTTCCTCGTCCATCGCTGGGCACCGCAGGGCAGTGTAATGGTTAGCAAGCTGGGCTTTCTAAACAAAAAAAAAGTTACGACTGAATGGTGAGTTCGATCCTCTCTGGGTGCCCCATCGTTTTGGCCATGTGCCACATCTAAGCCTCGCTTAGAAAATCAATACTCGTCAAGAGTTGCTGGATGATTTGCTTTCATCTGTAATTTTTGTCACTAAACGAATAATAAGCAATGTAATTTACAGGAACAATTTAAATTCCCCTGATCTTGGAAAGCTTCACAGGTAACAAAAAGACACAAATAAACCAGGTATAATATCGGTTCGTGTACATAAGCATAAGGAAAAAACCTATTAAGAAAGAGTAGTATGGATAAACGAATCCAAAACTGAGTTGTTTGGACGTAATTCTAGAAATCATGTATGGAGGAAAGATGGACATGCCTTCAACAAAAAGAAAACACTTCCAACAGTGAAATTTAGGTGTGGCAGCATCATGGCTTGATGATTTTTTTTTTGCAAAAGATACAGGCAACATATCAGTAAAAGATTGTAGAATGCATCTGTTTACATTTCTGAGATGAGGTATTATATACACTCTTTACATTATTCGGACTATTGTCCTCATCTTTGTCGCCATATTTATTACAACGTTTCGGCCGTTGTACGCTCTGGCCTTCTTCAGGTGGTTGGAATGTTGAACTGAACCCTTTATTTCGCTCGCTGAGGTAGACTTTTCTTGTTCCGCGTGCTATATTTAATGGATGTATGTTAATCCCCCTCTCCAAGTTCTCCACCGCCTTAACCAGGCATTGAACTCACACTCGTTGGGTCTTGTCACTGGATCTAACTAACGCCTTTATCCACTGAATATGTGGTTGGAATGTCGAACTGAACACTTTATAAACAGGAAATAACTGATAACTGACATCCATTAAAACATGGCACGTGGAACTAGAACAGTCTAACCCAGGGAGCGAAATAAAGGGTTCAGTTTGACATTCAAACCGCCTGAAGAAGGCCGGAGCGTACAATGGCCGAAATGTTGTAATAAATATGGCGACAAAGATGAAGACAATAGTCCGAATAATTTGAATAGTGTGAATACCTCAGCACATTAAAATATTTTTGAAGAAAATTTAATTATTTTGGTTGAAAATCTTGAACTTTCTCCTGATTTGATATGCCAATACGATAATGATCCTAAACACAGTGCAAAATCTACCAAGAAATGGTTTGCTGAAAATAATGTAAATATCTGGAAATGGCTAACTTCAGTCACCAGATTTAAACCGAATCGAGAATCTGTGACGTTATTTGAAATTCAAATTGAATCGAGAGCTCCAACAAACATCCCGGATCTGAAGACGAAGAAGAATGGAACAAAATAGCAAGTAAAATTTGCAAATCATTAATTGAAAACTACAAGCTGTAGAAGTGAAAATGGCAATTCTACAAAGTATTAAATGAGGATTATGTATTCTTTTTTTATTGTATGAATACTTTTTCACTCATTAAAATGGATGAATAGGATTCATTTCTATTTAAATCACATTTTTTTTTCTGTTTTCTATGCGTATTTAGTTAATATGCATCTGTGTACAGTTTAATATGAGAAAAGTATGTTTATTCATTAGTTGGAAATACAACAAATTAAAAAATTGTATGTGTACGTATATTTGTTTCCCCTACTGTAGATTCATCCTTAGTTTGTAAAGAACTGCTGTAACTTTTCGGAGTATTAAATTTTAATTTTAAATTCCGCAGTTATCTTTTTTAAAAACAACGTTTTTAAAATGACGCCGATCTTTTATTTTAATTTGCTATTGAGTTTGTTTAATTTGATGTTGATATATGTTTTATTCGGAGATGAGTTTTTTAATTAGTAGTTGAACTCTTAATTCGAATGAGAAGTCTTTTATTAATTTGAAAATGATTTTTTTTCTCATTGGATTTTGAGCTTTTTAATTTAAAGTTGAAGATTTTAACGAGGGGTGAAAATGCGTTAAGATATCCACATTGGAATGGCAAAAGATGTTTACCACAAACTAAACAAATATTTAGAAACAGGAAGATTTCTTTAGAAACAAAGAAAAAATTGCGGAACTACGATGTGTTATGAGCCTTCCTATAAGGCAATGAATACTGGACATTTCTAACTCAGATAAAATATAGACTTATGGAAAAACAGATGTGGTTCAACAAACGAACAAAGCCGATTACCATGGACGAAACTTGTATTTCAGAGTTTTACTGAGAACGGGAACAAAGTCGACTGTGACACATTAATTCAGAGCAAAAAACAGCTGAAACATCCAAGACATATAATGAGAAAAGAGAGCTGGGAGAATCTGATACTCAAAGGGTAGAGGGAGAGAGTAAACTAACGAGTTTGTTTAAATGGATGGTAGAGGAGGAGCTCAGAGAGATAGGTAAACTTCAAACCTTTATAAGAGATAGAAAATAGATCACCTACTTGAATGACATGGCATATAAAAGAAAATTGTTAATTTATGGTATTTGAAAGCGTGTTTTGAGATTATATAAGATAATATAAAATTGTATTTGATAAGAAAATATAATTCTTTAATTTTGTTTGGAATTATTTTCTTTTCAAATGCTTTGTATTTCAACCTTTTATATCAACATCCATTTTTATCTATATAGCAATCGTTTGATAACATTTCTCCACAGAAAGAGATTCTATACAACTGTCTAGTGAATAAAGGCTCCGTGCTTGTCTTCTTCCCTAAACCTCTCAGTGACAGAAGTGATATCAATGACAGGCTGTTGAATCTGTCATCGCTTCGTTCTTCTTTTAATACAAATAAGAATTCCGCATGTTGCTGACGATTCTCTTAGCAACAACCGACCGAATCGTAAAACATACAAGAATCGCGGAGAAAGGTTGACACATCTAAAACTATACGTTCTCTTTGTCCATTAATACTAAACAAAGCGGCCACAAAAGTCTTGTGGAGACATGTTAACCAATCAGACTACTGAGAAAGAGCTCAAGTGAATCAGGATTAGTAGACTAGATTTTCGGCAGTTAGCTTCTTTCAGGACAGACATGAAATGTTTCATAGTGACATGACAACATCTTAACATTCGTCACTAAAGAATTCGTAATTGCCAAAGTTACACGCAGATACGAGTTTACAAATATAACATTTTTATGCCACGCTAAATATAGTCGACTGAGAGTTGATACGAGGTGTGTCATGTTGATTCTATGGAAGACCAGTAAGATCAATATTGCCTTACTGAAAAAGAACTGTAGAAAAGAAGAAAGATATGGTCGGAAGTGAATTACTGTATCAACGTTTATCTCCAGACATTGCTGTAAGACAAAGAGAAAGACGATTGATGTGTACATTCTTGACATAAAACTGATATTATCTATGGATAACACAACTTTATGAACGAATCCACTTGCTGTCCCTGACAACGAATATAATTAGCTATTCGACTTTTGATTAAAAGCAATGGACTACTAGGTGCATTGACACGACACCCATTTTGATAATTGCTGCTGTTTACAGGTCTTCTATTTTATCTACACTTACAGTGAGTAAAATTCGACAGTATATTACTATTGGTAGTCAGTGTTAGTCTTACTGGGGTGAATAAAGAAAAAAATATAGTTAAGCAGCTAAGTTTACAGGAGTCAGTGTTTGGTGAGTTAAAATAAATTAAAAAAATCTATATAGTGAACAATACACGCGTCCCTCAATAACAGCAATAAGTGTTCGCATCTTGGTCGAAAATCTCTTGGAAAAACATTGTCACAGTGAATCCAGTGTGGTTGACGAAGAGCTTACACGCCATTCTTTAAACATCGCTAAGGCACTATATGTAAAAAGAAACTTTTTTTCTATCTAGACAATGACTAAAATTGCTGTAAAAATCATTCAAAATATAAACGAATTTCATCAACATTCACATTAATATATTATGTTCGGTTAATCATGGGGTAATGCAGATTATTTCGGGGTGCTCACATCGTTTATAAATAATAAACGGTAAGGAGAGCTATATTACATTGTACCCTTTTTACGGAGAAGTGGTTTTATGCCTTTTGTAAGCCAACTGAACACGAACTCCATAAAAGATTACAAGTGAACTGAATAAGCCAGCATAAAACAGAATTTCGTTTGGACATATAATTATTAAATATCTTTAAAAACACTATATTATACAGACTATCGTCCTCATCTTTCTCGCCATATTTATCACGACGTTTCGGCCGTTGTACGATCTGGCATTCTTCAGGTGGTTGGAATATCGAACTGAATCATTTATGTCGCTCACTGGGGTACTGTTCAACCACCTGAAAAAAGCCTGAGCGTACAACGGCCGAAACGTTGTAATAAATATGGCGACAAAAATGAGAACAATAGTCCGAATAATGTAAATATAGACAGATATTGAAAGGCCGAAACGTTGTAATAAATATGGCTACAAAGATGAGGACAATAGTCCGAATAATATAAATAGTGTACATAATACCTCATCTCAGAAATATAGACAGATACTGAAAGTCCGAAACGTAATAAATACGGCGATAAAAATGAGGACAATAGTTCGAATAATGTAAATAGTGTACATAATACCTCATCTCAGAAATATAGACACATAATGAAAGGCCGAAACGTTGTAATAAATATGGCGACAAAGATGAGGACAATAGTCCGAATAATGTAAATAGTGTACATAATACCTCATCTCAGAAATATTGATAGATACTGAAAGGCCGAAATGTTGTAATAAATATGGCAACAAAGATGAGGAAAATAGTTCGAATAATGTAAATAGTGTACATAATACCTCATCTCAGATATATAGACAGCTCTTTAAACACATTTTAAATGTCATGCCCTTTCAGGATAATACAATCATGACTCTCCATGTTTTTCCTTGTCATTATTAACAGTGACTTGCGTTGACATTTTGTGAAAGATAGGAGAATAGTTTCCCATTGCCTTTTCCACAGCTTTGAATTCCTAGATTCCATTCTACTAGACACTTTGCCAATCAAGGCTAGAGATCCCAGTCTATCCTATTCTTTTTACAGATAAATAATTCATTATGAGTGTGTTTTGCCGGGGACGAGTAGAAGAAACCGATTTATTTTTACACCAAAAATGTTTATGCGAAAGTGAACGCAACTGACTGCTCCTGAATTAAAACTCGTATCACCATTTCTATTTTCAGCGTTAATAGCCCTAATACTACCCATGCTTCACTAATATATAATTCTAGAAAATAGTATTTCAACAAAATGATTTTGTTAGGTATCCTGATTAAGAATCAGTCATGTAAATCTAGCACGTCATGAGATATTTAATACAAAAGGCATGAATGTCATACAAGCTACAGGTATACAGTTAAAATGGTTTTCCTAAATGAAGCATGTGTCAAGAATGGACGTGGAGATTAGGATAAAGTTAAGATTAAATAAGGATGGAAAATGAGGACTGACCCATTTCTGGGAAGCACTCAAGTTGGAGTTTACTCAAAAAAAATAGTCTTCCTTATAAAAAGGTGTCCAAGTAGAATTTTCTTCTTAAATTTGAAACTCATGTAAATTAAGCGCACAGCATTTTAGGTTAAACATATATAATAGCATTATATTTAAAAGAATAAAAAAAATCACAATATTCATACATATTTTTTAATCCTATTCAAGCTTTCGGCTCACATAAGCCATAATTAAAGATGACATTTACATTACAATATATTAAACAATACACGGACAAAACAATGATAGACTGTTTTTGTTTACATGGAAGATTTCCAAGCAACGACAAACTCGTGCATATGAGACGCTGGAAACGAAAATCGCACCGCAGCTCATGACGTCACACATGACCACGCGAGAGTGAAATCGAGAAGTATTAAGTATGGGAAGCCATTGGCATAAGCCGTTTTCACTCTTTACATAAAATAAATAGACAAAACTTGTCTATATTATTTAATGAAACATGCATCAATATATATATATATATATATATATATATATATATATATATATATATGTATATGTATGTATGTATTCAAGTGTAATAACTTATAATAAATAGTGTATTTATATTTAAGGACAATTCAAATGACGTGGAAATAGAAATATTCAGTTTATTTCAAATTTCTTCACGCATTTTGAGTCGGTCAATGTTCAGAGAAACAAGCGTTAGTCATTAATTATTGTTTGCGGTGAATGACTCATGACTATTTTTCCTGGATAGAAACTCGTACTGTTTTTCTTCGTTGCTAGCAGCACCCAGACCTCGAAGAAAATAATCGTGAGAATGCAAAATGCAGATTTTAAGAGCCATACAGAATTCCTTTTCTTTATTTGCTGTTTAACATATTCTTTATTAGATCAACATAGCTTTCAGCGCGATAAGACTCAAGAAGATTGTAAAAAAACTCACCTGAATGAATCCCATGCCACCAGCAGCAATAGTTTCATTTTACCTCTAATTTTACGAACACGCAACAAGACTCAAAAATCTGAATCTAGGAAAATGCCCGCATTTATGTCGTTCTTCTCTATATCAAATTTTATTTTCAAATACAGGAATCTCCAAATATTCGTTGCCATTGATTTCTATGAATTCTTCAAATTCTTCGATTTTCATGTGAAAGAGGAAATTATTTTGATATAAGGCGCAAGAGACTCTCAAAATAGAGGTCTAGTGAATGATAATGCAATGGCGTAAGTGGGTAAGAAATGAATATTATCAGGATATGTCGGATACATAACGTTTAACAGTAACCTTGAAGAGGTTATGATTTTAGAGTCCGGGGAAGCCTCTTGCTGAGTGTTCCGCATCATGATATTTCTGATGCAGAAGCAGCCTGAGTGAAATGTGTTCCTTACCAAAATACGAAACAAATGAGAATAAGCTGACGCGCTGTAGGCAGCATGGCTGGCCATAGACGTTAAGGTCTAAACTGATTGAATGTAATGATAACAGCAAAAATTGCAATATGAGCACTGGTACAAAATGATTGCTGATGACATTAGGTTTATAATACCCAGAAATTCAGTGGATAAAGGCGTTAATTAGATCCAGTAACAGGACCCAACGAGTTTGAGTTCAATGTCTGGTTAAGGCGGTGGATAACTTGGAGAGGGGAATTAACATACATCCATTAAATATGGCACGTGGAACTAGAAAAGTCTACCTCAGCGAGCGAAATAAAGGGTTCAGTTCAACATTCCAACCACCTGAAGAAAACCGGAGCGTACAACGGCCGAAACGTTTTGATAAACATGGCGACAAAGTTGATATAATAATGATATGATAATGATATAAATAATGTAAATAGTAATTGAATGTATAGAACATTTACCATGAAAATAGAGAGAGTGTAGCGAGAGTTTAAATTGTTTTGTCTATGGGAAAGAGGTTGCAAATATTCCATCACCCAAAAGGCCGCAAAATAGCAGAAATTCACGACAAATATCTTTTGTGGTGAACTTTATTTGAATCTATAAACAATCTCCAATTGTAAATAACGTGCGATGAACAAAATATCAAAATTACGCAAAAATGAAAATAACACTGACATCTCATTTTAACAGATATATTTTATATTTACCAAAATTGCATAAAAATACCTTGAAATACTGTTGAGTAGATTTATTCAGTAAAATCAGAATTTGCTTCAATCAGGGCATCCAGACGACATTTCTGGACAGCCTCCTTGTTTAAGTTTGTGAATACTGCCATAATCCATAGCTTCAGTTCATCTATGCTGTTACAAGGAGTTTTGTTGGTCTCTCACTCAGTGCCACACACATAACAATCAAGTGGTTTGCAGTATGAAAAGTTAGGTGATCAGATATAAGGGGTGGTCGCAGAATTTGTCTGACAGCATCACTGTGTTCTCCTGCTTGTATGGCATAGTTCTGTCAGCAGACATAGATCCATTCAGCAGCCGTCCTCTTGATCCAGGGCAGCATTAATGATTTAGGCCGCCGTGTTGAGTTTGAGGCACTGTGGTAACATGAATGGAGACTAGTAATCACTTCAAACACCATCGTAATCACCAGAATTCACTGCACTGTGGACACTGAAATTTCGGAGCCTCTGGCGAGAATGCCAAGCAGTAGAGCACACCGTTTCCAATTCTAGCAGATTTAATTGCGTCATGGTGTTCTTTTTTCTCACAGACGGTGCCCAGCTGATCATTACTAGACTTTGCAGTCGAAAATATCAAAATCAAACAAAGCGAAAATACGCGAAAGTAAAAATAATAAAAAACGACGAGAATTTATCCATCGCACCCTGTAGAACACAATTCCATATCGTGGTTAATACCATAATATTAATAGAACAAAAGACTGAATATCATTAGTTTCCATGACACAGATATTTACTCCTCTCATAATAGTATGTTCGACAAAGTAAATCTGTCAGCTGTTCTTAAAAATAATCTCCAATCAGCTGTTATTTGCGGCAATCAATGACGTGTAAATTCCAACGCCTACAAAATATAATAGAGATGCATTATTTCCTTTTTATCAGTATGGCTGATGCTAACTTCCAGGAAAGCGGAGCCCACTGACATGAAATGGAGGGATACTATTGAATCAATTGCGAACTTTTTTTGCTCAGATATTTGATTCTTTGTACCGTGTAAGACAATTTTCTTCCAGTCAGAATCCATCTTGTACATTTATAAATCTTGCATTCTTCTGTGTGTTGAATATTGTTGTCGTATCTGGTCTGGTACTCCTGCTATATATCTTGGGTTTCTCGAGAATATCCAAGTAATACTCTGTAATGTTATGGGTCTTGACCTGAAATCTCAAACTCGGCCATTTTCAGTACATTGTGTTTCCATTTTCTCTTTGTGTTTCCATGCTATTTCTTTACATTGCAATTGTTTTCGTGGACTTTACTCTTTGGTACATCAACCTCATGAATATAAGGGTTGGGAAATAGATTTCGGCATTTTCCTATTGAAATTACTAAATAAAAGCCGTATATTCTATTCTAATACTTTCATTTCTCGAACTTCTCGCTTGCGGAACTCTCTTCCGGTTTCTTCCTGTCGTCTACCATTTTCAAAAATTTCAATGTAACGTTAATTGCCATCTTATATTATACTGAATGGTATTGACCTTTCTCCGCAAAATACTATTTCACTCCCAGTAACCCTTTACGATTTAGTGAAATTGCCACCTTGATCAGGGTGAAATTGCCAGGTTGAATAGCGCGAAATTGCCACCATGTTTAGGGGGAAATTACCACCTTGATCAGGATGAAATTGTCAGGTTGAATAGCGTGAAATTGCCACCATGATTAGGGGGAAATTGACACCTTGATCAGGATGAAATTGTCAGGTTGAATAGCGTGAAATTTCAAGCTTGATTAGGGTGAAATTGCCACATTAATTAGGGCGAAATTTCCATCTTGATTAGGGTGAAACTTCCACTTTGATTAGGGAGAAACTGCCACATTGATCAGGATGAAATTGCAACCTTCATCACAGTCAAATTGCCACGTTGATTAGGGTGAAATTGCAACCTTGATCATGGTAAAATTACCAACATTTATTAGGGTGAAATTGCCACGTTTAATAGGGAGAAACTGCCACGCTGATCAGGGTGAAATTGCAACCTTGATTATGGTAAGATTTCCACCTTGATCAAGGTGAAATTGCCACCTTGATCAGGGTGAAATTACCAGGTTGAGTAGCGTGAATTTTCAACCTAGATTACGGTGAAATTACAACCTTGATTAGGGTGAAATTGCCACATAAATTAGTGCGAAATTGCCATCTTGATTACGGTGAAATTTCCACGTTGATTAGGGAGAAAGTGCCAAATTGATCAGGGTGAAATTGCAACCTTCATTATGGTAAGATATCCACATTGATAAGGGTGAAATTACCACCTTGATCAAGGTGAAATTGCCACCTTAATCAGGTTGAAATTGAGTAGCATGAAAGTTCAACCTTGATTGAAATTGCCGACTAGATTAGGGTGGAATTGACACCTTAATTGGCGCGAAATTGCCACGTTCATAAGGGTGAAATTTACAAATTGATCATGATGAAATTGCCACATTTATGATTGTAAAATTGCCAATTGGTTAGGGTGAAATTGCCACATTGATAAGGGGGAAATTGCAAACTTGATTATGGTGGGAATGCCAACATGAACAAGGGGAAATTCCCAACATGATTAGGGTGAAATTGCCACCTTGAGTTGGATGAAATTGCCTCCTCGACCGGGGTGAAATAGCAACCTTGTTTAGGGGGAAATTACAACCTTGCTTTGCGTGAAATTGTCACCTTGATAAGGGTTAAATTGCCACCTTTATTAGGGTGAAATTTCCACCTTGATTAGGGTGAAATTGCCACCTTGTTTAGGGTGACATTGCCACCTTAACCAGGGTGAATTTGCCTCCCTTATCAGGGTTGAATTGCCACCTTGATGAAAGTAAAATTTCTACTTTCATTACTGTGAAATTGCCACATTCATTAGGGTGAAATTGTCACCTTCATTAGGGTGAAATTTCCATTTTTCTCATTGTAAAATTGCCATCTTTATTCGGGTGAAATTGTCGCATTGTTTAGGGTGAAATTGCCACCTTGATAAGGGTCAAATTGCCACCTTGATCAGGGTTTAAATTTCCAACTTGATCATTTTGAAATTGCCACCTCTATTAGGGTGAAATTGCCACCTTGATCTGGATTAAATTGCCACCTTGATCAGGGTAAAATTTCCAACTTGATTAGCGTGAAATTGCCACCTTGATTCGGGTGAAATGACTAAAAATAACTTTACAAGCTACGGCGTAACATGCATCAATTTTCACAACACATTTTCTGCCAAAAACTTTATCACAGAAATTTCGTGCCTTTTGTTCCAATATTCTTTTGCTGTTAATCTTGAAACATAATTATTACACACATTATAAAAGTACTGGTTATGCTCTGAACGTTTGTTCTTACGTTGAGGGTCTATTTCAGACCTCAGGTTAAAGTTACATATACGGTCCAACCCGAAAGACATCAAAAACTGACCAGGTTCTTCATTCCGCTACAGAAAGTACTTGATACAACGTGTTTACTCTATATTTACAAGAGTCATGTCAGGCAAATGATCGTGTCTTGCTGTTATATCTTAGTCTAAACTGCCCAATTCTCTATTTCTACCCTCGTCTGCTCAAAGCTGGTTGATTTTGTTTCCATTTTATATGATAATTACTGACCACGGAATTTAGCTTATGCCAATTTTTAAACATTTAGATCGTTACGAGAAAATATACAATAATAGCGAATTTACGCAGATTTTGCTTACAAATTGTGTTCAAACTTTGTTTCAAGATAAATCCAAATAAAGTTGATGTTTATGCATCAGATTCTTTGAATGAGAAATAAATTCAAATGAGAATTATAATTATGAATTACCACAAGCAAAGTATGCATTGTATATTTTGCTTGTGGTAATTCATAATTATAATTCATTAATTATAATTATAATTCATATATATATAATATATAAGCATAATATATAATTCATTCAGAATTAACTATATTCGATGTGCAAATCTATGTTAAAATTGGAAAAGTCTAATCGAATTCATAGGATCTTAAACCATTTGTTAGGTCATAATTAATAAAAGAAAATATAAAAAAAACAGATAAAAGTGTATATAACATCATAATACTACTACATTATTTTTCTAATTTCATAGAGCATGATATGTCGAAAGTTCAGTTTTGTAACGTGTGGTCTTGCGCTGTGTCGGTGGAATATGACACATTTTCGATTTACCATAATCGGCCGTATTTCTTGAAACAAAATATCTTCCAATTGCGTAAGGCTGACAGCATCTTGGATTTCAAACTCTGAAGATCTCTTCGGTCGAAATCTTCGGTTTATTCTCCACGGTAGCAAGCAGACCATCTTCATCAAGGTTGAAGTTCGTCCAGAGCGTGTTAGGTCGTTTATTCCAAAGACACCTTGACGAAATATGCAAAACCACATTTTCACCACCAGGAGAGCTACAGCACAACCGAAATAAACCTTCATAATTTTTTTCTTGCAATTAAGGCATTTATTATTTTCCTAAATTCATAGAGCATGATATGTCGAAAGTTCAGTTTTGTAACGTGTGGTCTTGCGCTGTGTCGGTGGAAAATGACGCATTTTCGATTTACCATAATCGGCCGTATGTCTTGAAACAAAATAGCTTCCAATTATTTGCATTTTTTTATTGACGATCGAACTAAAACTACTTCACTGTATAACATATTGCATCATAATATAGCAAAATTGTTCAGTATAATTTCCCTTTGATGTAAATTTGCAGGCAAAACGATTTAGTAATAATGTACTTGTGTCTAGCTTTTTGTTCATATACAATTTGTGAAGCTTCAGTAGTTAATTGAACTGCTCTGTTCACACCTTGCGAATGCGCAGGTCAATTCGACAACTCCAATATCGTTTCATTCATTAGAACCTCTTGCAGTTCATTATTTGAAAAACCTTCAGCAAGCACAGGTTCACAAACTCAATTTTGTGAGAGGTTAATCAAATTTGACCAATTTGAGTGTCGCTTTAGATTTGATGAATGTAATTTATTAAATCTCAAATCTGAAACAAAAAATATATTTTTATTGGAAAATTTACGCATACTTGGTGATATTTTTGTGTTGTAATTTTAAAATTAAACTTCTAATTTGACATAACTAATTCAGTATGAATAAATGTGCACTTACCTAATGGACAGATTTTTGTATAGCCTTTTCTCTCGTCTCCAATTCATCTGACTTCCACATTAAGAAAATAATATTTTTTGGAAGCAAGGCGAAAAGCAGTGCTGTAATTTTTTTAATGCAACATTCTCTATTTCGGTCGACTAGTTCAAATTCCAGTCAAATCAATTACATTCACTTAAGTTTTAATACCCTTGGGAAAGGTGTGAATCCTCTTCTTGTTCCCCCACCAGCTATGAGTAAGTAGCAGGACAGTCCGAGTTCGATAGCCCTGAATGGCAACTGGTCTACCGTAGAAAGAAATAGCAACCTACTGCGAGGAACATTCTACCTCGTCAGTCATGTATCGAAATATCCATGATCGCCTAAGCGTGTATCACGTATGGCGCATAACTAACTGACTGGGGCACCTCGACGTTGTGTCATGGTTAGCAAGGTTGTCTCGACAGGTCAATTACGACTGAAAAGTGAGTTCGTTCCTCACTAGGTGCTCTATACTTTCGGCCTTGTGCCACATCTAAGCTACGCTTAGAAATGACTTGCTTTATTAATTGGATCATGTTGAAGATATACAGTTGTTTGTTATGAAATGTATTATCACTTTTTTAATTCCAAACCAAATAACTGCATATATTTCTATTATACATCATATAAAGTGAGATTGATCCTCACTAGGTGACGCATACTTTCGGCCTTGTGCATAGTAATTGTGGTATAATGCATTCGCTAAACCTAAAATGATAACGCACTAATTTTGATCACCAATCTAATATGTAAACTCATTTCCTAAAAAAAAATGGAGAGGAAACAAAATATTTCTTGTCATTATTTATCAACTTTAAAATCGAGTGCAATGCCACTCTTCTAAAATCGATATTCCAATGTAAACAAGAAAGAACAAAACTTACTCCCCGTATTTTCTAGAGCTACGCTTTGAGTTCCTTTCGGACAGCTTCTTCTCAAGATTCGTATGGTTTGTGGAACAGAATCAAGACCCCTACAATGTTAACCTCTATCGTCAAATGTAATCCTACACGTAAGCAGAGGGCAATAATATTTCACAATTTTTCTTACCATAAACCCATCCTGGATATGACGGTAGACTACATCCGCGTCCCCTGCCAAGATGATAAACTACATCCGACAGTAGGAGGTTGTGAGAAACGGGGAACCACCTCTTATTTGCTGGTGTTCCCAGGTCCACGCTGACTCGGGGTGCCAGCACATGCTAGAGTCCAAGCTACTGGCAAATAAACCCCAAACTTGGGTCAAAACTCTATGAAAATGAAAAAAATAAGTTTTAATACCAGCATTACATTTTTTCAAAAATTATTACAGGATATGTGGTCGGCCATAAGAATCTACTGAGCCGACCAAGCATAGAAATGAGTACAATATGGGAACCAGTAATAAGGAGTGCCAGAGAAAAGCGATATAACAACAAAAATTGCAATATGAGCTCTGTTAAAAACATGTATTGATAACAGCAAAAATTGCAATATGAGCACAGGTAAAAATGGTTGCTGAAGACATTAGGTTTATAATACCCAGAAATCCATACACAGATATCCTCAACGACACATGGCACAGTGGATAAAGGCGTTAGTTAGATCCAGTGACTGGACCCAAAGAGGGTGAGTTTAATACCTGGTTAAGGCGGTGGAGAACTTGTAGAGGGTAATTAACAATAGATAACTGATAACTGAAATATATCAGACATGGCACGTGGAACTAAAACAGTTTACTCCAGTGAGCAAAATAAAGGATTCAGTTCAACCACCTGAAGAAAGCTGGAGCGTATAATATGGCGACAAAGATAAGGAGAATAGTCCGAATAATGTAAATAGTGATCTTTTATCCCTGTTGCTGTTTTTGAGCGCAGAACGCCATCCAACACGAAGCATGCATAATTTAAACGCATCTATATTTCGATGTTTCTAGCATTTAGTTTCTATGTAGTCCACCATTACCCTTTGTAATATGGTTTAAATCTAATAAATGTATGTACTCTGGTCTGATTGCTTTTTATGTTCAGTTTATTTTTCGCCGCATAAGTGAAGGATTACCTTGTCATACCTTACCTCTTCGCCATATCCTCGTGATGTATTATTAAGTCCCTAATACAACATCATTGAGCAAGCCCCTAAATTGGGCGGCTCTTAGGACTTGTATTGTGGGATCTCTAGCATGAAATAGTATCTGCAGTTCATGATATAACTCACTTAATAGTCATTTAGAATTACCAAAGATGAATTCAATCAAAGAATTATCACCAGAAGCAGTCCTCTGTAATAATTAAGTTACAACGCATACGAAAAATAAAATCTAATAGCTAATAATTTAGACTGAAAATTAGTTCTACTAAATTAATATAAATGAGGGTTTCACCAATTAATGCGCTTGTGAATTCTGCTGTTCCAGCATACTTCTGAATCGACATAATCGTTTTGGTTTAAAAGACAGGATTCGACACCAGTAAGAATATTTGTCTTATCACAGTAATGAGAAATGATTTATTAATATGAGCATGAGAAATATGTATGATATAAAATATTATTTAGCAACTTGTCAAGGTAGTGTTTGGGTTGCCGGAAAATGCTTTATAGTTAAGGGCGAGATAAACCTGATGTCATTATGGAATAATGGTTTGAATAATAATAATAATAATATTATTAATAATATTAATTCCCTTAAAGAAGTGCGCGAATTAAGAAGAGGTAAAAGAAAATAAAGGACACAGTCTTTAACTAAGTTGAAATAGTGTTGAACATTATCAAACCCAATTGTTTTTGTTTTCTTTACTCTTTTTCCTTTTTTAAATTGCGCTCTTTTCTAAATGTTGAAAAATATTGGCGAGTTCCCTGAAAATCATATTTGTAATAATAATAATCAAACAATATAATAACTACAGATGGGAAGGGATGTAAATGAGTTTAAGTTTCTAATTTATGAGTGATTACTTCCCTTTAGTCGTTTTAATATTCTATACAAATAATGTATTTATTTGCATTTAGACAAAATTACAAAATTAGTTCCCGATTAAACTGAATCGTTTAATTAATCAGTTCCTTTACGCATACGTTTGCAGTCTTATTAGTTCAAGCATTTCATGTAAGGCACTCAGATACCTTTCTCTATTAAGTGACTGTCTTGCTTCAAAATGTCTTGAAATAGACTTTGTCATCGCCGTATTTATCGATCAGTTGCTAATCTTATTTTTCCCAGTGTTATTTCAATTTCACTTTTATATTATATACAAATCAATTTTTCACATGAAAATATATCGAACAAATTTTGGTTTATATAATGCCACGTTTAATCAATGGATTAAAGTAACTGTAAGACTAACAAAAACCTAACGGTACTCGGCGATCTGAAATGTTTCACACATTTGATGGCAATCACATCGTCAAAGTCACAGGTACGATTAGAACAAGAGCGTTGAATGATGTTATATTATATATATATATATATATATATATATATATATATATATATATATATATATATAATATATACAGGAAGAGGTTATAGTTGTTCCAACGACAGAAAAGTGTATATTTTAAAAAGAAGATAAACCGCATACTTTTTTCTGGTTGAAATCTGTATTTTTTATTTTAAGATATATACACACACACACACACACACACACACACACATATATATATATATATATATATATATATATATATATATATATATATATATATATATGTATTGTGGGACCGTAACATACCTACAACATGGACTCTTCCAGGAATTATATAATATGCGATATAATACTCTAGGAGAAGAGGAGGAAAGAGAGAGAGAGAGAGAGTATTCTAATACCGTAGTATCAGCCGCGTACGACTACCAACATTGGACACTAGCACATAGTAAGCTCCGCTTAAACTTACACTATCTTTGTAACCTTTTTGTTTAATATATCTTTCTTACCTCTAAACCGTGTTCCATGTTTTCCTTCCGTGGTCCCAACTTTGGGTCCACATCAATATGACACTGTATTTTCCATATATATATATATATATATATATATATATATATATATATATATATATATATGATACTCTATTTGCCATAATAATGTAACAAAAACGAATAAAATTCAAATCTTCATAATATTAACTTTAAAAAGGCTCAATACGAGTGTAGACCAATAAATATTGTCACAGAATATGTAAGTTGCATTTCTTAATGTAACAGTTTATAATATATATATATATATATATATATATATATATATATATATACCTTCCAGGATCATATTCCATCTTATTCAAGATGAACTTCGCCCTCTCTAACCTTCTTACTTTCTGTCCTGGAGTAACTAAATGCCTCACACGCTTCATGTACGATTTCATTTTCAAGTTTATTTAACGTGCTATTTTGACTGTGATAACTAAAACACCTCTCTCACGTGTCAAACACCTTATGAAATACATTCTATTTTTTTCTAATTGATCTCTTTATTGAAATGATGTACCCCCCCACTTGCTGTTGTGATCTCCTGATCCATTTCTTCTCTCTACTGTTACACCTATTTTAAATTTATTGGCATTTCTCTTGATAGTTCTTCACTAGATTTTGAAGATGGAAGCGAGAGTATGAATGTTGGTACCATTAGTGAAGCCGTGAATCTTTCTCCTCTCATCATTGTTTAGTTGGGAAGTCAGTGGATCTGAGACAAAATGTTTTTTATAAATTCGCTTATTTAAAAATATGGTTCCATTGCCACACAGGAAAAAAAACTTCAAATTCATTTATTGAATTAAATTAAAGTCCCAATTTCTGTTTCATTTTCAAACGAATTTTGGAATAACTTATTTTGAAATTTACTGAGTTTTATAGGCACATATATTCATAGTATTGATTTCTATGGATATGGGGAAAACCAATTATTTTAAGAAGGGGCAGTAAGGTATTCTTTATCACTGACAACTACTGTACCAACATATTAGTTACTTTCGAAAAGAGGTTAACTCAAGGTAGGGTAGGGGTGCGGTTTTTAATGGATGTCATCAAAATTTATGACAAAGAGTAAAAACTAAAAAAAATATATGTATATATATATATGTATGTTTGTGTGCGTGCGTGTGTGTGTATGTCTATGCCTGTATATATATATATGTGTGTGTGTGTGTGAGAGAGAGAGAGAGAGAGAGTGTGTGTGTGTGTGTGTGGTTGTATAAAAAGATCGTGATATTCATACATTTTTTATTTATATTTGGTTTTCTTTTTCACACTTTAAATATATATATATATATATATATATATATATATGTGAAAAGTGGATATAAATATAAATAAATATATATATATATGTATAATTATTTATATATTATATGCATGGTACTTATTAGAAAGCGCTCAATATCAGAGATAGAGCTAACATATTTGGTTGGATAGATGTGAGTTTGTGACCCTGGGTTTCACGCTCCCAGGGTCACAAACTCACATCTATCCAACTAAATATATATATATATATATATATATATATATATATAGTAAAAAATGTTAATAAATATCTCTCTGTGCTGACTCCTAATACATGAAACCAAATTCGTCGACTTTACGATGAAGAGTCGAAATAATTTGCCTGTACATTAAAATATATCTTCTTTCTTTTGATAAAAACGTAAATTGCACATATTAACAAGAGCAGTGGATACTGAACTGATAAAAGATACGACGAAATTCTACCATAGGTGTATTTGTTGGTGGTTGACGGGTGGGGAGACTTCTGAGCCATCAAATGAAATCATTAGAGGCTGGAGACCTCTGATAAAGCGATCCTATCAATTATGATAAATGCTAGTAATTAATAATTCTGAGAAAATATTAGATCGAAATTAGTCTCTGACATTCAAGACGATCTAGATAAGATCGCAAATGTCTACAGCTTTGGGACTTTTTCATTCATTGTCTGTCCTTTATGCGTTTCTTTCTCATCTTAATTGACATTGATCGACGGGTGTCGCTACTTAAGAAAATGAATTTATCAGTGCTTCTCCATGAAAAAAAATAATCTTCCTTTTAAGTTTATACATTTTTGGGAGGTTTATTTTAGTTTATTTTATTTTAGTTTTTTTTATTTACTTTTTGTCTGTGAAAGAAAACTGTGAACGAAATCAGCAAAGTACTTATATGAACCATTTTGAATAAAAACACATATAGACACAAGTATAATACATATCTACAATAGAGGAAAATCGATTAGGCGTCTTGACGTAGTGTTATCTTAACAAAATGATCAAGAGGCTGTTGGCCTTACGGCCGCAGAACGTTGACACAACGGTTCCCGTACCATCACCGAGGTTAAACAACATCGTGCCTGGTCAGTATCTAGATGGGTGACAGCTTGGGAATACCAGGTATCTTAAGCTTAGATGTATAATGGATAATAGCTCGGAATTGTTAATCGGAGAGCCGAGTTCAAATTCCAGTTGTGTTCGTTATATTCACCTACGCGTAAATACACTTGAGAACAGTATAAATCCGCATTTTCTCCTGTTAGCTTCTTCAGTTGGTTGGAATGTCGAACTGAACTCTTTAATTCGCTCAATGGGGTAGATTCTTCTAGTTCCACGTGCGATTTTTTTGTAATGGATTTCAGTTATCTCCTGTTAATTCCCCTCTTCAAATTCTCTACTGCCTTAACCGGGTATTGAACGCACACTCTTTGGTCCTGTTACTGAATCTAATCAACGCCTTTATCTACTGTGCCATATGTCCTTGAAATAAAGTGTTCAGTACGACATTCCAACCAACTGAAGAAGGCCGAAGCGTACAATGGCAGAAACGTTGTAATAAATATGGTGACAAAGATGTGGACAATAGTCCGAATAATGTAAATAGTGTACCTAATACTTCATCTCAGAAATATAGACAGATACTGAAGATCCGAAACGTTGTAATAAATATGGCTGCAAAGATGAGGACAATAGTCCGAATAATATAAATAGTGTACATAATACCTCATCTCATAAATATAGACAGATATAATAGTTCTGTTAAGAGTAGACTCTAATTCTTAAGATACATCATTTTAAAAGATGGCTTACGGACGAAGTTAAGAATCACCGAGACTTATCAGCACCTAGATGGGTGACCGCTTGGGAATACCAAGTGACTTAAGCTTTGAATGTTCGGATGGTGTAATCGATAATGACTCGGTTATTGTTAATCGAACAGTCGAGTTCAAATTCCCGTAAATACCCTTGAGAACAGTATGAATCTGCATCTTCTACCTTCAGCTATGGGTTAATTAGTAAGTCTTGTATCACGAAAAAAAATAACAAAAAAATTCATTCAATCTAAAATATTTGGGGGATTCAAATAATCTGCTAATAGTTAATAGATCGTAAAAAAATTGGAATCAATCACTCACGTACCCTGAGGAAGTTGCGAGATAACTTCATGTCTTGCAAGCATGGAGAGAAAACTTCAGATCATATATGTGAAAATACAGTATAATCTGATGTAAAAGCTCAATTTATTTTCTCACTCCAGACTATAGACAGGATTATTCTAGAATAGTCTGTTTAAAAGCCCTGTAGCATAAGCATATAAAATAGTCAAGGCTATATTTTTAAAAAATGATAAAATTTATATTGTTGTCTGCACAGATGATAATTAGGGGGAATTATAGATGCGCTTTGGCAGAAAATGTATGGCTGGCGTTGCACAAATCATTCAGCACTGTAAATATAGAATCTGTGTGTGCGGTGTAACAATTCAGTTTTTAATTGATTCGTTATACCACGTACATTAAAACCGACCATCTATCTATCTATCTATCTATCTATCTATCTCTATCTATATATATATATATATATATATATATATATATATATATATAGTAATGATACAAAATAATGATCCGTATTGAATTCGCAGGAGGATAAAGAACCAGGAAGAGTTCTGTGTCAAAAGAGAGAGAAAATTATTATTAATTAATGAATATAAAACATTTAACATCCCTATGAGATTTTAAATGTTTGATATTCTTTATTAATATATATATATATATATATATATATATATATATATATATATATATTATGTTGTGAGACCGTAACATACCTACAACATGGACTCTTCCAGGACTATATAAAGTATGCGATATAACACTCTAGGAGAAGAGGAGGAGAGGGAGAGAGAGTATTCTAATACCGTGGTATAAGCCGCGGTCGACTACCAATATTGGACACCAGCACATAGTAAGCTCCGCTTACACTTACACTATCTTTGTAACCTTTTTGTTTAATATATCTTTCTTACCTCTAACTCGTGTTCTGTGTTTTCCTTCCGTGGTCCCAACGTTGGGTCCACATCAGTGGCGACGGAGAATTCGAGAAACGCACTCACGCCAAAACATCAATACCTTACCAGTCCCACATCAGTGGCGACAAAGAATTCGAGAAACGCATTCACGTCGAAAGTCTCAGTACCACCCTACGTCGAATGGCCAGGCCGAAAGGTTTGTGGACACTCTAAAAAGGGTTCTAAAAAAGGCACTAGACACAACGACAGATAGACCATTGCAACAGTTTCTGCAGGTGTATCGGATAACCCCTAATCCGAACAGGTGTATGGGAAGCTCGCCTGCAGAAACAATGTTCGCAAGGAAAATCAAGTCTGTCTTCGACAAACTTATTCCACGGAAAGCAAAGTTAAAAAAAAAAAACCGTATCGCCTCATAAGAAATATTTCAATATTGGCGATAAAGTCTTTTTCAAGGTTTACAAAAACAATATAACATTCTGGGAAGTAGGCACCATAAAACAAAGAATTGCCGAAGTGGTCTATATTGTTCAAGGACCGAAAAACACTCACAAACGCCATTGGAACCAGCTCAGAAAATGCCGTTTGAAGGAATCGGAGGAATCACTACAAAATAGCTGTGAAGAGCCGATCGACGTAATTTTTGATCACGTCGATCTCGACACGCCCCAAGTCTCACCTGAATTGCAACGCTCAGGAAGGAAAAGGAAATTTACTCAACCGCTCGACGTAAATCCCAAGAGAAAAATGTATTAACAATTTTATGTTTTTTTCTCTACTTTTCAAGAAGAAAAAAAAAGAAAACTCTTGAAAGGGGGGGGATGTTGTGAGACCGTAACATACATACAACATGGACTCTTCCAGGACTATATAAAGTATGTGATTGTGGTGTGTAACGCAACAATTCAACTGATGATAGCAGGTAGGCACAAAGAACCCCGGTATCGCACGTCCAGCCTTCTCACGAGCTGAAAGCCTTCTCGTCTGAAACAGCAAAAATGAGCCTGCTTTATACAGCCGCGGACCGACCACGATTTGCATGCGAATGATGAGACAACGAGATTTCGCGTTAACTAATCGAGACCGCCCGGCATAAAACGTGGGCGCCGCCATTTTGGTTTTTCTTTTACCGTTGGAAGGACCAGAGTTTGCATACTGCGCAGATTCGAACGCGTTTCCGAGGTAAGCCATTTTCACAATTTTCCCCACACTCCCCCTGATCTCATGATCACAAACAGGGCAGGGAGGTGGCGATCGTCGCCGTCGAGTCCCCCTCCGAAGGGGGATAACACAAGCTTCATCCTCGTGCGTGTTCTCGTCTGTGGTTTGAGTGTCGGTAAACACTGTGTCCGCCGGGAGGCTGCTGTTATCAAAATCACTGCTCTGCAGGTCTAACTCAAGGCAGATTGAACGCTCACTACTCCCAGACTCGGAATCGCTTTCATCGCTCGGTAGCGGTAGTGATTGCATCACCGGTCGCAAGTCTTTAATGTGACGAGGCACCCCATCAACTCTCACAGATTGCGGGCTGATCACCTCCGTAACACGTCCAGTGCCGTACTTTGTCGTACACTTGCCGCGTGGGTTTTTGACCCAAACAACGTCTCCTTTTTTCAATCTCCCTCCAGTCACTTCTAGTTCAGGCAGCGGGTTGGCTTCGATGCCTTTCACGCGGACATGATATTTGTGGAGTGCATCAGCCGGCGCCGTGGATGGTGAAATGTTATCTTTCGGGGCGAAATTATACCACTAAACCGCTTCCGATACTGTACAGCCCTTCCTGGCTGCGATGGTCTTGATGGTTCTGTGGTTCCGCTCC
This sequence comes from Acanthosepion pharaonis, assembly GCA_903632075.3. Classification (NCBI taxonomy): domain Eukaryota; kingdom Metazoa; phylum Mollusca; class Cephalopoda; order Sepiida; family Sepiidae; genus Acanthosepion; species Acanthosepion pharaonis. The sequence continues at coordinate 690,009 of CAHIKZ030005468.1, read as the reverse complement.
ACGATGCCATTTCCACTTGGCGAGTAGGCACATCGAAACCGCAGATGCACGTCCCAAGTGTCCGCAAATTCTTTAAAATCTTTACTGGTGAACGCAGTATCGTTATCCGTCAGTATTTCCACGGGTGGGCCTCGCTCCAGGAAAACATTCTCCAACAGTCGAATGACGGTGCTCGCGTCTTGTCTGCGCAGCGGCCGCCATACCGCAAACCTGGAGGGACCGCAATCAATGAGTGTTAAAAAATTAACACCATTGTAGTGAGTTATGTCCATTGCCAGTCTGCTCCAGTTGCTCTTCACGCTCAGTTCTCCTCTTTCACAGTGAACGGGTGCCGGATCGATCGACTGACAGGTTGTGCAGGCCTTCACAACGGATTTAACGCTTTCTCTGGACACCTGCGGGTCGACTAACCTGGTGAAGTACAGAGTTCGTTTCACGCGCGGATGTCCGCATTGACGATGCGTATTGGCAACCTGGTCCTCATCCAGTCGTCTCCCTGCCACTGCACAGCTCTCGAGTGCCGGTTCTCCTCTATTGAGCAGTTCTAGCCACCTGTGCGGTACTCTGGTGAGGCGATCCGCACGGTTCTGACAGGACTGCACGAGCGTCACGTCTACGGTCAATCCATATTCCTCCACCAGCGATCGCAAAATGCCCAGCCGTCGCCTGACCAGCATCTCACCAGCTGCCCTTGTGTTCACCCGTGCCTTCCCGGTCAAGGTGTCTGAAATCCACCGGTGCACACACGCCGAATCAGTAACCAAGTGCAACGTTGTCGCCTCCCACTGGAGAGCCAGATTCACTCCTTTAAGCGCCGCATCGAGTTCAGCCAAATTAATATGCCTGGCATCATTAGTCAGACGCAGCCAGCACGCATCTTCGATGACATTTCCGTTTACTTCCAATGCCACTCCTGTCGCCACGGAACTCGCATCCACCCAGACTGTGACCTCGTCACCACTCATGCACCAGTCTCCTCCGACGGGATCCAGTTCCCGCACTCTACTTAACATCTCTGCTAGTATGCGACAGAGAGAGGGATCTTTGATGTTATCATCCCATCCATTGGTTGCTGCGGTTGCCAGGCGCTTGACGAATGCAACTGCCACCCTGAGCCATCCACACACTGGGAAGTGTCCAACAAGTTTCCCACACAATGAAAATACGCGCCACCGGGTCAACATATCAGGGGCTTCCGGAATTTGACTTCCTCGTTTCCATCGGAGGGTGCCATTTTCTTCCCAGACTTGCAAGCCAAGAACTCTTGCTCCATCTCTCAGTCACACCGGATCCTTGCACACCAAACCGTAATCCGAAAAGTGTTGTCTTACACGCGATGCAGAGGCCAAACTTTCATTAATGAAGATATAATCAACGTATGCTGATGTGGCACTTTCAATTGTGCGGTTTTGCGATGCGATGGCGTCTATAACGGATTTCATGATGAGTGGCGCTACATTTAGCCCAAATCCTAGCCGCGTAAGACAGAAGCGTTGGCCTTTGAAAATAACCGTTTGAAATTGCCACAGCGCTTCGTCGATGTGAATCTGAAGATATGCGTTCCGCAGATCCAGAAGCGACACATTGACTCCCTGCCGCCGCCACGTTCTCAACTTATGTGCGCACACTTCTGCATCGGCAGTGAAAGCATCCACAAAGTCGTTCAATTCGCGGTAATCGAGTACCGGACGCACCTTCTGTTTCTGCTCCTGCACGACCGCCATCAAGGGAATCAAACCCTTTGGGGGTCCCAGTCTTTCCTGGGGTACGGGAATCAGCCAGCCGTTCGCAATCCACTGCTGAAGCTCTTTCTCGTATTTTCCTCTGATGCTGTCGGGAACCTTGTACTCTGCGACCTTGTTGCGAAGCTGAACTGGCGGGTCTTTTTGGGCCCATTTCCACCTGGCGGTCCACACCCTCTCGTCGGAATTGAAGGAGACGTCGAAATCCGGCTCACTAATGCAAAGGGCTGCACACACCTTTCTTCTTGTTCCACATTTCCGGCTGGCGTGATCATCATGCCTCCTAACGCTCGGATCGCATCAATCCCAAGTAGCAGGTCGTACCCGAGGGGCCTTTGACGTGCCACCAAGACGTCGACTTTGGCATGACTCCCTCCATCTGTTAGGACTGACACAGTCCCGACACCACAACAGGCCCGGGACACGCCGTCAATCGTCCGAATCTCGATTTGTTGACTGTTCCATGTCACGCATCGATCCGCACTAACGATCGATCGGGAACATCCAGTGTCAACGAGCGCCGAACATCGTTTACCCTCGACGTACACGTTGACAACAGGCAATGCCGCATTTACTGACCGAGAGGGGCCAAGGGTTGCGACAGCACCTTGTCCCCGGACTCGTTTCCCGAGCAATCCTGTGCTACATGGCCTAACTCTTTGCAGCGATAGCAGCGTAGTCGTGCTCGGTTCCGTCTGCTGCTCCCTCCTACATCACTTCGGCTCCGGCAGTCCCTAAAGAAATGGTTGGGTCCATCGCACTTGTAGCACTTTGGGCCCTCCCTCGGTGTCTCAGCCGTTCGCACGGCTGCCGCGACCTGTTCCGTGTCCTTCAAGATGTTTCAGGCCCTGTCTAGCAATTCGTCAATTCCCAGTGTGTCCAATCTCGAAGACGCTCGCAGGAGCCGACTGGTGTCGTCGGGAAGCCCTGCCAGGAAGGCGCACCCCAGTATGCGGTCCGTTGCTCCGCCAAACGGTACTGCCAGCCTTCGCAAATCAGCCAGGTAAACATCCACGGTCTCACCCGGCTCGAGCCGTCGTCCGACGAACTGTTTCCAAGCGATGAATGGGTCTATTCCAAAGGCCGTATACAGGGCGTCCTTGATATCTTCTAGGTCAGCATCGTCCCCGAGTTGTTGATATACTGCGTAGGCTCCTCCCGTGAGTCTCAGTGGGATGACTAGTGCAGGTTCCTTTACTTTTGACACCTGCAAACACGTTCGGCTTTTTCAAACCATTCGACGATAGTCGGGCCCGTGGGGGAGCCGTCGAATTCTGGGATCAATTTTAGATCGAACTTGTCCCTTGCCGAAATAGCTTGTGGTGTGTAACGCAACAATTCAACTGATGATAGCAGGTAGGCACAAAGAACCCCGGTATCGCACGTCCAGCCTTCTCACGAGCTGAAAGCCTTCTCGTCTGAAACAGCAAAAACGAGCCTGCTTTATACAGCCGCGGACCGACCACGATTTGCATGCGAATGATGAGACAACGAGATTTCGCGTTAACTAATCGAGACCGCCCGGCATAAAACGTGGGCGCCGCCATTTTGGTTTTCTTTTACCGTTGGAAGGACCAGAGTTTGCATACTGCGCAGATTCGAACGCGATTCCGAGGTAAGCCATTTTCACAATTTTCCCCACTCTAGGAGAAGAAGGGGAAAGAGAGAGAGGGAGTATTCTAATACCGTAGTATCAGCCGCGTACGACTTCCAATATTGGACACTAGCACATAGTAAGCTCCTCTTACACTTACACTATCTTTGTAACTTTTTTGTTTAATATATCTTTCTTACCTCTAATCCGTGTTCCATGTTTTCCTTCCATGGTCCCAACTTTCGGTCCACATCAATATATATATATATATATATGTATTGCGTATATTTTGTTAGCATGCTTTCATGAAAACATGTTAGAATAATTTGGACAAATTTTGTCTATTTATTTCTACTCATGGATAAGTTTCTTATTATCTTAGAACTCATGAAATATATATACACACACACACACATATATATATATATATATATATATATATATACAGGACAGCCAATGTAGATCTGTTTAACTTATCTAATATTGGAGAAATCGTGACTTATCTCATACAGTCACAGTTGTGGTGGACTGCTTATATCATATCAGGTGACAGGATACCTAAGATCTTATGTACCGCCAGTTAGATCAGGGCCTCAGGAATGTAGGACCCCTATGGCTTAGATACACAGACAAGCTAAAAAGCAACCTACCAGCTATCAATATACCTCATAACACCCTCAAGCGCTCAGACTTGGAACGGATAGCGAGAGATCAACGTATTCATTGAACTCAGCAGTTTTTAATCTGAATAGTCTTCATGACGCGAGAGGTCTAAAAGGTCAGCCAATCTAATAGTGACCTCAACCCACAATCATCAGTTTTGCTCTATATGCGGCTTCCTTCGCAAATCACTAGCGGGTCTTAAGTGCCACTTGATTATCGTACAAAATTCATAACTGAATCAATTGGTTAAGTTGTCAGATCCTCATACGTTGAAACCGAGGAGAGTTCATTTTATATATATATATATATATATATATATATATATATATTAAAGTGGATTCTATGAAATATTAAAATTGGTCGACAAAAAGAGCTCAATATATTTATTGCTAAACAAATATTAATACAAAATAAAGCCAAAAATCACCTCATATGAGGAAGAACCATATTTAACCCGACGAAAATGAAATTCGTCAGTCTTATTCGACCCCGGCAGACTTTATGTCAGACTTAAAAATTTAACTGTGAAATCTTTAAGAAAAACCATCGAAAAACTAATACAGAATTTTTCGATTTCAATGTTTCAGTCAGACGAAAGGCAAGAGGAAATGGTTTAATTTTATAAAACCACTTTACTTTAAGACAAATAGCTCCTACTCTCCTCTGACCACTGTCTGGTCATGTGATATTATCGTTAAGTAAAGACAATTTCAAAAAAATATTCATAAGGAAAGCTACTATGAGGAAAAATATAGATTCTTATGTGGATTTTGGAAAGGACAAAAGATGGACGTTGTATCTCCCTTCCTTTGTTATGACTTTAGAATGTCACATTCTCCAAGAACATACCGAAGTCACTGCCTAGATATACCGAGGTTTTAAAAAGTCTGCGCTACTGACAGCACTTTTTCATGACACATAAAATTTCCCACGGCACCAAATGACTGAATGAAAAGTATAGTAATATTGTACTAAATATAGCATTTCTTTCCTTGTGAGGATAGAAAATA
>CAHIKZ030005468.1:540000-682500 GCA_903632075.3 Acanthosepion pharaonis | reverse complement strand
ACATTATATTATCCAACAACTCCAGCAATAATGAACTGTTTGATAATATAGAACGTATATTTAGAGTGTTTAGAAAATAAATCTAAACGCCGTAAGCCAGACGCTTTAACCACTCGCCAATACGATGATCTGTCCCTTAAACGGTCAATGTATGACTGATAATATTGTATACCGTGCGTATATACATTCTAGCAACGATTTTAAAGATACTTGGAAATTTTCCTTCTACCTCTATTGAGTGACTTTCGGTACTATAAATATAGAAACAGCACTGCTAAATATTTCTGACAATTTAAGAAAGATGGTAGTTCCACTTTTATTAACTGAGATATTATAGCAAGAGACAAATGGCATAATGGGAAATATTTGTAAGTTATGTCTTTTTTAAAAAATTAGTTATGTTAAAACATTGAAATAAGCCATCTTAAATAAGTGAAATGAATAGATGCTAACATTTAGACATAAAACGTAATATCTGCTTCAATACGTTAATCAGGTTAAGTTTTTATGTAAATTACGATTGATTTTTAATGTAAATTACTGTTTATTTTAATGCAATCTCCCCTTTAATTAAATTTTATTCTCTCTTCTTTTTTTTATATATATATATATATATATATATATATATATATATATATATATATATATATATATATATATATATATATATATATATATATATATATATATATATATAATACCTGTTTATTTTAAATAACAAATATATTTTAAAAATTAAAAACTTATCCCAGTAAAATAAAAATAACTGCACCAGTATTTCGATAACTAGATATATTCTTTAAAATTAAAATTACACAATGGTATTTCCAAAATCACCAACTGATGTTTGCGATGTGCACGAAACAGAGTCGTACTATCGGTGATATATATATATATATATATATATATATATATATATATATATATATATATATATATATATATATATATATATATATATATATATATAAAACACAGTGGGGTAATGGATATCGGCTTGGATTGAGGAATCGCAGAGTTCGAATCCAGGTTGAATCCATTACTTTCACTTACGTGCTAATACGTGAATCCTCTTCTTCTCCCTCCAGCTATGGGTAAAATAGCAGCACAGACTGGGTTCTATAGCCTTGGATGGCAACTGGTCTAGGAGAAGGACAACTCTGAATTTAAAACCTGAGGGGGTTTGTTTGAAACCTTGTGGCATCGTAGTGCACCAGGTTTCTGTATTCGGCCCTTCAAAAGTGTGGATGGTCCTGCACGAAACCTTCATCACTATAATCGAATCTCATGTGCCGGTGTCGGGCTGTCAGTTTCCTGGAAACTGATCTGCTTGACCCTCATACGTCGAACCCGACGGAAGAATCGATTTTTTTTTAATATATTTATATATAGTTAATATTCATACAAACTTTAGCTCTTCTGCTATATATCAAGCACTGTTTTACTACCATCATCACACACTGTGATTTATTTTCTATATGTGTTAGAGAGAGGAAGAGATACAATATCTACTGATGACTATATTTTCTGTAACTATGGCTCATTCTGTTTCTCTCTCCTCAAATGAGACTTGAACCAATTTATAAATAAATGACATACATATCAGTTCACTTATGCCTCCCTATTGACATTAGTCTGCGATTATCGATGTATATATCAGTGAATCTATTCAGAAACTATGTACGTTGACAGATATATGAAAAAAAGAAGTTTTTTGGTGAAACGCCCCATCATAAGCGATCGTAACATTGCAATAAACAGTTCCTGGTTTTTCTACGTCTCCATATTTTATTTACACCAACAGGCGTCTAGTAAGTATAGCATTATTTATGATGTATTTGAAGCTTTCAAAATAATCTTTGTGAACAATATCGCTGGCAAATATATATGCATAGCAGTGTTTCCGAAATGTTCTCAGCTCGAATCACTTCACAAAGTCAAACCAAAAGACTAATCAACTCATTTTCGGATAAAATGCTTTTAGACATGGTTAGTAAAGTTTCGGTACACACTCTCTTTCTCTCCCTCTCTCTCTCTCTCTCTCTCCCTCTCTCGCTCTTTCTATCTCTCTCTTACACACAGACACATACTCATTTTCAAATTTCAGATAAAAGATAATAAGTAAATAATATATAATCTTTTTTCGGAAAGATAACGAGAAGTACTAGATTGGCAGCAAGGTCTCATTATATTACAGTCGAAATAACTAGATGCAACCGAAAGTTCTATGCTAACAGTTTCCTCTGTCGTATTCGTAGCTTGTTGAACTTTCTTCCGCCATCTTGTTTTTCAGTCACTTTTAATTTTAATTTTTCACTTTAATTTTTAAAAAATTTAAATACATTCTTAATTTCTGTTCGATTATTCTTCTCGTCGTCGCCCCCCTCTGTCTGTTCTACAAATACTTTCATGGAAATTGCTCCGAGGAGCTGCATTCGCTGGTTCCCAGACGTCATGAGTTCCAGCGCCTTACGAGGCTGGCATCCCGCTCTCACCCTTTCTCTGTCGAAATTCCTAAATGTAGCCGTCTCTTCTACTCCAATAGCTTCATGTCTCGCACTTCTAGCCTATGGAACTCCCTTCCCTATTCCTGTTTCCCTGAGAGCTATAATCTCCAGCTATTCAAGTGTAATGTCAATCGACATCTCCAGTTTCCTTGATCTATCCACTACCCTCATCCTTTCTTCTATCACTCCTATCTGATCTTGCTCTAAATTTTCTGTAACCCTTGCGTCCTAGTGGCTTCCCGTCTTGCTTGGGGTGAAATGCTTAAAAAAAAAAATAATGTTTTTCTTGTATTTTTTTTCACACTCTATAACCGTCCCTGTTGTGTGATAGTGGCTTTGTCCCCTTGCTTGGCTTGAAAAACATTTAAATATAATAGTAGGCACTTTTCCAGGATACAGACTTTCACCGAATGACTGATAAATAGGTCAGCTTAGGAAAGTTACCTAATATAGAAAAACCTAAAAAGCCCAATGAACATGTTCACAGAACATCCTCTGAAGACTCGTTCAGAAGATGTGTTCATTGAAAATATATATACTCGATTTTCCCGTCGAGTATTCGACGTATGAGGGTCAAGCAGATCAGTTCCTAGGAAACCGACAGCCTGACAACAGCACATGAGATTTGATTATAGTGGTGAAGGTTTTGTGCAGAACCATCCACACTTTTTGAAGGGCCGAATACAAAGACCTGGCCACAAGTTCCCCAAACGACCCTCCTCAGGTTTTGAATTCAGAGTTGCTCTTCTAGACCGCTAGTCATCCATGTCTATAGAGCCCAGTCTATCCTGCCACTTGGGCATAGCTGGATGGAGAAGGGGATTCATAACTTTCCCAAGGGTATTAGTACGTAAAGGGAATTCGAACCCGGATCGCCGATTCCTTAATCCAAGCCGCTATACATTACTCCACCGTGCATTAAAATCACTATTAATTTTGTATGTATATGGGTGTTGGCTTCCCCATTTTGTTTTTTTTCATAAAGGGTCGTGGAGATGTTCCTCTCTCGTCACTTTTTTGTGTGTATATATATCTAAAAATGTCTGGGTGCTTATGTATTAAAATCTTATTGTGTTTGTGTTGTTTTGCGCGTGAGTTTAAAACCCCATTCACACACTTGGGATTAAAATATATATACATGTATTGTCGGATGACCGGATATTGTAGCGTCTGTTCTAACGTAATTTCAACGAAGAAATAAATTGAATAACATATGTATTTCTTCTTTTCTCCTCAGCAATTTTATAGTTTTTAAACTTAATAGTGATTTAATTTTGTTTTTTTTAAAACTGGCAGTTTTTTATTTTAATATCAAATTTTATCATATAATTTAATAATTAGTGTTTAGAATAAATTCTTTTTTAATATTACCCGTATTTTAAAGATCTGAATAGCTATTATAACATGATTTCGCTGTCAAGCTTTTAAATCTTCCTATACTTGCATTTTGATTGGTCATTCTAGCTTTTGTAACAACGTTTTCCCCTTACGAAGGATCGTTAATTAATTTGAAACTTTTAAAACCATTTATTTTATCTTCAACGTCATCACTTGAGAAGACACCTAGGGTGTTGAAACAAAATGGCTATTTTTATAGTGATTTTATAACATATTTATGTTATAATTTTTTTTTTTTTTTAAATAATTATATCTGCTCTACATTGTATTGAGCACTCTTTTAAGAATAGTAATCGTTGGTTATTGGAATTCATTCCGTATACACCAATTATATACTTGTATATATATATATATATATATATATATATATATATATATATTTGTGTGTGTGTGTTATCGCATTTAGCCCATCATACCATCTATGAATTTTGCTGATGTCATTAAAAAATAGTGAAGTGTTTTTTTTTCTGTTGGATTTTTGATTTGGAATTCAAATGTCCCCTTCTACGCTATCCAATTTAAACTCATAGACTAGAAGATAAGAAATGAATTTTTGCCTTTCCCAAGAGCATTAGAGGGTAAGTGAACATGAAGATGAGGTCTAACCCAAAACTCGTCGTTTACGCTTCCCCCCGCCCCGCCAATGATACTCTACCTGCAAGTCTCATGACGGATATTACTATGGTTAAAAAATATGCTGACATTACCATAGAAATAATTGGTGATATAGATGAGTAAGTGTGAGAAACATACTGGTGGTACCATAGTTACAAAAGTAGGATTTTTTTAAAATGTCTATGGTTATAAGTATACAATCCAATAAAACATCTAAGTTGATATAATTCTTTTGGATTGGCTTTACAAATATAATTCTATGTTCAGCTACAGTATTTGTTTATAATTAAAATACATAAATGATTAAATGTTTTTAAAATTGGGAACCTAAAGTTGAACCTCACTTTTTACTAAAGAATACTAGAAAGTGATTTTCATCTCTTTTTATTTTTTGCTCATGAAGGAAATGATTAAAATATTTAAAATTGATTTTTGTGTCTGGAAGTTATGTAATAGCAATGGCGAATTCTATATCGCTATTGTATTACTGAAGAGAAATCGTTTTTAAGGCAACTTAATCTGTAAAAGCAGATTACATTGAACATACCTGTCACATGTAATCGAAAACGGTCACATAACGACTGAATTGACTTCGCTAAAAAGTAGAGGTGAAACATATCTATATCTATCTATCTCTCTCTCTCTCTATATATATATATATATATAGATATATATATATATATATATATATATATATATATATATATATATATATATAAAAAAATGGTATCTGCTAATATTTCTTTCTCTGAAGACTCTCGCGTGGAACAGACTGTGCGGCAGTTTAATGAAGTCTTATTATAAGTTTTTAATACAAAGGATACTATGCAATATAAGAGATTGTTGGAGAACATTCTTTTAATGTGTCATTTCCCTTCATGAAATGAGTAATCAAGTCTCTCCCTAACTTCCCATCCTTCAGAGTCCATATTTGCCTTTTTACTGTCCCCACCAGTCGTTGTTCTACTGTCCATTTCACCAAAAAGTTTGGGATCACCCACTGGATTTAGTAATTAGTAAGTTCCATTCCTTATTTAGTTTAATTAACTCCTAGTAAAGTAGGATAATGAAACTAATTACTCCATTAGTGCATGACAGCCAGCTTTCTAAAGAGGGTGGTATACATAAAATTCAGTATCCGCCAGCACTAAAATTACTATAAGCCAAAATCAGATTAGGCAAAAAGAGCTAAATTTATTATTATTATTATTATTATTATTATTATTGATTTCCTTTGGTTTCTGGTGTATATTCATTTCATTTCGGGTCCCAACCAGAGACCTAAGGTCAGAAATGGCATCATGACATTTTCCACTGAGCAGTTTTTTTTTTAAATGCACATATTTTACATAAGTAAAGCTCTTCATAATATGTACACTGTACTTGTGAGTACTATTTTTTGTATTTCTTTAAGGCATGCGCTACCAGGGATTCTTTCAATCGAAGTTTGAATTGTTAATGTCCTCATGCGCCATATTTTTGTGATTTCGATTTCAAGTTCCTTGTATTTTGATAGTTTTTAAAGATCTTCAAAGATATATTTCAGTCTGCAAGGACTGCCATGTCAATAAGGAAACACATTTTGTCTTTGCGGGTCTCTAATCACGATGTCAGGGCGATTAGCTTTGATTGGACTGTCTGTGTGTGTATTGTAAAGTCCCATAAAATTGTTAACAGGTCTTATCTCCGTAACCGTGTCAGGGGAGTGTTCATATCGATTCTTGTAGTTTTCTTTCCGTAAGTGTTGCAGATTTTCCAATTATTATCCTCATTATTATTATTATTATTATTATTATTATTACTGAATGTATGACAATACTTTTCAAGAAGAATAAATTTCCTCTTGCCCGGAGTTAGGAAATTAGTTCCGACAGAAGAACACGAGCTAAAATATTAAAGCGATTCTTCGAAATCCAGAAAGCTGGCTAAAACTTTTGGATATTATTGTTGGCTTCCGACGTTTATCATTATGCTCATCCACAAAACAAAAAGTTTAACAGTTTAGCTCTATTTAAATGTTTGCTTGTATGAAATTGGATGTTGAATTGGTGACACTACTAATTAGATAATAATTATTAAAATTCTCGGAAGAGTACATCGAATGGTCAAAAAAAAAAAATGCGGGTAAAAATCGTCTTTCAAATAATAAAACATATCTTCTGAGCAGTCCTATAAGAATTGAACCAACAATTAACTAAACAAGATTCAATAAAATTGAGTAAAGTCATGGATGCCAACTGTATCCACTTTCCATCGATAAGAAGACATGATTAATAAGTTGTGAGAATTTCTTGAGTCATGACAGTTTATTTACAAAACGTGTTTTCTTACAACCAGACAAAATTAAATTCGAAGGTTTCTTTACATTAGTCTATCTGTACAAAACGAGAATGTCACAGAAAAGAATGATCGAAAATATCCTAAACAAAGATGAAAACATCTGATTTTTTGCTTATCCCTAAGGGTGGGATTTCTTTATGTTGATCGCCCAAGAACACAATTATCTTTTCATTATGTTAACAAAGAAAGTGACATTTTTTTAACAATGTCTCCTAAGATTAAGACAGTCGGCTTGAGAAATTAGTTATATATCAGATCATATATGCAGGTTAAACCTGAAATTTTCAACAGTTTCATACATCGAAGACGAGAGAAGAGTTTGTGTATGTATGTAACAGGGCATTGGTCCTGTTTAAATGTTTAATTGCATGCAATTAGAGGATAGTAATTTACAGATAATACTAATTGGATAATAATTACTCAAATTCTTAGAAGAATAGTTGGAATGGTTAGGGAAAAATGATGAAAAAAGAAGAAAAAAAGAGTAAAAGTTGTTTCAAACCAATGAAACATGATTTTAACAATTCAATGAGAATCGAAACTAGAATTATCTAAACAAAATTCATTAAAATTGAGCCAATTCAAGGATTTTAACCGTCTCCGCTTCCCACTGATAGGAAGAATACATTAATGCGTTTTCCGAATTTCTTCATTCCTGAGAATTTAAATTCGAATGTTTGTTTAAATTATGCCCATAACGTTCGTAGTTTTACAGAAAATAATGATCCAAAACGCCTCAATGTTTTTTTGTTTTTAACTCCCTAGCCTGGAGTTCATTTATATTGCACTATGCGTCCAAAACGAGTGTGTTCTTACAAATTATTCGAGATAAAGAATTTTGAATTTAGTTTCTTCCTAAGCTTGGGATTTGTTTATTGTTGATCGCCTAAGAACACAATTATCTTTACAGAAAGACATCTGCGGAGATTCTAAACAAAGAGAATACCACGTAGTTAATTTGCCAGGTTCCCTAAGATTAAAACTATCGGGGTGGAGAAGTTAGATATATTAATGTCAATGCTAGAGGATTCTTCTATATAAACGAGAGCCCCGATCCCGGTCCATAGAAAGTAGGAGGATCGGACCCAGCATTCGCTCTGGTCGCATTTTCCCGTGACACGAGTAAAAACAAACATACACAGACGGAGACGAACCCCGGTGAATTCGGTTCAGAGCGACCTGGGATTGTTCTTAAGACAATCTTCACTAAAGTGGACACCCAGAATCCCCGTGGCTGGAGCGAAAACAAAGACATGCGCATGACAGATGAATTTAGGGAGAGCCGTCTAGCTTAACTTTTACTTTGATTAAATGAGCGAGATTCGACAGGTTGGTTATTACTTTGGCCTTTGCGACTGCATTTCCCAAATCACAATCTCACGGTAGATAACATTTTTGTAGTAGATAACAGAGATATTTTAATCAACTAGTTTATCTTTACAAACAATGAAGCTGTTGTTAAAGTTGTGCATTTTACTGAAGGGGTTCTTATTCCAGTATGAGTTTCTGTATACTACTAGGACGCGAAGATACAAAAGTACTTAATTAAATCTGTGGTACACAACGTAAACAGAGAAGTCAAAACTATACTTCGTCATCAACCGCCAATATCGAAAACCAGAATCAACGCTATGGAAACGACACACCAGTCCAAGGATGACCCGTATGATCGGTATTTCTCAACAAATATAGTGTACCTAGTGACTGTGGAGAGAAGAGCAACAGAGACTGGTGAAGACAGAGCTGGATATGAATAATGAAAGAGGATAGAATGTTACAAGTCTATCGACATTAAGCGCATTATCGCTTTTCTCTCAGGTTTTTATTAACTCGACTGATCAATTTCTGTGATTAATTTATGGGCTTGTTAGGACTAGAAATAAAGTCACAAGAGAGGAATTGCGTTAAACAAATATATTAACAGAAACAGTAATAAAAATATATAGAAACGAGAATGTTACAGCAAGAAAGTTCGGTCCAACTGTCAGAGCTGACTGCTGGAAATTTCTCTCTCCAAAAGGCAGTACCTGCTCCTATTTATAGTGAGGGGGAGAGCGTGCTTTGGTGGGTTAATTACCATAACAGATTAAATCAAGGATAACTTTTCATATCATGCGGATATATGCAGACGATTGTCCTTCCAAAAATGGACATTCTATGACAACGCTTTACATTCTGTGTGTATCCAGACGTGCATCCATTTTGAAAGAGGATTATTTGTAAACAAAAACAATAACAGATGTTTTCTCTTTGCCTTCATTGCAGTTTTCTATTCCGAATAGTCTTTCTCCTGGACTGGATGCTACATGCGTATAGGGAGTTAATCTATACTTAAAGTGAGAAGATATGGATTTGTGTTTATTCCAAAGTCAGTAGTGTGAATGTGAAGGGAAACGCAAAACTTATATTTTGCGATGTTTTTCTGTCTCGCTTACCTTCAATTCGACTTGTGAGTTTTAAATTCATCCAGCCTTCTTTTCTCATTATACATCCCAGAACATCCCGCTATCTTTTTTATTGAATTTATTTAAGAAAGTGTATCTAAAATTTCAATGCATTATTTTTTGTGTGATTCCATAATCCTGATAACTTTGGAAATAATTATGACATTAATATAAGTAATTAAATTTTATTAATTTAATTAATTTAATTTATTCTAAATATATTTCCTGAAGCGATAATTTTCTACTATTTAAAAAAATATGCTTTTTATTTACTGTGACGTAAAAAAAAATAGATAGGTAGTAAACATCCTCTACATGTGCTGATTCCATATTTTGCTCCGGGTTCTATGAAATATGATATACTCGTAATTTAAAAATAAAAACATGAATTGGGCAAATTGTATTCTTTTAATTACATATTAAATTTGGTTGAATTAAAGTTAAATCATATTTTTTTTTTTCATTTTCCCTTTCGTCCATTACCGATTGTTTGTTTTTTAACAATTTGTCCATTATATGTGAACTTATTCCTTTCATGGCGAATCACGCTGTTGAAATCTTGAAATGCAAACATCCATAATACCTTAGGTAGTTCACTAATATTACCTTTAGATATTTTTTTTTTAAATAATTATTTCAGGTACTTAATTAAATGCACCGAGCAATGAGGAGGATTTTATCACGATTCAACGTTAGTGTTTTCAATTTTGCAAACTTTGCCTGTAGTGATAAACTCATTCAGCCATTTACAAGGACAGAAAGAAACGTTTTCTCTCGGCTCAATGTTTTCTTAACGACATTTTCTTTTGCTTCTTAACATTATTTTATTTTAGAAATCATTAAGAAAACACTTTTTTTTAATCAAATTTATTTTCTAATAACATTTTACTTCGACAAATTCAGGATTCTAATTTTTATAACTAGTTTATTATTTCTTTTTACTAAAATTATTTTTTGTTATTTTCTCTGCGTGAAATAATGTCCGATCGTCTGCGGTAAATTAAGCCTTCGCTTTAGCGATAGCCAATGTCATTCGTTATTTGACAAACTTTATGTTTTTTTTTTTTTTTGAAAAATAAATTATGTAAAATCATTCTAAACGTTAAACTTCGCTTAGAGCTTTAAAGAACAGGAATTTGTGAATAGCCATAACTGCCGATGTCTTCAAGGGAGATAATACATTAATATTAGATAAGAGGCATGTTCTGAAAGGCAATTTGATTTTAATTAAAAAAAAAGAATTTAAACTTATAAATATTGCTAGGTAATTTGGAGCATTGCAGTGAAAATGTGTTTAAGTGAAAATTCAAAAATGCCTACATGGACACAATAACTTCTTTTTTTTTTAAACTAAAATACTGTAATTTTATATCAGCAAAACATTTTATAACTATGACTGCGCCTTTAATTCAAACAGGGTAATAATTGCAGCAATATAACTATTTGGTTTCTGTAGCAGCAGATGTAGCAGAAGATGTAGCAGCAGATGAAAATTTGGCAAAACATCAAAAATTTGTATACGAATGGTAACAGTCTTCCAAAAACTAATCATTGTCATGAGTCCAACAACCGTTTGTGGTCATAGGGTCGTTGCGCAGCTGGGAACCTAACTGTTTCCATGTGCATATCTTGTTTGAAAGACTGATAGGGATTAATTCTTTTGTAGCGTGTCTTTCATAAGTATGCCTGTCGGATCCCATCCCTCTACAGGTTAATATCCCCCCAACCTGAAGGCTTGCATTACTAACAGACACCTAATGACTGGTACCATCCGGGGAACCTATCGCCCTAGCAACTGACCAGTTTAGTAAGCACCCCACCCAGAGATGTCGCGTCATAACGCTACTGGTTCCGGGCGTAGCATTGGGGCCCAGGCTACTGTGCTAGATGGTCGTTGTACCTACAAGAAGATTCATCCGCTTTTTGACAGGCTTCTTTTTTCATCCTCTGTCTGGTTACAGACCCACCAGTCAGTTATGTGCCATGCGTGATACACGCTTAGGCGATCATGTATCTTTCGATGCATGACAGAAGAGGCAGATTTTTTCCCGCAGCAGTTTGCCATTTTTTTCTGTGGTAGATCAGTTGCCATCCAAGGCTATAGAACCCGGTCTGTCTTGCTATTTACCCATAGCTGGTGGGGGAAGAAGAACATTAATACCTTTTCCAAAGGAATTAGTACGTAAGTGAATTTAATGGATTCGACTGGAATTTGAACACGGCTCTCTGATTTCTCAGTCCGAGTCGCTAAACGCTTGTTAAGATACTGGTTACGTTGCCTTTGACCCGATCATATGTCCAGTAGTACTGGGTTAGATGTTTTTAGCAGCACACGTAGATTAATTTCATATAATAAACAAAGCAAAACAAAACATAAAACTTAGGGAGATATTGTTAGAAGCGGAAAAAGATAGCTTAACTGCAAAGGAACCGTTTTATATGACACAGAATGTTGGATATTTTATTTATTGATGAAGTAAAGAATTGAAGCGACAGACATTTGATTCTACCGACGAAAGCTTAAAATACTATGAACAAAAATGTGAGGAAAAGGGTATCTTTTTCACTAATGCATGTGTCCAACAAGGCGTTATCCTTATATCTACGGTGTTGCTGATTTTCCTCAACAAACTGCCTGATGTCATCAACACAGTATCTATGCTGATGACATCACTATTCTCTATTGCGTCAATGGTAGGGTCCGATCAGTTTGTTATAGTCAAATTGGTAGCTGATCTACAAAAAAATGACATATAATCTGTTGTTAAATCGGTAAGAATGTACGTGTTAACTATTCTCTTAATTGACATTTTTTGCCATCCAATCTAGTGTCCCGGCTTCAATCAATTTCCCACCGCCTTAAGTTTATTCCCTCTGTCTTTTTTTATAAATACTTTCATTGTAATTGTTCGGATGAACTCTTCCGTATATTGCCCTGATTCCATGAATTTAACCACAGTTCTAGACTGGCGACGAGATCCGCCTCACCAATTTAGAGTTGAGCTGGCTAGATGTGGCGTAAGTTCTATGCTAACAGTTTCTTCAATATCTGTCTATATCCCTGAAATGAAGTATTATGATTACTTGAATTATTTACATTATTTGGACTGTTATACTCATCTTCATTGCCATATTCACAACGTTTCGGCCGTTGTACGCCTCGATCTTCTTCAGGTGATTGGAAGTTTTCTTCAATATCTGTCTATATCTCTGAGATGAGATATTATGATTATTGCACTATTTATATTATTCGGACTGTTATCCTCATCTTCATTGCCATATTCACAAGGTTTCGGCCTCTATATCTCTGAGATGAGGGATCGAGATTACTTTCATTATTTACATTATTCGGACTGTTATGTAACAGTTTCATATCTGGCGCTTCTCGCTTGTGGAAGTCCCTTCCGGCAAACTTTAATCTGCAAAAATTTAAATGCAATGTCAATCGCTATATACTATCCTCCTGATTACTGTTCCTCTGTTCTTGCTCCTTAGCAATGTTCCTGTTTCTACCTTTTCCATATCCAGTAGTGTCTTGTATTTCAGTGGCTTAACTGCGTTGCTTGGGGTGAGCCCGATTAAAAAGAAATTTTTGATGCTAACCTCTAGAAGGGTGACACACTTCGACTTCTCTGGCTAAAGTTTTACGCTATCATGAAGTGGAAAGATTGTATTGAATCAATTACTAGGTATGCTGCAGGCAAGGTTGGTTCACTATTTTATGCTAGACAATTTTTTTCTAACCGGAATATTACACATTTATAAATCTACCATTTGTCAATGCATCAATCTTAAACATTCTTGATGAAATAGAAAGAAGATCATCTAGAGATTTGGTTGTAGAACTGACCTTAAAGAATAGGTCAGAGGTGTTCGTTTCTTGATAAAGAAAATCTACTGAAGAATTTGCAATATTATTGCTTCTGACCTGACATCTCGGTTTCAGTCACTTTCACACTGCCGTAATATAGATTCTCTGTAACTTTTCTGTGAATACTTTTATTGTAATTGTTCTACCGATCTCTCATCTTTGGTCGCTCGACTTTACGAACTTCATCTCAGTACTAGATTGGCAGCTAGGTATCATCATTTTACTGCGGAAATCACTAGATGTAACCTTAAGTTCTATGCTAAGAGTTTACTCCCTCTCTTTCTCTCCCTCCATCTCTCTCTCTCTCTTTCTCTCTCCCTCCCTCTCTCTCTCCCTCCCTTTACCACTGTGGAACTCTATTTCGGAATCTTGCTTTAAACTCAACTCTGATCTGCAAACATTTAAATGAAATATCAATCCTCTGTCTTTAAAATTCCTGTTCTTTCATTGCAATATTTACTTAATAATGTTTTTCTTTCTCGTATTGTCTTACACTTAGTAGTTTCTTTCGTCTTAGGGGATTTATTGTCTTGTTTGATGGGAAAGTATTATATATATATATATATATATATATATATATGTGTGTGTTTTGTGTGTGTGTGTGCTTGTGTGTGTGTGTGTGCTTATTTAGACATATTTTTATTCAAACAGTTTACTTTACACACACACACACACACACACACATATATATATATATATATATATATATATATATATATATATATATATACGAATAATAATTTAAAAAATAAAATAAAACGTTACCTCCCTTGCACAGTGGAAGAAGGAAAAAACACGTGAATTTTGAATTTGAAATCTAAAACCCTGCATAACTCAGGAAAACGAACAGTTTAAAAATGTTTTGAATATACAGAAATACATATTCCCAGACAACCCCTGAAGATGTTCTCAGATGAGATTGAAACTACATGGGAATATAAAAATTATTTCAAAGAAAATTTTGGTATTTTTCTTAATCAATTTTCCACAGTTACTAAGAAATTAATCCGTGGATTTGAAAAGAAACGAAACCTAACTTAATAGACATAATATGTCTAAATTATTTAGCTGAACAGGTTTGAATATATATATATATATATATATATATATATATATATATATATATATATATATATATATATATATATAGCCTTTATCTTAAATAACAACTTAAAAGATACTCATTGACCTAGGACTGACCAAACTTTGTGATAAAAAATAAATGAATGAAAGCGACAGGTAAAGTTCATTTTGTTCATCAAGTCATTCATTCCTGTAGTTTACTGCTACTAACAAGCAGGGATTTTTTGTCTCTTGATGATGTCCATGCTGGCCGAAACTAGTGGAGGAATGTAATTGAAATAATAAAACGAAAAAATATTTGTGTTCATTGTTCTTTTGTGTTCCGGGAGATATTGGGGTCATTTTGTGTTCATTCCTTGAATAGGATCAAACTGTAAATATATTAATCCTAGTGGAGTGCCCTAAATCATACATGAATGATGTTTAATAAAGATAGAGGAGGAATATGATGTAAAAAAAATCTATCAGATTAATTGTGGGTAAAATCATAAAATGAAAGAAACGCTGTAGTGATTTTCCAAGCGTAGCTTAGATGTTGCACAAAGCCGAAAGTATGGAACACCCAGTGAGGATCAAGCTCACTACACAGACGTAATTTTTCTAGCGAGACAAGCTTGCTAACCATTAAACCACCTCGGGGTGCCCAGGGAAAAATACTATATAACACAAAAGGAATCATTCAAACTAAAATAATGTTCTTATTGATAGAATGCTATCTACCTATTTTTCGAGGACTGATCAAAAAGTATCAGAATTAGTGCTATAAAAAGGATACTAAAACACATATAAATTCAGCATTTAATCTCCTTTGAAGTAGTTCACTTCTAAATCTAGCCAAATTATCTTGCGGCCTTTCCATTGATGGAAGAATTACTGGAACTCCTATTTTGGTATGGCGAGCAGCTGCCAAGTCACATTCTCTTGGGTTGCTGCCCGTATTTTGAAACCTTGTTCCTTTCAAGTGAGATTCGATTTTTGAATAGAAAACAGTCGCATGTGTTGAGGTCTCGGGAATATGGTTGGTGTCAAACCTGGAGAATGTTGGACTTCACCAATAACTTCTTCACAAACCATGGACAGTGGTGGAAGCTCTGCAGTGTGGTGAGACGACAACACTCTACACACTTTCCATCCAACCATTGCTATAAACAACGAAATCTTATGCGCAACAGAATTCAAGTTTAACGTATACACACACACACACACACACACACACACACACACACACATATATATATATATATATATATATGTCAGCTTCCAATATACCACATAACATCCTCGAGTGCTTGGCCTTGGAGCGGGTAGAATGGAGATCAACGTGTTCTAGTAGACTCAGTAGTTTTCAATCTGCTTGTCTGAATCATCTTCAAGAAGCGAGAGCAAAATCGAAAAGGTCAGCCAATCTAAAAGTGATCTCATTTCACAATCCTCACTCTTGCTCCATATGTGACCACCTATGTAAATCAGTAGCGGGTGTTAAGTGCCACTTAAGATCATCGCACAAAATTTCATAACTGAAACAATTAAGCTCTCAGATCCTCATACGTGAAAACCGACGGGAGAGTCTATTATATATATATATATATATATATATATATATATATATGTGTGTGTGTGTGTGTGTGTGTGTGTGTGTGTGTGTTTTGAACAATAAAAAATATTTTAAAAATTATTAAGAAATTAAAATTTTCAGACAGATTGGATTAATATTTTTTGTTTTATTATTTCAGTTAGGTTCCTCGACTAGTTTCGGCCAGCATGGCCATCATCAGGGAAAAAAATCACTGCTTGTTAGTAGCAGTGAACAACCGGAGTGAATGACTGTTTATGAAGAAAATGAACTTTATCTGTAATTTTCTAGTAGTTTTTCAGAATTTCCTCCTTGGTCCTTTTGACAGTTTTATTTGTTGCTGGGTAAATGTATGTTATCTTTTACTTTTTGGGAAGTGTGTGTGATGTGTGTATGTGTATATATTTGTGAGAGTGTATGCATAATTTTTATATATAGGATTGATTTATACGGAATAAATTTCAATAAACAAAATACTATTCTTAAAAATCTTCAATACAGACTACAGCAAATATAATTTATTCGAAAATAATACCATACATATTTTATAAAACAGTCATTTTGTTTCAACACTTCTGGTGTCTTGTCGACACTATCACTTGATAAGACACTATCACTTCAACAGAGGTGTTGAAACAAAATGTCTATTTTCGTAGTGATTTTCTAACGTGTTTATGTTATAATTTTAGTATAAATCCTATATATATATATATATATATATATATATATATATATATATATATATATATAGATTAAATTATACACCACGAGGAAAGCTGACGAAGTAGTGTTGGTAAATTTCTTTTTTTTTCATCTGATGTGTTTAACCGACATTATTTTAAAATCATTTTTGATAACTGTTCAATACATGTATTCGATTAAAATACTGCACTCTTAAAGATCTCTGTATATCTCTATCTTTTATTTTCTCTCTCTCTCTCTCTCTCTCTCTCTCTTCCTCTTTCCCTAAGTCTCTTACTTTATTTTTATACAAAATCGTAAACGTACATTTATTTTTATATATTTTTAAATCCATAAGGCCCTCTTTAATTTGAATATAAAATGTAAATCACATTTATTTTAGATACATTTTTTTTTTAAATCAGTAATCCCCGTATAATATATGGACAGTGCCAATATTACATTAACCAGATATTTTATTAAAATGTAATTCAGTCTCTTCTCAGCACATGCAGATTTTGTTGTGCTATCGGTGAGGGAAAAATCTATATTTATTAAAATATATTTAATATCTTTGTTATATTACATCGAGCACTAACACCAGTAATCAATGTGCGATTGTGTAGCGACCTTCTTTCGTCAGTCACAGTGTCAACGCGCAGACCCTTCGTTTATTTTGTTTCTCGCACACACATATATACGTATGCACGCGCGTTCACACATCTTCTATCCGTCTGTTTATTTTCTTTTTTAGGATGAGGTGTGTGTAAGACTATGGTAGGTAAAATTGTTATTATTTTTAATTTTTACTTTTATAATGCTGTTTTGTTATTATTTTATAGCTGGTTATTTGCTTGTTTTTGGCGATTGCTCTTATGTAAATGGCAGAAACTCCAATTTATAATACTTAGTAGTATTTATGCGGTTGTATTACTTTTGCTGGGGGAGTATAATTGTGGACTGATGCGGTAATGGTAATTGTGGTGCGGTAATAATGCTGGACTAATGTGGCAATGGTAATTGAGATGCGGTAGTAATGGTTGGCGGAGCGGATGATGATAATAACAATTGTAGCAACAAATAGTTATTGTAAAATGGTAGAAGTGATAGTAATTGTGGTGGAATGGTAATAACAATTATAATTATTGTTATGGTAGTTTGAACTATAAAAAATTGATGGTGTTATGTTGTCAGTGGTTTCTCTTTTCATGTTCATAGGGTCAATGGTAGTTTATGTAGAAGTCTTTTTTGGTATTTTTTTGGTATCCGTTTGGTATAAATTGTGATAATATGTATTTGTTTTCATGTCTGCATTTAGAAATTATTTCTGATCTTATGTTTATTATTTTCTTTTGTTGGGTATGAGAAATTATTGCTATCTTTCCTTGTAATTATGTTGTAGGCAGGTGCGTTTTTCAATATTTTCTAGCTTATTCTTAGTGTAATATGTCTTTAGATGCCATATCTATGTGGATAGTGTAGTGCTGTTTGAGTATTTTCTGTTGGAGAATAAGAGGTCGTGGTTGTTTTTACTTTTCTTGAATTTGTAGGCATCCCCATCCTCTCATATCTAGCGAGGATCCCAGAGAAAAAAGACAGGGGACTATATAGAGATGACGAACTTATCCTGATAAGAGAACCCAATGGCCCCTAAATTAGACAGATTTAGAAAAAAGTATATACGTGCTAAAAACAATTGGATTTAAAATAGAAATAAATGCAGGTACAAGAAGAGTAATCTTCTTAGACGTCACTCTCAATCTGAATAAAAATACCTATGAACCGTACAAAAAAGATAATAACACACCAACTTACGTACACACATTCTACTGTGAATATACTCTGTATGTAATATACGCATCTACTGTGAACTTTAAACTTAGTAAGTCAAAAAGGAAGGATTTGTGGATATGTGTTTTCAAGGTCTTTTGTCCTTGTTTTGTGGTGAGGAACCGCCACCCAAAGTTCGTAAAAGTATTTTTCATACACCTTTATATATATATATATATATATATATATATATATATATATTTATATATTTAGGGGGGTGCGTATGTGTGATAACGCAGGTAAGATGTTTACCATAGTAATAAGAGACTTTGGTTTCTACGTAGAAACGGAAATCGAAATCAATTATTTTTTCAAATAGACCTTCCCCCGCCCCCTCTCTCTGTCTCTCCCTCTCTCTGTCTCTGTCTGTCTGTCTGTCTGTCTCTCTCCCTCTCTCCCTCTCTCTCTCTCTCTCTCTCTCTCTCTCTCTCTCAGATTCCTGCCGTCGATTCTTCCAGGTTTCTGAGTTGAATAAACTACAATCTATTTAAATGACATTTCTAAAATAAGACTGACTTTTATAAATGGACTGGAAAAAAAAAAACAGAAAAAAAAGCGCGAATACTGTCTTGCAAATAATCT
Organism: Acanthosepion pharaonis; assembly: GCA_903632075.3. Classification (NCBI taxonomy): domain Eukaryota; kingdom Metazoa; phylum Mollusca; class Cephalopoda; order Sepiida; family Sepiidae; genus Acanthosepion; species Acanthosepion pharaonis. Next base: position 663,576 of record CAHIKZ030005468.1, on the reverse strand, counting down.
CCATCTTTATTTAGATTGTCGTTTCAGACATAGAAACCATTTTGTCCCGTGTAAATGTAAAAATACATTATATTTTTTTCATGGTTTAAACTTCCTCCTTAAACATACTGATAGCTATTTTTATATATAAGTGTGTCTCTCAATAGAAACGTACGTATTTAAGTAAATATCTTCATAACTAACAATAACAGAAATCTGCCGATCATTGTGGCCGACAGAATTTTCTTATTCAAAAGTGTATGGCCTTTTGAGATTAGATCTCAATTTAGATTGTCGAACCGAGGATTCTTCAGCATCCTGTCCTGTCACTCTCTCCCATTCTCTCTTTCTCTCTTCTCTCTATTTCTTCACACACACACACACACACACACACACACACATATATATATATATATATATATATAATGAATATTGAAATCAACACACACAGGCGACAGACCGTTTCCTGCTAAATGAAATCATCAAGCCACATACGTTGAGTTTTTTCTCGACTATTTATATATATTTATATTTATATATACGGGTCAGTGGTGCATTGTGTGTAGTCTATTGCATTGTAGGTAAAAAAGCACCATACAACGAAGCACTAAAAGCAAGTGGTTACACACAACAACTACAATATATACCTCCACAGCCAAAACGCAGAAACAGAAAGAGAAGCATTATCTGGTTTAATCCACCATATAACAAAACTGTTAAAACGAACATAGGCAAAATATTCCTAAACTTAATAGAAAAACACTTCACTGAAGAAAACAAATTATCAAAAATATTCAACAAAAAATAACGTAATGATCAGCTACAGCTGTACAAAAAACATAACAGAAATAATTAAAAGCCACAACAAAAAAAAATGACAACCTACAAAAAAATGTAACCAAAGTGTCCAATATGCAACTGCAGAAACAGAAACATGTCCACTCCAAGGAAATTGCCAACTTACGAACACTATATACATGGCCAAGGTAAGTACAAACAACAACACTATGCACTACATCGGAGCCACCGAAGGCCCATTCAAAATGAGGAATAACAATCACAACCTTACATTCAACAACAGGAAATATTCGAACAGCACAACACTTTCTACATACATATAGCAGCAAAAAGACAAAAACATCACACCAACAATAAGTTGGGAAATATTGAAAAAAGACCCCGCCTACAACAACATTACGAAAAAATGCCTACTTTGCCTACACGAAAAAGTAGCAATAATATCACACAAACCGCAAAAGAACTTACTAAACAAAAAATCAGAGATAATCTCCAAATGTAGGCATGAGAACAAGTACCTATTATCCGAATTCATACCAAACGGATAAAACAAACAAACCACCAACAATCACAATTTAATTTCTGTCTCCAATCCCTTGAAACATTACTATCACATCATACCATATAAACCCGTTATTAAATTGAACTACCCTCTCACCTAGCACATTGAATATTAAACTAAACATCACCATATCAATTAAACAATAAGGATTACAAATTTCTACCTGTTACATATACACAGTCACCAAAAACAAACAAATAACCAGCTTTAAATATATCAAATAAAGCCCTATTTTTTTTTTTCAAAAATTTAAAAATAAATATAAATAATAATAATCTTTACCTATTATAATTTTACACAAACCCCACCACACGCATATACATACATGCGAGGAAATATTTTCCAGCTGGAAAATACATATGACATGTACACATCAACGAGACATTTCCAATGTTTAGATTTCAACATTTCAACATACAAATGCGTATGTATAGATATAACACCACCCGTATACATACATGTGTCATAGCCGAAACTGCCCACATATGTTTATATATGTATGAGTCCCGACGGACGACCAAGTGTGTATATGTGTCTGCATACATCGATGTTTGCGTTAGTACGATGAATGACAAAACGACGAAATTTCCCCCACCACTTCCACAATAACACCAATACACGCAATCTACATAAACCCAAATTTTTTAAAACATCAATCAGTTTGTCTGACGATCGCTAAAGCGTGAAACCCAGAGTCACAAACTCACATCTATCCAACCAAATATATATATATATATATATAGATATATATATATATGTGTGTGTGTGTGTATGTATATATATATGTGTGTGTGTATATATATATATATATATATATATATATATGAGTATGTATGTGTGTATGTGTATGTGTGTATATATATATATATTTAGATATATATATATATATATATGTATGTGTATTTATATGTATGTGTATGTGTGTATATATATATTTAGATATATATGTATATATATATATGTATGTATATATATGTATGTGTATGCATGTGTGTATCTGTGCGTGTATACTTATATTTAGATGTGTATGTGTATGTATATATATATATATATATATATATATGTATGTATGTATGTGTATGTGTGCGTGTATATAAATATTTAGATATTTATGTGTGTGTATATATATATATATGTGTGTGTGTGTGTGCGTGCGTGTATGTATGTGTGTATGCAGAATCATCACCTATGATCGTTCATGGAAATCCACCCCTCTCCATCAATATGACCTTACTTTGCAAAAACCCTCTTGACTTGACATCTAACGGTCACATATCTCTCTGCTTCATGTACGTGTTTGCACAAGTATACTATGGTACTTTCCTTTTGTATCGGTGTTGGGATATAGTTTTGTACATGCAAACATATGTACCCATGTCCGTGTAAATAAGTATGTGTGTATTCATGTGCTGTATTTTGTATTCTCATGTAAGCAGGTGCATAGATTAAGCATTGTGTATATATCTGGGGTCACTTGATGAAAACACTCTTAAGTGCCTCTTTATAGCCACACGATGAGTAATGTATCTGAGATTATATTACATGATTTATAAATGTAGTAGTAACAATATGTGTATAAGTGTTTATGAATACAAATAGGTAAATGGATGGATATGGGTATATATGTATGCGTATATATACGTATGGGTGGACATATTTACGTGAAATCATATATGTGTAGATGGATGCGAATGTGTATATCGATGTAGGAATATATATATATACATACATATATATATATATATATATATATATATATATATATATATATGCGTGTGTGTGTGTGTGTAAGTGTAATTATATGTGCATATAGATAAATGTGTATGTATGTATGTATGTAGATATGTGGATTTGTGGAAGATCTCTCCCTTCCTCTCTTCTGTTCCTTGCCTCTCCCTATTTCTTTATTCCTTTCTCTTGACCGGGGAATGCGAGTTCAGTGCCACAACCATCGTATCTCCTAGAGATATGCGCCTTCCTCCACCCCTTCATAGTCTATGTAACTAGATTAAAACAGAACTTCCGCTAGTTTTGTTTTGCATTTCGTTTTTCGGTTGATTCCTTAAAAAAAAAAATTAATCCACTCATTGTTTTGAAACCGCAAATTCTGACGAAGCGAAACCTAATTTTATCGGTCTCGCGCCTTATATAAAATATTACCGTGTCTTTCTGAGTCTCCGATTTGTTAATATATATATATATATATATATATATATATATATATATATATATATATATATATATGTGAACATTGAAGTCAACACTCAAAGTCGACAGGCTGTTTCAAACTAGATGGAAGCATGAAACAGGCTGTCGATTTCGATGTTCACTTTTATATTTATATTTGCATACACTGTATCTTATATTGAGCAATTTATCCCATAAATATAGCACACCTTAAAACTATATTCCTTAATTCATATATACAGTGCGTTCTGCTTGATTATGCAAAGTAAATTTTTCATCTAACGTGTCAATAAATTCTGTTTTTTTCAGACTTGGTGCTTCTTGCGGATTAAATTATACTTTCAGTCAAGAGAATATGATCAATGAAAAAAAAAGTTGTATTATAGTAACATAGTTCTTTTTCTCAAAGTATGTAAAAAGGCACAGTTTCAAGTGTTCAGTCTGATTAAGAAATCACCATATAAATCCTCAATATGGGTAAGAAAAAGGGTCTTACTGAAAACGATCATGCTGAAATTACTCGCATGCTTGGAAGTGGTCTGTCAATGCTAGAAATTTCAAAAAAGTTACATATAGACCACCGTACAATCAAAGCATTCGTCTTAGGCAGTAAATCATGCAGAAAGACACCTAAACGATCGCATTTGCGAAAGTTAACTGCCAGAGATCTTCGTAAAATTAGATATGAAGTCTCGAAGAAACCGCATGAAACTAGTAAAAATATATTTGAAAACGCTGGAGTGCCCAAATTTGGTAAAACTACCCGTTGTGAGGTCTTCAAGATCCTTGCCAAAGTGAAGAGTCCCATCAAGAGGCCCCCACCGAGCAAAGCAAACAAGATGAAAAGAGTTGAATGGGCACACAGTTACATGAAGACCAATTTTAGCAATGTGATTTTCACCAACGAGTGCCGTGCTACCCTTGATGGGCCTGATGAGTGGTCATCTGGATGGGTGTTAAATGGTCGACCGGCAGGAGTACGCATTCGTTGACAACAGGGTGGCGGAGGAGTGATGTTTTGAGCTGGGATCCGCGGAAATGAACTAATATGCCCACACAAAGTACCCAAAGGGCTTAAGCTAAATTCAAATGCATATTGTAGGCTTTTGGAAGATGCCTTCCTGCCCTGGCTTGATGTACAACCAATTCAGAAAAGAAGATCGTTGATATTTCAGCATGCTCCAGCGCATAGATCAAGAAGCACCACCAATTGACTATCAGACCATGGGTTCAAAGGGCAAAATTTAATGGTATGGCCTCCAAACAGCCCTGATTTAAATCCAATAGAAAATTTGCGGTCTATAGTCAAGACGCGGATTAATGCTGAAAATAAGCAATTCAAGCTTAGAAGTCCTGTGGAAAGCAATTGTAAGTGCTTGCCGATCAATCAAACTTTCTGAAATTGAAACATTGACTTCAGCAGTGGACAGACGCCTCATAACGGTTTTAAAGAATGGAGGATGTCATGTTTGTTCGTAGCCGCATTAACAGACTTGTTTTATTTTGTTTAACATGCTATACATATGTATTATGTAATGTAGGACTTAAAACACACGATGTATTGTCATATACGCCACAATTCAATTAATAAAATTTAGTATAAAATGTGTTTTTCTTGTTTTATTTTCCATTTGCATAATGAAAGTGAACACTAAATTAGGGCTTAAGTTCATAAATCATTAAAAAGAAGCACGTTTTGTATATTTCGACAACTTAAATGATTGACAAAATAATAAAATAGTATCAAAAACACTTTTGCTATTATTCTTCAGAATATATTGGTTATCTTAGATATTTTTTAGGTAAAAAAAGAAATTCTGCATAATCAAGCAGAACGCACTGTATATATATATATATATATATATATATATATATATATATATATATATATATATATATATATATATATATATATATATAAAAAAATATATCCTTAAGGTGTGCTATATTTATGGAATAAAGTGCTCAATATCAGAGATAGAGCGTGTGTAAATATAAAAGTGAACATAGGAGTCAACACTTAGAGGCGAGAGTCTGTTTCATGCTATATGCATGGCCTGACGATTGCATATAGCATGAAACAGACTGTCGCCTCTAAGTGTTGTTCTATGTTCACTTTTATGTTCATATATATATATATATATATATATATATATATATATATATATTCTTAAAAAGTAATCAACAAGCGTTTAAATGCTTTAAGAATGTCACCCACAAAGCAAGATTTCTATAACCGCTTGTAAGTAATGCTATGACTTTCTGGGGCCTTCTACAAATTTCTCGGGCGTTTCTAGGACTCCCTGGGGAGACTTCTAGAACTTTATGGAACATAACTATCTAGAAGTTTATAGAAATATCTAGAACGATTTGGAGCCTTCTAGAAAATTTGGAAGACTTCTTGAATTTTTTGGAGCCTTGTAGAACATTCTGGAAATTTATAAAGTGTATTTTGTGGGACTATATATATATATGTGTGCGCTACTGGTTATTTAGTTAAGGCGAATGGGAAAAGTGTGTTTCGTTTGTGATCAAATATTTTTTCAGAATATATAAACTCCCTGATCCAGCATCGCTCATTTACTTGCTGAAAGTTTTCCAAGTTGTCATTTTTAACCATATTATCACATAAAACATTGCTTCTACTACTGAAAGAACCCAAATTACTGGACGAAGAATCTGGTGATATTTCAAGAATCACATGAGAAAAGAAGAAAAATGACTGGAAACCCAAAGCAGGATAACACTTAAAATTCAAATTGTTCGCCGTTATCTGTTCCTTGGAGCATCCATCATACGAAGGAAGGATCGTATAAAGGAAATCGCTAAAAAAAGTAACAAAAGAAATTAAATTTCTCAAATTTATCATCTCAATTCATACAAACAAACCTGGATCAAGTGCTGAACACGTACGATAAATGTCTAAAACGAGGTATTGCAGCATACGTAGGGGCAATAATGGGTATGTCCACATTCACATATATACAGTAGTAAATACTGTATGTTGGTCTTCATTTGGAGATTCAGCTGTCCAGGTCAACCTCTCTGCCAATCATAGAGTGAATATGAAGAAGAATTTGACGAACAATTAAAAAAAAAAAAAAAAAGTATATCAGAATCAAACCGGCAACCAAATTAGTAACATCTTCAACCTGTTCAACCAGCAATGTAGCAAATGCTTGTCAGCAGTTATCTCAAGAAGGATTGACGCTGCGACACCTTCTCAATCTGGTATTTACAGATCTAATATTAAAGAAACTGATAAACATGAGTAAGAAATGAAGAAAACCCTACAGTTAGAAAACTGGTCATTGCATTCTGATGGTAAACGAATTGATGGCCAAGAATACCATGGAATTGTTTCGGAGAATGAAAGAAGAAAAATTAAGTTAGAAGCATTACAGCTATCAAATGGAAAAATAGATATTGTTGAATAACAGCTGTCCTGGATGCATACAACTAGTGGAAAAGATAATAAAGATTATTATTGCGGACATTCCAAACAAGGAGCAGGAATGGTATTGTCATTCAGGTACAAAGGTTGTTTGCTCAAAATAAACTTTAAGAACTACAATTCATTGGCTGTCAACATCATGTTCTTGACCGAAAGTAGTAATGGATGATGAAATTGATGAAAACTACACATCGCTCATTATCTAATATCCTTTTATCCGTAAACTTGTAAATAACTAAGTACTGCCCAAGAAGAATTTCAAGAACGGTAAAGAAGCGATTACTCAGACAGCAGGATGGCGTGATATGAAATTTCTATTTTATTTAACTCGAGTTTTCCGCTTTTTCAAAGAAACTGGATAATTTTCTGAAGTGAAATTTCAAAAACAAAATACCTAATGCAAGACTCAAAATTCCCAAAACAGATCAGTGTGCAGAAGGGGCAATCAAGTGCCTTCAAGATATTTATGACGTCTGTAAAAAGGAGAAAGTCCAGCTTACATTTATATTGTCTAACAAAACATAATAATTGTATATATTATACTATAATTTCGCCGTTTCGCATTATTTTCTTTTATATAGCTATTCTTATAGATGTAAGTTTCTAATTATATATGCAGGTTTTCAGTTTTTGTTTATTTGCAAGTTTGTATGTAATGCTATAGCTATACACGTTAAAATACATAAGTATAATCCAATTATATCATTATCAATATTGAAAAATATATCTTTGGAATATTTTGATTACTTTACCATTATTTCATATGTGGTAAAATATTATTTTTTAGGTTTGAGTGTCTTTTTCAAGAATTAAAACAAACTCATAATTCTTTCATTACTTTTGAACAAAAGTTCATCGATTCATTCACAGAAACAAAAACGTCGTAACTTTTGTTCAAAAAAACAATTTTTTGTTCGCAACCGCATCAAGTCGCAGAATACTTCAAGCCTTTGGAGATAATGCTGTGAGTGACTGCACTGCCAGGCATTGATTCCAGAAGTTCAGAATGGTGTTGGCCTAATAGCAGCCATCGAAGAGTATACCAGCTAAAAGTGTGGAGATCTTGCCGAACTCTTCCAGGTTTCTGATGAAATAGTCAAACATTAATTGCACCACACGGGGAAGACGTACAAGTTGAGAAAGTGGGTACCCCACACGCTGTCAGATGCCAATAAGCATCAAGGCGTGACATCCTATTTCTCGTTGCTTTTTCGGCACAGCAACGCATCTATATTTTATCGGGTACTCACCAGTGTCGAAAAGTAAGAGCACTATGTCAGAAGCGGGCCAAAGATTCCTCAAGTGGTGCGACATGAACTGATACAAATATATATATATAGACCTCGTTAAAAAATTTTGACAGAAAAGCACTGAATGTCAAAAAAAAGAAAATGTAGACCTATTAAATATTTAGTAGTAGAAATATTGGTAACAGGAAGATTGGTTTTATATATATATATATATATATATATATATATATATATATATATATATATATATATATATATATATATATATATATATATATATATATATATATATATATTTCAAAAAGCTAACTTACTCTCAAAAGAACTTTCATTAAATACGGCCGACAGAAGATTTAGTTATTTTTAAAAGCTTTTCCGGCGTTTTTACGTTCAGTAATTATTATTATTATTATTATTATTATTATTATTATTATTATTATTATTATTATTATATTCCCAGGTGCCTTCGGCCATTTCTATAGCGATTTTCAAGGGTGGTTTGTGTCCGGTATTATATTTGTTCATGATTTGATTGTCACTTGTTCATATTTCTGCTGTTTTGAAGAGGTGCGTTCAATCCGAGCCTTCACGTGCAGCGCGAGTCTGAAATTCACGTGAAAATAGGGCCTCTCTAATAGCGATATATATATATATATATATATATATATATATATATATATATATATATATATATATATAGATCACGTGTTTCACCACATTGCTAATGAAGCTTTTCCGGAGTCACAGTTGGGCTTTAGGTCTGGACATGGTACGGTAAATATGATCTTCACAGCCAGACAACTGCAAGAAAAGTGTGTCGAGCAAAATCTGGATCTCTATCATGTACTTGCTGACTTGACAAAGGCATTTGGCACCGTAAACAGAAAGGCTTTGTGGACTATTTTAGGGAAGTGGGTAACCCAATTTTCTTTTTCTTTTTTTTTACTCATCGCTTGTTTAATGATGATATGAAGGTCTGGGTTGATGGTGGTGAAAAGCTCTCTCAGCCGGTGTCAGTTAAGAATGGAGTTAAGCAAGGTGACATTCCGGCTTTAACACTATTTGCTATGTACTTTTCTATTGTTTTTAAACAGGCCTTTAAGAACTGCAAGCTAGGTATTTACATTCGCTATTGTTCAACAAGAAGGCTTTTTAACATCAGGAGGATTGATACAAAGTTGAAGGTTCACTTGTCGTTGATCAGGGATTTGCTATACGCTGATGACTGCAATCTTGTGACTCACTCGGAAGGAGATAGGCAGCATCTCATGGATGCTTTTTTTCTAATGCATGTACTGCACTGGGATTGACTATTAGCTTGAAAAAGTCAATAGTCATATACCAACCAGCTCCAAAGAATCCATATCAACCAAGCAGTTTTGTCGATTGTAAAAGGTTAAAGGCTGTTTGCACGTTTGTGTATCATGGGAGCACATTGAGAATGTTCTATGATCTTGAGGCGGAAATTTCAAACTGCATACTAAAATCTTGAATAAACGTCTTTGGTCTCAGCACGGAATTTCAATGAGTACAAAGTTAAAGGTTTGTCGTGCATGTTTGCTTACAGCACTTTTTTATGATTGCAAGACGTGATTGGTTTACGGCAGACAAATGAAAAACCTTGAGAGATTCCACCAGTAATGCTTTCGTCATATCCTTTGCATTACTTGGCAAATGTTTGTTTGTGATGTAGTCACCCTAGAGACGAGCGGCTGTGATAGTCCTGGGTACTGAAGCATCGACTTCGGTGGATTGGCCACCTCGTCAGGATTCCAAATCATAGTTTTATGGGGAGCTGCGAACCGGGAAGAGAAATGCCGTCAAACTTAAGACGAGCTTTAAGGACTGCATCAAGGATACGCTGAAGAAATGCAGCATTCGTGGTAAGCACTGGGAAGAATGTGCATCTGATCGCAATAATTCGAATGAGGCTGCTCGGAGTGGAAGGTGTCACTTTGAGGAGGAGAAGGAGAGGCATGCATGGGTTAAAAGATATGTGCGCAAAGGCTGCCCCGTTAAATTTCCTGAATGTATTCGCAGGCATGATGTATACAGATTGTGGTTGAGCGTGCTTGCCGACGGTTGGCCCAAGGATTCACAAGGGAGCACACCGACAATGGGTGGCAAATGAAACATTATATTTGTGGTAATATATGCAGGTCCTGAAGCGGTTTCATGCGACATTTTAAATTGTATGATAACGTAACGTCCACTGTTGCACCTCATAAGTGCCCGATTTGGGCTAATGTATGTAGAGCCCTTGCTGGACTACAGAGCTACATTCGTTCAACACATCAGTAGATATTCTCCATAAAGATATATAGCAATGATCGTACTCGGACTCAAGTTGGCATCCACCATGTATGAATATATATATATATATATATATATATATATATATATATATATATATATATATATAAAAAGAAAGAACAGTAAGATATATAATCCAGTGTTCTTATAGATATTTTTATTTTTACAAAATAGTGCTCAACGTAAATTTACAGAGCATTAATATTACAAATTAATTGATTTAAAATATGTTTTTTTTCGCTACACAGTTCTAACCATGTTTCAAAAATGGAAGCTAAAAGCCCTAAATTTAATTTTGTAATTAAATTAAATAAAAAAAAAACAGTAATTTTAAGTTACTCCAAAATTCGCTTGAGGATGAAATGGAACTAATGTCTTTAATTTAATTACAAAATTAAATTCAGGGCTTTTAGGTTCCATTTTTGAAAACATAGTTGGAACTGGTAGCGAAAAAACTCAAATTTATATCAATTAATTTATAATATTTATATATATATATATATATATATATATATATATATGCATAAGCTCATGCGTCCGAATTCAAAAATATAAAATAATAATAGTAATTGATGCTAATAATAAAGATAAAATAATACTTAGCACACACGTACACACACACAGACACACACACACACATATATGTGCAGTGGATATATGTGAGTGTATGTATACATGCATGTGGATATACAGACGTAAGTTTTATTTGAAGTGTGTTGTTACGGCGTTGTTGGTAATCATTTATTCAATTTTCATATTTATTGATTAGTTTTTATTGTTACTTTTATCATAGGCGATATGTATCTACGTATTAGATTTGTAATATTTTTTTTATTCTAGTTTGTGGTAAGTGCGTAGTCATTTCCTGCAGAATAGGTTAAGGCTATATATATATATATATATATATATATATTCTAATATTTCCATTAATGTCGTTCTTTTTCATAGTTTCATTTATTTTCTATTATATATATATATATATATATATATATATATATATATATATATAGAGAGAGAGAGAGAGAGAGGGAGGAGGAATGGTTGTTAATATTTCTTTTATATTTTTTACTTCAGTAGAGAAATTTTGTATGAAAAAGATATTTATTTGTGATGCCAGTGTGAGTGTCAGTGTGAGTGTCAGTGTGAGTGTCAGTGTTCGCCATTATAGATGAGGTAGACATGTTTTTGAGGAGCTTGCTTTTATTCTTACTTAACGATAGTTTTTAAGTTATTATTTCAGTCGATTATGCCTCAAAAAGGCGATTCTGTTATATACGAGGCGCTCATATATAAATTTGAGGACTGAGATAATTTGAACGGTTTTTCTTGTATTTTAAGCTCGGTCTGTGTTTTAACCTTCTGCCCCGCCCCCCAAAAAAAAAAATCCATTGACAAAGGCTGATTACAACCTTAAGCGTTTGGGAAGACATTCGTTTACATTCAACAGAGCAACTAGAAAAAATGGTCCGAGATTTAAAAGAAAAAATTGTATTGGGGTTGAGAATAAGTCGTGAGCGTTTTTCAAAATGTCTTACAGTGTTAAATTATATAAAAGTAGTCAAAGCCGTTGTTGTTGATAACTTTTTCCCATCGTATCAGAATTTTTTCTATTCTTTGACGATGAAAATCTGGTTTTGAGCTGAAACATTTGTCTGACCATACCCTCAATTCAACATCAGTATTGAACGTTACACCATGTAAGGCATTGATAAGAAAGCGAAAAAGATGTAAATCTGATGTTGCCAAGTCTGGTGTGTACTGAGGATGAGTCAACGCTTCCCATCCAAATTCTTGAATAACGGTTTTGGTCATATTGGACGGGTGTTGTCGTGTTGATGAAGTACACTCTGTCGCAGATTCGGTCTTTTTAGCTAAATTGCTTTACGGAGACGTTGCAGTTATTGAACATAGAGCTCGGATTTTACCGTTTGGTTTCGCTCAATTCATAATTAATTATGGCTTCCCAGTCCCAACATACACCCAACATGGTCTTTCGAGAATGAGGGTCTTGTTTTGCTCGAGGTGTCGCTTGCTTATTGGGACTGAGTCATTCTTTACACTGCTTCATATTGATGTAAAGACACCATTTTTCATCGCCAGTGGCAATGCGATAAAGGAAACGCTGTTTATGCCCGTATGTTGAGCGATGCTGAGCCAGCAAACTGGCTGCAGTTGTTGCGCCCAGGTTGTTGTGTTTATTCAACTCTTGTGGCAACCAGGAACCAAGTTTCTGAATCTTGCCCATTGACTGAAGTTGATTTACCACAGTGTTGCGATCGCAATTAATCTGTTCCGCCAATTCTCTGGTCATCTGACATTGATTTTCGTGAAGAAACTGGTTTAATCTCTCCTCAGCAAACTCATCTGGTCGACCGGGGCGCTCCTCATTCTACATTTCTTTTTTTAAAACTTGGAAACGAACGTCGGGCTGTACTTTGAGACATCTATACACGTCACAAAATTCAGGAGCTGCTTTGGCGGTGTTAACTCCTCGATTATATGCAAAAAGCAAAAGGTGTCGAAAATGTGCAGTTTTCTTTACTTGATATTCCATTTTTAGGAGTCTGAAATAAAACGAAAAATTAACGAAATTAACAAAAATCATACATATATGTATATGTTCGAACAACAACAAGAAATCGTTGTTTTAAAACATTCGCGAAATGTTTGGCATACCATTGATCTTTCTTTGGTTTTTAAATAAACACGCATACATATATATGGTATTGTTAATTGACATATTAACCGTTTTCTTATAAGGAAACAATCGTCGTTCAATGATGCTGAGGCTAGTGCATGTTTCTCTCGGTTGAAATAATTTTGCAGGAAAACGGTTTTCCCAAGTCTAGTAGCTGTTATAGCTCTTCCTAATATTAATGGGGGCTTCTTCCTCAAATTTTAAGTAGTGATGAATGTCAACATATTAATTATGACATTATTCATGTTAAGTGCAATATCCACTATATCTGATGCTGGTGGTGATTTGGAGTCAATTGTCTGGTAAAATTCTCTGTTTGTGATGATGTAGCGCCAATACGTGTTGTTCGAAGGAGGTTAGTCTTTGCCGTGATCGACAGCCTTCAGTGGCTCAACTCCATTTTGAAACATTGATCTAATACAACTTTTTTTACATAACTGACTGTTTAGATATTTCTGAACTGATTTGTCACCATGCATGACATTCATTCATACGAACATCTTCATCTGGCGATGTTATTGAGAACTCGAGTTTTTCTGGTTCATGTTTGGTTTTGTAGCAATTTGCAGTTTTGTTGGAAGCTACCTTTCGACCGTCATGTTAAATGTTCATCTTTCCGTAACTCCTACATTAAATTCGTTATATATATATATATACTAATAATTTTATATATATAAGTAGGTATACCTGTCCGACAAAACTTTTAGCTGTAAATGAACAAACCAATACCAAAGGGGAAAAAAGGGGGAAAATGAAAGAACGAAGAAAATGTACATATATATATGTATTGACTGTTGTAGTTCAATACAACGTATTCTTATCCAAACACCCCTTTTAGAAAGGATCTTTATGTATACATGTATAAATTTAACGGATAAAAATGCCGAGAAACTTTTTGTCGTTTTAAAAAAAATACAGACGACATGCGTTGAACGGATGTCATAATTCGTTGAAAAATGTACCCCTACCCTACCTAGACATAAATTCTATTCGAAAGTAACTTAAATTTGATACAATACTTGTAAATAAAAATGAACACGATACGCCCCCTGTTTAAATGAATCTCTGTATCCTTGGAAACAAAATATATGCCCCTCAGTTTTCAAAATAAGTTGTTCTGTAAAACAGAACTAGTGTTTTAATTTAATTAAATAATTGAATTTGAAGATGTTGTTTTCTGTTTTGAAACATAGTAATTACTCCATATTTTAAATTTTAAAACCTTTAAAAATTAAGCACTGTTTTGTAAAAATAAAAAATCACCTGATTATATCTTACTGTTCTTTCTTCTTTTACTATAATATATATATATATATATATATATATATATATATATATATATATATATAGAGAAAATGATATAAATGTCCATATATCAGAACAATATTAAACAATGACAAATTGGAAAAGTTCTTCTTATTGATGGAAACTGATTATTTTTTAAAATTAACACCTGTTATTGTGGAATATAATTCCATCAATAATAAATTACATTTGGATGACGAAACTCGTTAAACATAATTTTCATTCAGTTGTCTAATACATACATACATACATACATACACACACACACACGTGTGTGTGTGTGTGTGTGTATATATATATATATATATATATATATATATATATATATATATATATATCTTTGTGTGTGTGTGTGTGTGTGTGTGTGTTGGGGAAAAATGTATGACAAAGAAGAAGAATTCTTGGGGTGACGCATTTCGTACTTAGGACATCGTTGGACTAAATTACTTATATTGGTACGACGACACATGCGCACGAAAGGACATCTACAGTGAATTTTCCCCGGCCATCTTCCATTATAACAGTGTGGGATATCTACTAAAAAAAAGAGAAAACGAAAAAGAATCTAAAGGAAATCGGGTAGAAAAGAAATTGAATTTAAAATTCCCAGCATCCTTTGTACACATGTGTCGTTGCACCAATATAGCAGATTTAGACAGATGAATCCCAAAGGACGAAACTTCGTCATACAATTTTCCAGAATATTCTTCCTGATATATATATATATATATATATATATATATATATATATATATATATATTATACGAGATTATAATAAAAAACATTTTGAAATCGCTACACAAAAGTTTCCATGTTTCAATACTATGATTATATTTCTTCAGGCGATGGTAAGTAACTGTTCTTTGTCTGATTTGGATATAGCTATATATATATATATATGTGGGGTGTGTGTGTGTGTGTGTGTGTGTGTGTGTGTGTGGGCGTGAGCGTGCGCTCGCACACCGGGTACATGTGTGTATATGTGTGTGTATATGTGTGTGTATATGTGTGTGCAAATAAATAAAAAAAATAGGAAAGAAACTTCTGATTAATAATCCGAAGTGCTTTAGTATTTTTGTTTTATTTTTACAAAACAGTGCTCAATACACAGGTAGAGCCTAAACTATAATTATTTTTTTTTAAATATGATTCCATCGCTACATAAGACTTTAGTTTCTGTTTTTGAAACATGAGAACACTTATGTAGCGATGGAATCATATATTTTAAAACAATTATAATATATATACATATATATGCACATACATATAAATATATATATATATATATATATATATATATATATATATATATATATAATATATATGAAAAGTGTGTATATAGATAGAAATAAATATATATTTGTATAATTATTTATATATTATATGCGCGATAATTATTAGAAAGCGCTCAATATCAGAGATAGAGCTAACATATTTGGTTGAATAGATGTGAGTTTGTGACCCTGGGTTTCACACTTTAGCGATCGTGAGACAAACTGATTATTTTTTTTAAATTTTTGGTTTATGTAGATTGCGTGTATTGCTGTTATTGTGGAAGTGGTGGGGGAAACTTCGTCGTTTTGTCATCGTACTAACGCAAACATCGATGTATGCAGACACATATACATACTTGGTCGTCCGTCGGGACTCATACATATATAAACATATGTGGGCAGTTTCGGATATGACATATGTATGTATACGGGTGGTGTTGAAATTTAAAGATCGGGAGTGTAGCGAAGATTTCTCGTGAATGTCTCGTGAATGTATACATGTCATATTTTTATTTTACCAGTGAATAAATTTCTTCGCATGTATGTATATACGTGTATATATATATATATATATATATATATATATATATATATATATATATATATATATATACGTGTCCAACTGTTAAAGAACGAAGAAAGATTTCAGCGTTCAAAAACAAATTTAAAACAGAGCTCAATACAAAAGTAGAGCAATAAATATTTGTTTATTATGCAGTGTTACATTAGAACATGGCCATACCCGCTATAAAACTGTACATCTTGTTTCAACGTTAAAAATTTCTTTAACGTTTCATCGACCAGTGGAGATCACGACGCTACACACACTCACTCTGTCTCTCTCTTTGTTTGTGTATATATATATATATATATATATATATATATATATATATATCTATCAGTCAGTTAGTTCATGAAAATTTATAATTCATTCAGAATTTTTTCTCTAAGATTTTTAGCTAATATTTTTCTCCTTGATTTCGGCATTCATATGCCATTATCTTCAGATATCTTTTTTGGATAAAGATTCTTTATTTGAATTTTCTATGACGACTTTTCACGCATTCGTTTTACTTTCATTTATATACTCACTTATATTTTGTGTATTTTTTTAGTCTGATGTTAGACAATAAATTAATCAAGCGGAAGATAGCCTTTAATAAATCTAATCTTTAGCAAATGTGGTTGCTACACAAGCCTTCCAGTGGCATAATTGAAAGTGCATTTCTATTCTCCAAGTTCTTCTTAACTGCTAGGTCCATGAAGATCTAAATTTCTAATACTCCTGAGACTAATGTTGGTGACCCTCATTGCTCGCTTCTCAGTCCTAGCTTCTGCTTTATAGTAATGATCTACCTAATAGCATGCACCTGTCTTTAGTGAATATATGTAACAGATATAAACGGTATATTGGTGGACCTTTAAAAATTGAGATGGCCAAAATCTGTCAGCTGACCCATTCTCGCTCAATGAGGGAAAACTGGCTTGTCACATTCAGGATATCAAAAGACAAATTAGTAACGTTCCATCATCACCGAGTAGACGCCGAATTTTTGTCTATAACCGTAAACGACTATTTCCTCAACGAGGCACCATTGTCTTACTAGCCTTAAGAACTCTTATATACAATCCATCGCTAATATAGCCGTAAGTACAGCTTCAATAAGTACCTTACTCTTCTATGCTTTACATTTACTAGAGCCAGGTATAATCGGAAAATGAAGTACTGCTACAGTATGTGGGCTGGACTTGCTCAGCTTTTGCTTTTAGTCTTGATAACGAACCGCTACTCCTTGAGCGGTGACTCTTGAGGCTTATATCAGGGGCGGAGTGAACCTTAGTAAAAACATAATAAATGGGATTTTCTTTTAAATGGTGAGTGGATTTTTATAGTTTAGTATGATTATACATAAAATTTAATTCATTTTTCATTTTTGTATTATTGTTAAATATTGGTCAAACTAAATATTGTTAAATATTATATCAATATTAATATCATATATATATATATATATATATATATCCTGTACATACATACATACATATATATGTAATATGTATATAATATATATATATATATATATATATATATATATATATATATATACATACAAGGCAAATGTAAGTTAGTAACAATGTCCTTTTTATCAATGTTAATAAATGAATCATATACAATAAGATCCAAAAATCATTTCAAATGGGGGAATAAGACAAGGAAAATATAATTCATCAGTCTTATTCAACCCCGTTATAGACTGGGTTCGTGTCGGAAATAGAAATTTGACTGTGAAAGCTATATTTTAATAATTTATATTACTAGCTAAACTATTTTAAAAATATTATAAAATGAAATTATTTTAATTTCAAAAGAAAAAATCTTTTATTTATTTTATTTTAAAAATAAAAAATAAAATATTTTTAAAATGAATTATTTTAAATAAAATATATCATATATATATATATATATATATATATTAAACGCAAAACCTTAATATATCATCGAAAACCCGGTAAAATAATGAATTTCAGCACGTTAGTTATTACTACCTGCCTCATCAAGCTGAAATTACAAAATGGTTTAAATTTATCCAAGCAATATCTTTAAAATTATTTTAAAAGTAAGTTGCAAGAGAACAGCAAGTAAAGTCAACTGGAGGTAGAAAATATTTTCTGGGGATTTATATTATTGAAGAGAGAAGTGGTGGGGGATAAAAAGGATACGCAACTTGTCAACAAAATGAAA
This sequence comes from Acanthosepion pharaonis, assembly GCA_903632075.3. Classification (NCBI taxonomy): domain Eukaryota; kingdom Metazoa; phylum Mollusca; class Cephalopoda; order Sepiida; family Sepiidae; genus Acanthosepion; species Acanthosepion pharaonis. The sequence continues at coordinate 645,012 of CAHIKZ030005468.1, read as the reverse complement.
GCCTAGGAAATGACAGATAGTGAAATACATTGGAATAAAATCAAAATTTTTATTCTCATCATCTAATTTACGTTAATAAAATAACAATCATCATCATATATATGAAAATAAGTGAAAAATTAATAATATAATATAGCAAAAATATATATACACACAACATTATAAGCATATATATACACATACAGACAATAAAACTTATACAACCAGATAGAATATTCACACATACATATATATATAAACATACATACACACATACACACACGCGCTTATACACATATGCACATGTATAGATATACACAAATAAATATATACATATATATATATATACACATATCCACACATATATATATATATATTTATGTGTATATATACATATTTACATAAATATATATATATATATATATATATATATATATATACACATATACTCATATACACCTGCGCCCATATACACACATACATAAATATACAAAAACATATACACATACATAAATCAAAATATATGTCTTTCAACTAATACTGCAAAATAATTGTATGAGTGCAAAATAAAAAAAATAAAATAAAATTCACTTTATAAGATAATTTAACTATTTTTATGTCACCATTTAAATACGATCTCATTCCTTTGGTTCAATAGCTGGCTAGTATTTTTATATTTAATTATTTTACTTTTTTTGCAGGCACAAATTATATCTATTGGGGTTTGGGGATTTACCTATAATCTCCCATTCTTTTTGTTTTTTAAGGTTTTTCTATTAAAAATTTAGCCTTTACTTCCTATATATATATATATATATATATATATATATATATATATATATATATATATATGTGTGTGTGTGTGTTTGTCTATATTTCTGAGATGAGGTATTATGTACAGTATTTACATTCATCATTGCATGTCTTTACCAGAGTTCATATTGCAACTTTGTTATCATTGCTTTTCTTTGGCACTCCTTATTACTGGTTCCCATATTGTATTTATTTCTATGCTTGGTCGGCTCAGGAGATTTTTGTGGCCTAGCATATGTGCTGACCCATTGATCGGAAAGTCTCCTTCATATGTCCGAAACTCCGCCCACTTCGTGGAAATAATCAAAGATGCTCCCATCCTATCCAACCAGATGGTGAGCTTGGACGTGTTGAGTCTGTTCACCAAGGTGAGGCACTCTCAGTAGTTGCATTCAGTAGTTATGGAATGTTTGATAAAGACTTTTTCACCAATGCTCATGAGCTGTAAAAATGATGCTAAAAAGTTGATATGGGTTTATAATATCATTGCTAAAAATTGCTGCAAAGTGGGTTTATGTCCCATAAGTTCATATTTAGACACATGGCACAGTGGATAAAGGCGTTGGTTAGATCCAGTGACAGACCCAAAGGAGGAGAACTTTCAGAGGGAAAATTAGCAGGAGATAACTGATAACTGTCCATCAAACATGGCACGTGGAATTAGAACAGTCTACCCCAGTGATCGAAATAAAGGGTTCAGTTCGAAATTCCAACCACCTGAAGAAGGCCGGAGCGTACAACGGCCGAAACGTTGTGACAAATATGGCGACAAAGATGAGGACAATAGTCCGACGAATGTAAATACTATATGTGTGTGTGTGTGTGTGTGTGTGTGTGTGTGTGTGTGTGTGTGTTGTGAACGGACATTTGTGTACTGGACATTTGCCTCCCCAACAATTGCTTACCAGTAAATTGCGTCGCTGGACATTTGCGACCCTAGAGAAATCCTTCACTGGATATTTGCGTATTATTGGAAACCCATGGCGAATTTCAGAAAATCAAACACTGGTAGAAAAATATGTGTGGACGGGGAAAATTACAGCTACCAATATCATAAGCTGGTTTATTACTTTAAGTGGCCTTGTGCCAGACACCACACTAAACTACCGAGTCTACAAGCAAAGTAAAAAAAAAAAATAAAATGCGTGAATGAACAACGAAGTGATGTGGTTAGTCCACACGTGCATAAAATTAAATATATTAAGATAGCCGGCACAGAATGACAGAAAAGACTGGATTCAAACAAGAGTAATTTTTTTATTAAATGAAAGGAAAACAAGTAACTTATCCCGTGGTAGGGATCAATGAAAATGTTCCGCGCCAAAAATAGAAAACAAGATGGCTAAGGCTGGAAAAGTTCTTGAAGAAGAAGGTTCCAGAAAAGTCAATCTACCAGAATAATATACATACAAAGAAAAAAATACTCACTGCGAGTTTTTGCTAATGTGAGTGAAATGTTTTATGAAATGTTATTCAGTATATTTTGTATGTGATTTTTGTTTTTCTTTTTGTGTTCAGGTTCAAAGTAGGGACTCAGAGTTCGGTCAGGTCTTGAATTAACTGTCGAGAATTTTAACGGAATGCTGTGGACGTCTAGCCAAAAGACGAAGAGCTAGTTGCGGTCAGTCGCATCGTCTATGAGAAGTTAATTATGGCGAGTCCAGAAGGGCGAAGAATTAATATTTGGTGTTTGCATCGTCTCGAAGAAGGATTTTTGTGCGACGAGCCAAAAAGGGGCGAAGAATTAATATTTGGTGTTTGCATCGTCTCGAAGAAGGATTTTGTGTCTGTCAACCTTAAATATTGACATGGATAAAATGAGTCTGCTTAGGTCCGAGTCTGGATCACAACTAACTTTTTGAAACAACAGTTTGTCCCTGACGTCACAGAAATTTCGCGGGAAGATTTCAAAAATCTAATTTGCATAAGAAGGAATAGCAGGTAGCTTGACTGACGGCAAAAACCAGTTTACTACTATATTTGACTGAAAGAGACAGGAAGGGGTGTTAAACGCGCGCGCGCACACGCGAGTGTGGAGGAAAGGGAGGAAACTCGCGCCCGCGTAGAATGTTGTAGATGGAATAATACATTATTCCACACAGCCCTCTCCTTGGATTAAATGTCGCAGACATTTAACTAATAATAATAGAATGTTTCAAATTTCTTTGGAAAGGTGACTTTTCGACCAGAGCTGGTATACTTAGGTTTGTCGAGAGAAACAGGTGCCTTGAAATTCTCCTGAACTTGCGGAGTTGATTGGGAAGTAGTATGGGACGACGGTTTCTCTATAAAAGCAGGCTTCAACCGATCTATCGAAACGTTGTCGGTGTGAATACCTTTTGTATTTGGAAATATTTGTCCGCGCGTTTAAGAACGCGGTATGGGCCTGTGTAGGCCGGCGTAAGAGGCCGCTTAACAGAGTCGTTACGAACAAATACAAACTCGCAGTCCTGGAGCTGGTGCGGTAAATATATATCACTCGGGCAGTGCCGCGGTGGTGTATAACATAAGTTTGCCATTTTAAGGCGTAAGTCTTGAATGAAAGAGGAAGAAACTGGGGGTGTGGTCACAGCTGGTGAAAAATATTGGCCGGGTAATGATAACGAAGTACCAAATACAAGCTCTGCCGGGGAGCATTTCAAATCATCCTCAAGAATATTTCTTAACGATAGAAGGATGAGGGTAATTCATCGACCCAATTATTATTCTCATGCTTCGTTGATAGCGAAGCCTTAAAGGGTGCGATGGAACCGTTCCACTAGACCATTAGCACAGGGGGTGATACGCTGTAGTACGTATATGCTTTGCACCAAGGAGTTCAGTGAATTCCTGAAAAGACACGACTGGAACTGTGCTCCTCTGTCCGTAGTAACCACTTTAGGAGTCCCAAAGATCGAAATCCAATCGCATAAAATAGCTTTTGCGACAGTCACAGCAGTGGTATCTTTGACAGGGATGGCAGTAGGCCATCGGGAAAAACGATCCACTATAGTTAAAAGGTAGGAATAACCATGGCAGGTTGGTAGGGGCCCAACTAAGTCCAGGTGTATATTAGTAAAACGAGCATCAGGCTCACTGAAAGTGCCCACAGGAGATTTTGTGTCTATGCCCTTACACTTCTGACATTGTAAACATGTATTGACCCATTCGCGAATGTGAACGTTCATATTCGGCCAAACGAAACGGTCCGAAATTAATTTAACTGTGGCTCTTTTGCTAGGGTGTGAGAGTCCGTGTAGGTGGTCAAAAACCTGTCTACGAAGAGACGGAGGAACATAAGGTCTTGGGGATTTGGATTTAACATCACAGTATAGGACTTTGTTACTAAAGGGAGCTGGACATTTCTGAAGTTCCAAAGAAGTGTCGGATAACACATGCTTCAGAGTTATGTCCGCTTCCTGTTCGTCGGCGATCAAATCTTGACTGAGTGCATCAGTATGCACGACGAACATCTCAGTACGAGATAGGGTATCGGCGACAGTGTTATCCGAACCCTTAATGTACCTAATATCAGTAGTAAATTGAGATATATAGTCCATATATCTGATTTCCCTCGAAGTGTATTTGTCCGAATTGGTGGACATAATGGAAGTTAAAGGTTTGTGGTCCGTAAAGATAACGAAGGACCTACCTTCGAGGAGGTGTCTGAAATGCTTAACAGCACGAAAAATAGCTAACAGTTCACGAGAAAAGGTACTGTAGCGTGACTGGGCAGGAGAAAGTTTAGCGGAAAAGAACGCTATGGGTTTACGTTGAGAAGGACTGACTTGTTCAATGACCGCGCCTATTGCTTTTTCGCTAGCGTCAGTGGTCAGGTAGATATCCGACTGAGGGTCGTCCTCTAAGAAACTGAGCTTAGAAAAATTGCCTAGAGCGGTTTTAGCTGCTCGAAAGGCGTCCAAGGCTTCATTCTCAAGTATAATAGTTTTATTCTTCTTCTGTAATAAGTTGGTAAGAGGAGTCAGAATGTTAGAACAGTTTGGAATGAATCTCCGATAGAAGTTGATCATCCCTATAAAGCGTCTCAACTGTTTAATGGAAACAGGGACGGGAAACTCAGTGATAGCTTTAATCTTTTCAGTTATAGGGGCAATTCCATTAGCATCAACATGGTGTCCTAAAAATTCCATGTGGTCTGATCCGAAAACACATTTGTCCAGGTTTAGACGGAATCCGTAATGAGACAAACGTTGAAGAACTTCATGTAGGTGTCGCTTATGCGAGGCAGCGTCCTCACTAGCTATCAAGATGTCGTCAATGTAATCGAAAACGAAGGGGAGTCCACGCAGAACTTCGTCCATAAGACGCTGAAAGGTCTGTGCTGCGTTGCAAAGGCCGAAAGGCATTTTCAAAAATTCAAATAACCCAAAGGGTGTAGTAACAGCAGTTTTTGGGACATCAGCAGCAGCTACTGGCACCTGATAATATGCTTTTGCGAGATCTATTTTAGTAAAAATCTTTGCGCCTTGTAAACCAGAAGCGAAATCGTGGAGGTGGGGGATTGGATAACGATCCCGGACGGTAATGGAATTCAACCTTCTATAATCCACACAAATTCTATAGTCTTCCTTTCCTGGTTTAGGTACCAAATGAAGAGGGGAAGCGTAGGGGCTGTCGGACGGACGAATAACACCCTCTCGTAGCATGTCGTCGAAAGCTTTCTTTGCGAATTTTAATTTGTTAGGTGCTAAGCGACGAGGACGGGCAAAAACAGGTTGACCAGTGGTCTTAATAAAGTGCTGTGTTTGATGTTTAGTTGAATCAATAGATCCAGCAGGACGCAGGAGGTCCTGGTACTGATTCAATAAGTCTAAGTACTCTTTATTGTGGCAAGTTGCCACGGTGATGCCAGTGGTGGTAAGTTTAGAGTAAGTGCCAAGAACACACAGTCTTGTTAAGTTGTCTGTTAGGGAATGGTTGTTCATTCGAACGGCGAGATCATAGTGCGCCAGGAAATCGGCACCTAATATCGGCATCTGGACGTCAGCAACAGTAAAATTCCAGGTAAAGTCTCGTCGCATTCCTATGTTTAGGGTAAGGGACTTCGTACCGTAAGTATTAATACTGGAACCATTTGCTGCTTGTAAGCGGAGCTGAAAGGTTGTTGACGTGCTTTATCACGCACGGGTAAGACACTAATGGCAGCGCCGGTGTCAACCAAAAAACGTAAATTATTACGTGTATCCGTCACGTAGAAAAGGCGACTAAGCTTCGGTGAAAATGCCTTGCCAGCGAGATTAGTCGCTTTCACTCGCTGGCGGTTTTGTTTTCCGCGACCGCAGTATAGTTGCACGCTTTAGTACAGTAATGTGCTGCAGACCCAAATCGACGGTGGTAATAACACATAGTAGAAGTGGCATCCTTGTTTCGACTGGACGAGCGTGGTCGACTCCTGAAACGCCGGCGGAAGGGAACCGGCTTCGACCATGGCTTTTTAGAGCTAATGTTAAATCTCTAACTTGGCGTTGTAAATCTTCCACTGTTTTTTCTAAGGACCTGTGGTCACTAGTCGCTTCAGCACTGTGTACTGGCGTTGTTTGATGATCCAGTTGAGAGAAAATACGATCAGCGGCGTCCGCTAACTGGTCGATCGGGGTGTTCTCGGACATAGGCGCCAAAATTTGGGTAATGGTGGTGGGGAGACGATCCAGCCACAAGCTTTTCAAAATCGAGTCAGCCATGGTATTTTTGCCGAGTCGGCTTTTCATATAACGAAGAAGTTGTGAGGGAGTCCTGCCATCGCAAGTTAAGTTGCTAAATAATTCTTCTTAAGATAGCTTCTTTTAATCGGGCGTAGGGTTCTACCTCCGGAACGGCTTCTAGGAAGTCTGATACTTCGTCGACAATGGCGGGTGGCAAAACCGCCACCACGTGGCCAAACTTTGTTTTTTGGTCTGTAATTCTTCTGACAGTAAAAATAGCTTCCATTTGCAGGAACCAGTTCTTTATATTCCCTTCATGAAAGGAGGGAAAAGGAGCGACGGCGGCGGTCATGTTCGCCAACTCTTCAGAGTCACTAGACGTCATTCTGGCTATCGAATTTATGCACGTTTATATTTCAGCTTGCTCAGAATTATGTTGGCAAGGTTGCAAAATTATTGCGTGTTCAATTCACGTCTCGGGTCACCAAACTTGTTGCAGGCCCGGTAGAGTGCAGTGCTGGTTTATTACTAAGTGGCCTTGTGCCAGACACCACACTAAACTACCGAGTCTACAAGCAAAGTAAAAAAAAAAATAAAAATGCGTGAATGAACAACGAAGTGATGTGGTTAGTCCACACGTGCATAAAATATAAAATATATTAAGATAGCCGAATGACAGAAAAGACTGGATTCAAACAAGAGTAATTTTTTTTATTAAATGCAGGAAAACAAGTAACTTATCCCGTGGTAGGGATCAATGAGAAATGTTCCGCGCCAAAAATAGAAAACAAGATGGCTAAGGCGGGAAAAGTTCTTGAAGAAGAAGGTTCCAGAAAAGTCAATCTACCAGAATAATATACATACAAAAAGAAAAAATACTCACTGCGAGTTTTTGCTAATGTTAGTGAAATGTTTATGTATATATTTTTTTGGTACTGGTTCAGAGTTGTGTTGATTTTTAGTGTTTTTTTTTTTGTGTTCAGGTTCAAAGTAGGGACTCAGAGTTCGGTCAGGTTTTGAATTAACTGTCGAGAATTTTAACGGAATGCTGTGGACGTCTAGCCAAAATTTGAAGAGCTATTGCGGTCAGTCGCATCATCTATGAGAAGTTAATTATGGCGAGTCCAGAAGGGCGAAGAATTAATATTTGGTGTTTGCATCGTCTCGAAGAAGGATTTTTTTGTGCGACGAGCCAAAAGGGACGAAGAATTACTATTAGTGGTCGCATCGAGATATCCTTCGTCTGTCAACCTTAAATATTGACATGGCTAAAACGAGTCTGCTTAGGTCCGAGTCTGGATCACAACTCACTTTTTGAAACAACAGTTTGTCCGTGACGTCACAGAAATTTCGCGGGAAGATTTCAAAAATCTAATTTGTATAAGAAGGAATAGCAGGTCGCTTGACTGACGACAAAACCAGTTTACTACTGTATTTGACTGAAAGAGACAGGAAGGGGTGTCAAACGCGCGCGCGCACACGCGAGTGTGGAAGAAAGGGAAGAAACTCGCACGCGCGTAGAATGTTGTAGATGGAATAATACATTATTCCACACACACACACTATCGATTTGTACAGCGATTTTGCAACACTTTATCTGTCATTGCATTTTAAACAAAAATAAAACATTTATTTTTATTTTATTTTATTCTTTTTTAAACATTTATGATTACTACCTATGATTTTTTTTTTCAGAATTTATGGTAATTTCCTTTAAAACCTTCAACAATTATCAAAAATACGCAATTGTCTGACACGCAATTGTCCGGGACAGAAATGCCCAGTACGCAAGTGTCGTAGAAGCGCTCTATCCCTGGGGCAAAGTTGTTCTCAATTTGCATCAACGAGTTTCCCCGATGTCATTCGTTAGCCATTCGATATCAAAGATGACACAGTTATCTAGTTCTCCTTTAATGACAAATGATCTCTTCGATAAGCTAAAATTAGCAGCTAGTCTCAAAACTGACCTACAAGTTTTTGTTAAGACAAGAAAGTGCTTGTTAACGCTTCCAAAACAAAACCAATCTCTTTTAGTCTTCTTAGAGAAACGTTTTGCCCCCCCCCCTCAACATGACTATCCTCGTTCAGAATTCGCGGGTTAACATAAAGCGGAAAAAGTATAATGTATCTCTTGCTATGTCTGCTGCTAGACAATCTTTCTTACCAGAATCCATCGTAGACATTTTTTAAACTAACTTTCGTCCAATGCTTTAAATATTGCTCGTTAAAAATCTAGTCAAGTGATTCTGCTATGTATTTAGAGTTTCTTTATGAATTCGAAAGTAGAAGAGATTTCTATGTGGGACAGATAAGAAAGAAAAGACCGAAAGCGTTCGTTTGAGAAAAATCAGATATATAGATATATCTCATTTATACTACCATAGTTGGCAACCATTGTCTTCATATCTTAATAAAGCTAGAAATAGTAGAGGCAACAGGTTTTTAGCTGTAGTAGTCTGTACTTAAACTAAACGGAAACGAGGCAAGCAATAACATTATTAAAGAAACGGAATTTGATTGGACATGGATGGCAAAAAAAAACTACATTGGTAGATTATATAAAAGAGTTCTGTTCTGAATCTCCTACACCTTAAACGGATCGACATACACCTGATGAAGTCACGGGCACAATAGTCGAAACGTTAAAAAATGCATACAATAGACCGCCTCTAACTAGTATACATAAGATTTCATATAGTGAAAAATTCCCTGAAGAATTCTCGAAACTGAATTGTTATGAAATCTTTTATATTATCAACAACATTAGAAAACCATGAAATGCATACACCTCTTATCATAAAAGCTTTACGTAGCTATTCACTTAAAATTCATCACACTGTTATAGCCAGGTGTATAATACCTATTTGAAACATTCCGATAAAAATAGGTTCAATTTTGTAATATGATTGTTTCATAAAAGCACTTGAAATGCATACTATCGAATTTTGAATAAAAGTGGGGTCTGGAATATGTGAAGAATTTTTTACATTATCTCAAGATGTAATAAACGTTTGGTATTGGAAAAAATATGACGATTACCCTGATATTTTATTTATTTGAATGAAGGGATGATATATACAGCAAATTACACTGGTCAACAAAAAAGATTTTTGAAATGGTGTCGAGACACCAAACATCATTTTAGCTAATTTGAAGACGTTGAATCTGAAAATGGCCTTACTTTTTCTTGGTTAGCTACAGTTTTGACTGTACAGAAATGCCTCATTTTTTTTTAAATGCATATATTTCATTTGCTATCTATACATATAATTTTGACCGATGGCAATATTTCTCAAAATAAAATCGTGGATTCTCTCAATTCTTATTTAAACCAACAAATAGTGGTCTGCTTATTGAGAAATACTGTTTTTGCAGTAAGAATCAGATGCTAACTCTTTATAAATAACATGATTGAATATACCAAGACCGACAAGTATTTACATAAATTCATTTAATAAACGAACAGCAGAAATAACATAAGAACTACGATAAAAATTTTCTCTTTCTTGATTGTCTCTAATGTCCAATATTACTTGAGTTCATTTTTATACTCCAGCAGTATCAGTGATGGGATAACTTTATGAATATCAAACAAAAGATTTTAGCGTTTCATTTTTTTATGTCACCTTAATTATCAGGTTTACTAAAGTGTATTACTAATAAAGTTTATCCGTTAATTTGAATTCTGGTGATAAATTGGAAAAAAATCTGTATTTCTATTTTTAAATTTTTGACTAAAATACACTTTTTTTTGTAAATACTTTATTTCAGGTGAATAGCATAAATTGCTCGTACTACCTTAAAATTAATGGGTTTCTACGCCCTTTAATTACTAAATTTTGCGATCAGCCAAGATCGTAAATTGATCTTTTGTTTTCAATAATGAGCAATTTCAGTAGAGCAAAAATGCTAGGTAACCATGAAAAACTAAAGTTACTTTCGGAATCACTACCATTAAATTAGTTAAAAAATATGTTTGTTTTTTGGCACCAAAAATTGTGTAAACCAATGTTATTATAACGAGAATTAAAGTAATTTTATATATATATCAAAATTTTCACAGTAAATAAATACAAATCTTAAAAAAGAATTTGTTTCTAATGTTTTTCATTTGCTATTATTTCCTTCATGGATTGTCGGGTTTGATTAAAAAACCTCATTATGAAAAGTCACTGATAATGTCAAAGTTTCACAGTGCTTCCACTTTTCGTTGCAGTCAAGAGCAAAAACCTTGAGAAAAGTTATGAATTCATCTCCTACACCCAGCTATGGGTTAACAAGTGGGATTTGTACATAGAAAAATATTTTTATTCTCTAAAAATTGCTCATTCAATTACTCACAATGTATTGTTTTTCCAATCCAAAATAAATTTAGGCTTTAAATAACCCACAAGCTGTTGATTAGCCATAAAAACCAACTCACACTATTAGACGTTCACATCTGTTATACTCGCCAAATAAGTTTCTCATATATATCATTTAAATCATTTCCTTTTAAAAATCGATCAAAGACGGCATGGTAAAAAAAATCATTAAGATCTGTTTACCTTAGAAGGAAATTATGGAACTGAATAATCTGTAGCAAATTAGTTTCGCAAATCAAAACGATCATTTTCTTTGAATTGAAAATTTTCCAGAAAAATAAATAACAACAGGATTTTGATCAGAAAAAAATGTGACTTTAAAAAAAACATAATAAGTGATTATCAAAGAGCGAGAGGAACATGCACCTGATCGTGGAAATCAATGTACAACTTATTTAGCTTAAATATTCGTGTATGTCTGTAAGTAGTCATGTTTGAAAAAAAGACATTTTTTTCTAAATGCCGTCGCTTCTTTATTAATATTCAAAACAGATTATTCGCTTTATTTTTTCTCTTCGCAAAAGCAATAAAAAATGAAAAAACTTTGTTAAACAAAATTTCGTTTTACAAATTTTCCAGCATTGTCATCTTATATTTTTCTTCTCACCTCTGTCTCCATTTCCCAAATGTTTAGATCATCCATAACCTCCTTGTCGTGAACGAATACAAATTTTGAATCTATTTAAGGAGAAAATTAAATTTGATTTCTCGACTAAGGTGCCTTAGTAGGAACGGCTTGTACCTAATTAGACAATAGCGTTAAAGAGACTCTCAAAATAATTTCAGATAGATAATGGCCCTAATTCACTTCCAACATCACACTTAAATCTCCAAATGCGAAATATTTCAGTATTTTTTTCGTCTTGGCAATCTATTATTGAATGCAACCCGCTGATAAGTGATTGTAAAAGTCTGTTTACATTTTTTATGTGCTAATTCATGAACAATTGATAATTGGCATATTCACCATTTATAGAATTGAACGCAGCTCATTGTAAACACTCTCAATACACTTACTATCAGAAACCAAAAAAAAAAAAGAAAAAAGAATAAAATGAGCCGTCTTTTTATAAAGAACTTAGAAAATAACAAATCTCTAAAACCTTTGCTTGCTTGTCTTTCTACTTGATTAGTCTGGTGCAATAGCGCAATGGTTATGATTCTACAACCAAAATCATTGTATGAGAAAACAATACTTTTTGACACAACTGAGGGATAATGGCCGATGACTCACCAAACTCTTGTTGCTGTTGTTTTTTTGTTTTTTTTCTCAAGCATGTAGGCTTTTTACAGAGTGAAGTTTCTAGCTTTACGCCTAGCCGGCTTTTCCATTCAGAATTATACTTCTCCAAGTCTAGCTGCCAACCAAGGCTAGAAATCTCTATATCCTGTTATTTATCAATTTCACATTAATACTCTGTTCGCCTAGGGCGCTATCCATGAACCTCCGTTGTTTCCTTTCTTCATCAACGTCGTTCTCTAAGGCATCAATCCGCAACTAGATATTTATGCTGATGACACAATAATTTACTCCTACAGGTATGACAGGTATGTAAAGTATGTCTCAATCCGGGTAGCCTAGAGGAAATTCTGAACTATTTCCATTATTTAATCTACGAGGTTAGATTATTCTTGTTCAATTGTCCATGTCAACGGATATCTTGTCTAGTTCTTATTTTTAGTATTGGTAAGTTATTGCTCGCCCTGTTTTCACAGAATCCATTCTGCTCGATTAAGGGATTGGTTTGGTTTGATTTCATTTGTTTTACGGCATATAAACATCTCAATGAATTATTTAATGCCAACAAGATTTTTTGGATTTTATGAATAGAATATGTATTATTTGTAAGAAATCAGTTTGTAGATCAGGTTTCATTGTCGTCTTTTTGTAAAAAGGTTTATTTGTCGAGAGCCAAATGGTAATATTTTTTTCAAAAGATATATTACTGACAATATTTGTTTTCCAAAATATATTGCTGGTAATATGTTTTTTAAAAATTATATTGCCGGTAACATATTTTTTCAAAAATATATTGCTGGTAATATATTTTTTTTCAAAAATGTATTACTGGTAATATATTTTTCAAAATATTTCGCTAGTAATATATTTTTCAAAAATATATTGCTAGTAATATATTGTTTAACAAATATTTTGCTTTTAATATATTTTTGAAAAATATTTTGCTGGTAATATATTTTTTTCAAAAATGTATTGCTGGTATTGTTTTTCAAAAATGTATTGATGGTGATATGTTACTTTTTTATTCCAAAATATATTGCTGCTATTTTTACAATAAAAAAATATTTTCACACTTTCATAGTGTTTGACATCAGTTTGAGGTTAACTATTTGCCCATAACTGGGACTCACACAGTCACTACAACTCCATGCCAGAGTGAACCTGGGAACAACATTTAAAAGGTGGTTCTACGCAACCCAAAACCTCCTGATCAGAGGCCTTGCTACTGGATTTAGTTTATCATCATACCCAGGACGTCCTATGGATTGAACTCACAAATCCTATTTCACCAAATTCACGAACTAACGCTTTAACCCACTAGGCCATGGAGCACTAAACCTAACCTGCCTGAAGCTAGGTGCTGTAGTGCTTCTCATGCTTGACTGCATTCGCTGAGATTTTTCTCTTTTGTTAAAGCTACTGCTTCTGTTTTGAAGACTTGCTGTCACCTGAATTTCTTTCTTTATTAGTGGCGACCATATCGTATTTATTTCTACGCTAGGCCTACTAAGAGGGTCCTCACAGCATAGCATATGCGCTGATTTTTTCAGACATCTCATTCTCCAGTATTGATCATTGTCCAGTATTTTCACTTCATTTCACAGGGACTTTAGTTTAGAAATTCCCTGCAGGTTCCTTGAAGACCAGAGGATACAACTGCCGAAAAGTTGGGATAACGTCGGCAAAATCCAACATGGAAATAGTTTAAATAATGATTTCTTCTTGTTTAGAGTGTTATCCAGCATAAAATTGAAGACGGTGATGGAATATTTTTCGAGAGTGTTCGGGTATATTCCGTATTAAGCGGAATCTATGTTTTGTTAACAGAATCGGCCTCGTTCCTGGTATGCTACGACAAGTCATGGGGAAGACAATGTCTGAAGGAGTAAATGGAGCAAAGATTTCACCTCCCCCACAAAGCAATTAACACCTAGACATAGTTATAACGTAAGGAAATAAAACTCTAATTCCAGAATTTAAGATATATGTATATTTTTATCGTAAATAATTCTCAAGATCATTTTTAATTAATTATATATCTAGGTTGATTCAAGTTCTCCAGTTCATGCCTTCACAGCTAAAACATGCCGTACACTGGAGAAAATCATCCCCATTCATTCCGTATTTGATGAAAAAAGAATTTCCATTCGGACAGATTCTAGGGTGTGAGAGTGGTGTAATGTATAGCGGTTCAGAATGAAAAATCAGAGCTGAGTTCAATTTCCACTCACCTTTGTTACATTCATTTATATTCACTTACGCGGTAATACCCTTAGGGAAACTATGGATCCATCACTTCTCCTCCCTCTATGGATTAAAGAGCAGAACATTCTGGGTTCTGCTTTAGTTTGTTGCCAGTGTAGGAAAATGACAGTTCTGAATTCAAAGCTGTATGTAGCTCTGAGGAGGCACATAATATGCTGCTTTTGAAAGGATCGTGGATTTCACAAGGAATCTATCATCCCGACTAGTGTCTAATGATTTCTCTAAAATATGCTGTCTTGCTAGTAAGTACTCTTGACTTGCTAATAAATTGTTAAGTAATACTTTACCAGGCTATTATTTCTTAGAGGAGGGAATTTCTGCTCTGACTTCCCCCGTTTGACCTTAGTGGCCATATACAAGACAAAATAAAGGAAGTCAATTTTGATTGGCTGAACAAGCGTGGGAATAATAGATAGAGAATATAAGTTTATTATCGAGCGATCATCGTCGCCACAAGACCATCTCCACCAATGGGCTATATAACATTGTAGACAGTTTGTGAAATATCCAGTTATTTAATATTATGAAAACAACATGTAACTTTTTTTTTAAATTTTATTCAACGTAACACCTGTGCCACCTCGAGCGCATATAGAAGTTGTTCTCTTTACACTGTTTTCTAACATAGTGTACTTTCTGAAGAGATCTCGAACTGGCTGTAATTTTGATCTACAGGAAATGCTCTAGAAATGTAGCTATATGCCAGACAAAAAATGAAGTTATTCGAGTAATTGGAGGATTGTCGTTATAGAAGATTGTGTTGGGCTTATAGGTAGATACTTACCACCCTTGAAAATAAGACTTTGTGTTAGACTTCAATATTTACGGCTGGTGCTTGGGGCCGTCATAAAATAATTCATGAAATTTCGAAGATTGATGAAATTGTAATCATTGCCATTTCAATACGAAGATCTTGATTTTGTACCTCATCCTTCTTTTTATCCTCTCCCCAAACACACCGCTTTACTCTTGTTCTCTACAGTTAAACTGTGTTCCTTATTCTGAAAGTGCTTGCTATTGCAATCTTCAGTGATCAACTTGAATTGGAAGGTACAACCTAATAAATTGTATTTAGTTAATATCTTTTCCCATTACATTATTCGGACTATTGTCATCATCTTTGTCGCCATATTTACTACAACGTTTCGGCCGTTAAACGCTCCGACCATCTTCAGGTGGTTGGAATGTCGAACTGAACCCTTTATTTCGCTCACTGGGGTAGACTGTCCTTGTTACATATGCCATGTTTAAT
Organism: Acanthosepion pharaonis; assembly: GCA_903632075.3. NCBI lineage: Eukaryota > Metazoa > Mollusca > Cephalopoda > Sepiida > Sepiidae > Acanthosepion > Acanthosepion pharaonis. The sequence continues at coordinate 629,457 of CAHIKZ030005468.1, read as the reverse complement.
TGATGTCAGTTGTCAGTTATCTCCTGTTAATTCCCCTCTGAAAGTTCACCACTGCCATAACCGATTGAACTCACACTCTTTGCATACTGTCAGTGGATCTAACTAACGCCTTATCCAGTGTGCCATGTGCCCTTGAAGAAGCATGACACGTGGACTTAGAACAGTCTACTCCAGTGAGCGAAATAAAGGTTTCTGTTCGACATTCCAACGACCTGATGAAGGCCGGAGCGTACAACAACCGAAACGTTGTAATAAATCTGACGACAAAGATGAGGACAATAGTCCGAATAATGTAAATAATGTACATAATACCTCATCTCAGAAATATAGACAGATACTGAAAGGTTGAAACGTTGTAATAAATATGGCAACAAAGATGAGGACAATAGTCAGAATAATGTAAATAGTGTACATAATATCTCATCTCAGAAATATAGACAGATGCTGAAAGGCCAAAACGTTGTAATAAATATGGCGACAAAGATCAGGACGATAGTCCGAATACGGTAAATAGTGTACATAATATCTCATATCAGAAATATTGACAGATATCATTTCCCTTGCACAATGGCAGTTATATCGTGTATATGTGAGATAGCATAACTATGTGGTTTCGTAATATCATTTAGTGCTTTATAATCACCACATCTGCGCCAATTTACGCTACCTTTAAGTACACGTTGCTATTGAGAAATACACGTATTATTCTTAATTCTAGTATTTGGCTATATTCTGCTTTAGTTGCCCTCGGGTTTTCCAGTGCCAGCTGCCAATGCCAACTATGAATGAGAGGTTGCTGGAGTCAGTATGATGTGTAACGGTGGAAGGACGGCCTTGATACCCTTGAACTTCTTTAAATGTCTGCAAACTTCCCCTGTGTTTGCCACAACGAGACATAGCGGTGTAGTATTTTGTATAGAACCTCGTGATTTAATATTAGTCTCCGGAATTCTCAGACAACAATAAGAATGATGTTTATGCAAACTATTTTATAATAAGTAAGAATTACGCAAAATGTCTTCTTAGGCCTAATATGAAGCACTTATAGCTATAAATCTGAATAAAAGACTTGTTGAAGGCCCGAAGAATACGTTTGAGTCAACTTTAATCTGTCCTCCGTTGTAGCAGAGATTAAAGAAATCTGTGCTCTACTGTTCACCAGAAAACGATAGGCCCGTACTGTGGTTAGAGGCAGATAATAGACAACAGACTTCCGTTATGTTTAGTCTTTTCCCTCGTTCCACTTGTATGAAGAGAGTGGTTTGTAATGATAAGCTTTAACCCTATACTCTCTATGTAACTGAAACACAGGGTCCTTTCCACTTTCCCTTGAGAGATGAGAGAAGCGGACTCCATTTTTAGCAAGTTGTTGTATCAATTTATCCATTTTTCTGCTTAATTTGACTATATTTGCTTCTAACCTATTATGTGTTTCTAAAAAAGATTTTATGTTCCGGATGATAGTTATTGACGTCGTGCGTGTAGAATTTACATCCTCTATGTGATCGACCATTTCCGATAACGTGTCTACGAATGTATCCTCCATACCGAATCTAAGACCGTATGAAAATGACAGGCGCTAGGGGAAAATATGTCGCAGCAATCTGTCGTTTGTGCTTTCTCTGGCTACGTGCTGCAGGCGGGGTAGAAATTGTGATGGCTTGCTGTCTCCTATGATTTCCTAACTAAGAAACTGGAAGAGTGTCTTCCTTTGAGAAAGGATTTACACTGATGGTGAAATTATTACTTCTCTAATTTCCTAGGCCGCCATCTATGTTAATTTTCAAAACTACCAAAGTAATTTTTGAGAGTTAATCCCTCTCACAAACCAGTTTGGGCAAAAAAAGGCAGGATCCCCACATTAAATAGTGAGTTAATTTCACCTACTGCTATAATGACGGCAGAATTCGCCTCATACATGGTGAGTTAATTAAATATCCTGCAATTCAGAAAAAATAGTATAATGGAACAATAAAATACTTTGGAATGTCCAGGTGAATAAACGTGAAAAAAGAATTTTTATTAAATATCAACAAATCTATCCGCCTATGTTTCTGATATGAGGTATTATGTACACTATTTACATTGTTCGGACTATCATCCCCATGTTTGTTGCAATATTTATCACAACGTTTTGGCCGTTGTACGCTCCGGCATTCTCCAGGTGGTTGGAATGTTGAACCAAAACTTTTATTTCGTCCACAGGGGTAAATTGTTCTAGTTCCCCATGACATGCCTCTTCCGGATGTCTCAGTTATTTCCCTTTAAGTCAACTCTCCAAGTTTGGTTCCCCTGTTATTTGGTGGCCTTCTACTGAACTCACAACTCTTTGGGTATTGTCACTGAACCTTTTATTTCGGTCGCTGGGGTAGACTGTTCTAGTTCCACGTGCCATGTCTAATGGATGTCAGTTATCAGTTATCTCCTGTTAATTCCCCTCTCCAAGTTCTCCAACGCCTTAACCAGGTATTGAACTCACACTATTTGGGTCCTGTCACTGGATCTAACGCCTTTATCCACTGTGCCATGGGTCCTTATGTGGTGAGTGACGTCAGAAGATAGAGTGAGAGTTGTGACGTAAAGCCAGGAGAAGGAAGATTTCCCTAGCCTACAGTGATAGGTCTTACAGGGAAAACTACATTAGCCTCACCATGTTCCTAGAGAAAACTCTGTACCTACATTTTTCCCTTCGGGAAAGATTACAAGTAAGACTCTCTCTCTCTTTTCTCAAAGCTTGTTTTTGTAGACATGTGATATAGTTTTTCTGTGTGGGACAGGTGTTAGTATGTATTTATAATTGTGTGTAAAAATCTTTCTGAAAACAACGTATGTGGGTCATTCCGTTTCTTCCAGGTATGTCGTTCTGTCCGTGTATTACGGTGTCATTGTATCATGGATATAATAATGTCAGGTAATAGGGGAATTATAAAACCTAGGAACAAATCTTTCTTGCACAGCTAACCCATTAAGTGTTGAACACGACGTGATATGGAGACGAAGGCTACTAAAATAAATTCATTTCTCACATACAACTCCATAAACCGGTGGTCACGACGTGAGAAATAAGGAACTATCGGCTTGCGGATTTCCTGACTTGTCAACGAAATACAGTTTTAACACATATTTCTTATCCCGGTAAATATCGGGAAGGAAAGGTTCAGCAACTGAAAAAAAAATAACTGTATATTTCTAACATGATATATAATTACTATTTCATTGTCCTTTAACTAAGAAATTCACGATGTTTACACTGAATACGCCTCAGTCTATCCGGCAACTTCTACTTGTAAATTTTTCTCTGCCGATGTGTTCATTCAGAGGTTGTATATAAGGACAATTTTCCATAACTACGGTGAGGTTAAATAAAACTTTTCCTAATTGACTAACAGATTTTACGGGCCGTTTTTCATGTTATTTTTAACCGCATATATTTTGCTCACATTTCCTACATTTTAGGGCTCCACGTGACTATATATATTTTCGCTACATGTTCACTTTATGTTAATAAATAGGTTAAGTGTATCGTAAACGTCTTTTTTATATTCTGTTATTTGGTGTGATAGTGACGAATCTCGGCAATACATATCTTTTAGTTACATGAACGCTGGATATTAAGGGTATTTTCGTAGTTGTGCATATATTTTATGACCTTATCTCAACCAAAGGGAGATAATAGCGTTTTTCTTATCTTGTTTGCTGAGTGTGAACAAATGTTAGAAAAAGAGTATTATGGAGCGATAAGAATAAAAAGAAAAACAGAATTTAAGAGGATAAAAGATAACGATTGATACCCGCTTTTAAATTTCTGAAGATCAATGTTAACTGGGAAGTAAGGACACGCAAGAGATTTCCACAAGAGTTAAAATAAATTGTTAGCATAGAACTTACGGTTACATATAGCCATTGCTTTTGTAAAATGATGAGACATTTCAGCCAATCTAGTATTGCGCTGAAATTCATAAAATGTCGGAATGATAGTAGGTAGTTCATCAAAACATTTATCATGAACTTATTTGTAGAAAAGACCGAAAGAAGCTACATTATGGCGGTGGTTAGTGACTGAAGTCGAGATGTCTGCTCAGGACCAATAACATTTCAAACTCGTCTTCGTGTTTTATCAAGGATCTCTAAATGCAAAATCTACATCAGGAACCCCAAACCATATATCTCAGAAATATACTAAGCATAGATGAACATTATACTTGTACATGGGAGATCGATTCTGGTGAGAAAAATGTCTAGCATGACATATTGAACTAACCTATTGTGCTACGTGTGTAGAACAATGGATGGTAAGATGGTATTCGTCATCCGAGCAATATGTATAAATATATGCTCATGTTAAATATGTCTTGATTCAAGGGTTACAGCTTATTAGAGGCTATCAATTCATTTCTTAGAACGGAAAACCCAGAATACCTAAAAATAAGATTTGAGTGTTGTGTGGCTTGTACAGATCTGTCCACACTCTTCGGAATACAAAAACTAATAACATCGAATTTGTAGATTATGGGTCATAATATGTGCAAACAGCACGCCTTAAGTTTTTGGATTCTTAGTTGTTTTTCTCATAGACTGGTTAGCAATCATCACTAACAACCTGCTCTTCTATTTATCAAATAGTGGGTGAGAAAAGGAAGGAATTCATACTGTTTTCAATGATATCCGGATGAAGTTGTATACAAAGAACTAGGTCTGAATTCGTTCTGTTAATTATACAGTGTATTAATAAGGGGGCTGAGACACAACATAAGTTGTATTATAACCTGTATTGATTTATTTACATGATAATCGATTATAATTCTGCTATATAACCTGGACGCTTAATCTTTACTAAATTGAAACAGATTTTGTAGCATTTTTATATTCCATAATAGTGGACGGTATTTAAGCCAGCTAATACGGAGGGCTCTTGATTGGGCCTTCATCACAATAGGTAAACAGGAGTAGATGCGATTGGCAACAATAAACTACAGAAGAACTCAAAATTCATTGCTGCATTTAAGTATCGCATTAATATTTAATCTTAACTGTTAAACATTCAACGATAATTCTTTTGTCATCACTTAATTTAAAGACAGCTTGATGTACGTAGGTCCTTACTTTCCGTACAAACAATTAGTTTTATTTCATGCCTGACTTTCGCTGGATTTCGCAATTAATTTTGATTATTTCCAACTTTATTTCCAAGTTATAAAAATTGTTATCGTACAAAAAATTCGTGGCAAAAAATCACATCAAAAAATTCGCCGAAAACAGTCGCAGTAACAAAAAAAGAATCCCATCTTTCAGAATTGAGTGTCCGGATCCGACCCAGAATTATTTAGTCGGTCTGATTCCCAAATCTTTCGATATGTTGGGCTATGGCCTTTAGGAGTAGAGTTAAAAAAAAGTGTGACACACTGACATTCAGATTTCTTATATAGATTTACTTTGAATCTGATTTGAGTTTCCACTGAGTCATTTGTATCTAAACACAAGCAGTCGTTTCATCTAATCCCTAAAACAATACTTCATGCACTTGTGTCAATTTTGATCATGTCATAAGAGGAAAATTGCAAAAGTGTTTTTGGGATGTTCATTTTTAGGTATTTTCCGATTACCAAATGTGCCTTTCTGGTATTACCAAGGCATTATCTGCGCGGTGCACCCTCTGACATCTTCTACCAAGGAACGCGCCAAAGATGTAAAATGTCACACACCGTTAGAAAAATATAAACGAAAATTTGTGGCTTGTTCAATGAACCTTTTATAGAAAATATTTGTCCTTCAGCACCGACTAATTAATTGCCTATATTAAAAGAGTCACTAAATTTTATTGGCTGGAAATTCAAATCAAGTTTTTTTTTTTCACTAAAATCAAAGACTGAAACTAAGATAAACTAATCGTCCATAAAAAGAAATTTAACTACGTTGACTGATTTCTGTAACAAAAATATATGATCATCAATAGTCAATATATCGTTAACACTTTAGTTTCATGTGCAACAGGATTCAAATTTGATTTAATCGAAATGAAACATCTGTCTACATCTCTGAGATAAGGTATTATGATTACTTGGATTATTTACATTATTCGGACATTTATCCTCATCTTCATTGCCATATTCACAACATTTCGGCCTCTATATCTCTGATATAAGCTATTATGATTACTTGCATTATTTACATTATTCGGATTATTATCCTCATTTTCATTTCCATATACACAACGTTTCAGCATCTGTATCTCTGAGATAAGCCATTATGATTACTTGCATTATTTACATTATTCGGATTGTTATCGTTATCTTCATTGCCATATTCACAACGTTTCGGCTGCTGTACGCTTCGGCCTTCTTCAGCTGATTGAAATTTCGAACAAAAAACCTTTATTTCGTCCACGGGGGTAGATTGTTCTGGTTCCACATGACATGCCTCTTCAGGATGTGTTAGTTATTTCCCTTTAACTCAACTCTCCAAGTTTGGTCCCCCTGTTATTTGGTGACCTGGTATTGAACTCAGAACTCTTTGGGTATAGTCACTGAATCTAACCAACGTCTTTATCCAGTGGGCCATGTGTCCTTGTGAATCTGGCAATGAAGATGGGGATAACCGTTCGAATAATGTAAATAATAAAAAAAAAATATTTTGTAATTTTTTTTTTATTCCATAATCTCATGAACAATTTTCAAGGAATTTTTGATGTTCTCTCAATATAATGAATAATATTTTGTGAGTTATTTTAAGGCTGTCCTTGAGGAATCGATAAGGATTTCTGTATTATCTTGGGCAACAATTCCTTCAACTTCACGATCATCGTCCTTTGCTTCTATATGCCTCGTTCGTTCAGAAATAGAGATCCCAAACTTTCGAATTTTTCTAGCCCAAAGCAACGTTTCTCTTTTTATTATCAATGACATTTCTTATTCTGTTATTCTTATATGCAATTTCGTTAGGTAGGCTAGTCGATTTTTCTTCTGTCTCTCTTCCCTATAATATGGCTTGTGAGTGTCAAATTCTCTGAACCTTATTTTACGTATCCCAGAAAACTCAGCTGTCTTTTCTGATTCTGAAAATAAGCGTCCCACTGTTCATTTGTACTTTGGGATACAATCGATTATTGTATTTCGATAGAACAAAGAGCATATAAAAATATCATACAACGTTAATGAAAGCTTTTGAACACAAGACAGTTTTATCAGATATAACTCGCTATCTGTCGTTATTTACAATTTTTGATCTCATATGCCCACATGAAGATAATATCGGTAGCAATATTATTTTTGTAACATCTACCTACTTGGAAAATCAATATTCGCTAACTTGGATTTGAGATTCGAACACTGATGGCGAGCAACAGGTTCCGCATAGGGTTATATACGATGCAATCTTATTATTGCAATCTGAATGTAGACATTTAACGATGCCTGCGTAATTGTAAGCGTTCGAAAAGGTCGTGGCCATAAGCGTTACAAGTTCATTCATGGTTTGTTTTCTGTTTTTTTACGGCTTATCAATATTTTCTGTTTTAATAATATTTCGGATTGTAAGAATATTCCTTTTTTTGCTAATGGATATGGCATTAAGAATATTTTGAGCGATAACAAAGATTTTTCCGATTGTCTAACCCTTAGCTTGGAGGAGGATAGATGGGCTCATATCTTTCCCAAGGTTATTTGCGTATAAGTAAATGTAACGAACACGACAGGATTTCGAAACCGGTTCTCCAATTTCACATTCTGAGCCGTTATCCAATAAACCACCCGCACATCCCCATAAGAGTTGTAATACAAACCTGTTTTTTACTATTGTTTATCCATTACAAGACCCAATAAAGCCTACTGAAGAGGCTTGTAAGAACGTAAAAGTGGGGTCAAGAATGTAGAGGATAAGGATAATTATGATAGATAAGTGTTAACTCTAGAACTTGAAGATGTCAACGTTGTGGAGATCGGGGAAGCATCCTCACGGGAGTAAGTTCCACAAAACAGCGTCTCTTAAAAAATATTTTTCAGAATTGAACTCTTTCCTTCTTATAAATTAAATACCTAGTGACTGATGATGTTGGGATAGACTTACGATATTGTATCTATAAGAAAGGTGGAAATAATTCATCACCTACAAGGCAGCATGAACGTTTTTGGGCTGTGTTCAGGTTTCAAAATGGGGCAGCACATATATGCCAGTAATATTTTTTTTTATAATCTGACTATATTCGTTGTGCTATTTATTAGTTTTGTGAGGTCAATGAACACTCGTTGCCACTTTTATAATGCAAACGAATACTCGTTGTCATTTTCGTAATGCTCGTTGTAGTAGAGACTTTGTAATCGCATATACAACTATAGTACTCCGTTGAACAATATTAGTGTCAGACGCTTTCGAATATCACTCGCACTAATAGTACTTGCTCGATAAAACTTGCTCGAATAGTAATCCGTATAGTGATCCGAATAGTATAGAAATAGTATAGTGAATAGAGTAGAGAATAGCGGTCCGTATAATAATAGAGGATAGACTAGAAGTGCAGATCGGTATAGTATAGAGGATAGACTAGAAATAACGATCAATTGGACGTCACACCACTTCCTAATTATGCGTTTTCTATATGGTCACGTGGCCTATTTAATTCAATAATGGGATCGCTTGTGTTTACTCACTGGCGATCTATGTTCAAACTCAAGCGTTGGCAGCGACACTTTATTCCTATATAACAATTATTACAAGAAAACCTTTTCGTTTGGTGAAAAGGCGGCTGATTTGACAAATAGTAAAAATACAGACAGTACAACTTCGGTGCATTCTCCTTGCCACTAACACTGCAACCTAACCGATACAGTAAACTTCGGAACAACGACCCTAGTATTGTAATTATATGTTTTCTGGTGTAATGGATATCGTCTCGAAATGAGAACACGAGGAGCTGAGTTCAAATCCCAGCAAAGTTCGTTATATTCACTTACGCACAAATACCCTTGAGAAAGGTGTGCATCCATCTGTTCTCCCCCAGCTATCGGTTGAATAGCAGAACAGACTGTGTTCTTAAGCCGTTTTATAGTAACTTAATATGGGTAAAATTTTCTGCTTCGTCAGGCATGTATCGAAAGATACATGATCGCCCAAGCATGTATCACGTGTGGCACTTAACTGACTAATTATTTGCCCAAGTGAAAAACGCTTTTTAATTCAGTGTTGTCGTTCTCCAAGAATTATTAGCAACCAAGGCCGAAAAACCCGGTTTCAGATGAAATTAACTCCACGAGAAGGTGTAACAGCGGAAAGACAATAGAATTGTTTATAAGGTTCGTGTAAGATACAACATTTCGAAAAAACTGTTTTTTGTGGCAACTACCTAAAACCCGTTTTGGAATATTAAATATGTGAAATTTAAAATACGGTTGTCGCAATGAAATATGGAATGTTGCTTTTACACTGTCATGGATGAGTCTCTAAATAATATAGCCAATTAGCCCCCCCCCCCCCAACAAAATAATTATGATTGTTTGAGAACAGTTATTCATTGGAAAATATTGCAAAAGACGTAGTCATTTAGAAAATATTATTCTGGGGTATCTGGTTAGATTGAAGGAAACCAGACAAGAAGAGAAATTATCAGTAGCTCTCAGAAAAAAATAAGACAATTTATCAGTGAATATATCCCGTTTGAACAGACAAAACTAATTAACCGTAATGATCTTGCGAAAACGATATAAACAAGTTTGGAAGAGATAAATATTTCTGTTATCATTAAAAATTGCAACCAGAAATAGAAGTTCATTTAATCTGAGCAACATTTAAAGATTCTCAGACAACATTCTTTCTATTTTGTTACTTACACTATTTATATTTAGACTAGAGTACTCATCTTTGTTTTTTGTTTGTTTGTGTTTTTTTGTTTTGTTATGTTTTTTTTTATCACAGCGTTTCGACTATTGTGCTCTCCGCACGTCCTCAGGTGCTTATCGATCTGGTTAGCATACGGGTATTTCTGAACTGAACACTTTATTTAATCAACGTGGCTAGACCGTTCTCGTTCGATTGTTCATGCCTAGTTCTTAGGTATTGCTCCACTATTTCTCATGTAATTATATTTTGCTCTCCAGGCAAGTTATAGTTAGTCTTTCTTTCTTTTCGTTGTTACAGACCGACTCTTTTTTGACACTTAATTTTTGGGAGAAAGTGTTATGCATCTAATTTGGATATGTTTGAAATAATCAAAATAAATATTTCCAGAAAATGGATTTATAACTCTATGTTTTTCAATATATATATTTTTTTCGGTATAATAAATAATTAAGAACAAAAAAAGATTATATTGACAAAAGGCTAGCATGAAAAAATTCAGCTTCGAGAAAATGGCTGTGTATAGAAACTTGGAATAAATGTATCCGTCAAAAAAGTATTTATTGCTGGAATCTCATTAATGGAAATATTATTTTATGAATTCAAATTTTAAAAAAAATGTAAAATACAAATATTTCAAAATTAACATATCCACATTTTCACCGATTCCGTTCAGCGAATAATTCTCACCGGTGTTCATGTTTATCTTCTCATTTTCTCTAAACGACACATCTAAAATTCTAGGATTAAGAGCATTATTTTAGCCTCCCATATATAGAGATATATGCCTATATATATCGTATCTATCACAGATTATATACATACATATATATATATATATATATATATATATATATATATATATATATATATATATATATAATTATTTTAAAAAATATGATTCCTTTGCTACATGATTCTTATGTTTAAAAAAGTGAGACGAAAACCTCAATATGATTATTAAGATTAAATTGAGTTAAACTATCAAGCCCTGTTTCGTTCTAAAGCGAAAATTTAGGAATAACCAGTCTTGAAATTTACGCATCTTTATAAGCATGTTCATTCGCAAAATTAATTACTATGGAAACGACTGGGGCGACCATTTTGGTAAGGGGTCTAAGAGATAATTTTTATCCACATATCAGTCACCTTCGGAAAGAGGTCAAACTGAGATAGGGTGGGGGTATCCATTTCAAAGCGAATAATGGCAATCATGTGCGTACATCGTCTGGTCAGTCAAAGCGAAAAGTTACTTTTGGCACTAAATGTCGTTAAGAGAATTTTGTTTTATTTTATTTATTTATCTTCTTTTTTTCCTATAGGGCTGTTTCGTACTCAAACGCGACGCACTGAACTACAATTTGTTTTTTGACGACTTCATTAAGGGTTTTTCCTATCTTGTGATTGGGTTAAGCTTTTAAACATTTTATTAGACAATGAAATTTAATTTTTTTATGCTAATTATTTAATGCAAAAATTTGTTGATATCAGCAGAAAACCGTTAACTCATGTCTATGGTTTTATAAATTTTCATTACTTTGAAACTTAATAATGTGTAGTTTTTCATGTAGGCATAAAGGGCATGGGTCATCCCAGGTTTTACAAGTTCTTGTTCTATTTATTATTTTCCATTTTATTTTTGGTGTTTTATTCATTTCTTTTAAATGCCAAAAATATTTGGATAGGGATGTCTGATTTCTATTTCTAATATTATTGAAGGAGCTTTTGTTTGTCTCCATCTAATTTTAAATTCATTCTTCGTTGAACCAATGTATATCCTATCATTGTTAGGACTCTCAGTCGATAAGATAGTGCATTGGGATACCACACACACACACACACATGCACACACACACACACACACACACACATATATATATATGTGTGTGTGTGTGTAATATCATATATATATATATATATATATATATATATATATATATATATTTATATCATACATATGTATGTTTATATCATATATATAATAAGGAAAGAGACAAACTTAATGACTATAATTTATTTCCCAATTCATCAGGTCACATCTCTAGTTACAAAAGAATTACAAACCCTAAATCTTGCTATATATATATATATATATATATATATATATATATATAAAAGAACATAAGTCAACATTAGAAGGCAGTCTGTTTTCATGCTATATGCAATCGTCAGGCTGACGATTGCATATAGCATGAAACAGACTGTCGCCTCTAAGTGTTGACTTCTATGTTCACTTTTTATATTACACACGCTCTATCTCTGATATTGAGCACTTTATCCCATAAATATAGCACACCTTAAGACTATATTTCTTTATATATATATATATATATATATATATATATATATATATATATAAGCAGATCTATCTCTTGAACGCACTGTAATATATATATATATATATATATATATATATATATATGTGTGTGTGTGTGTGTGTGTGTGTGTGTGTGTGTGTGAGAGAGAGAGAGGGGATAGGAAACGCTTATGGATCTAGAAATATATATCAGGTTGCAAATATATATATATATATATATATATATAATGAAGCCGTTAAATCCTACATAGTTTTAATTTATTTGTTTAAATCCTATTTCTAATGGATACACATGTTTAGATACACATATCTGTGTTGAAAGACCCAACGTAGGACTTGTTGGTTGAAATAGCTATTCTGATGAGGTAAATTGGGATTTCTATTCTATGTAATTTATATGTTCTTTTATAATACATTGAGATCTTTTTGTGGATCAGCTTTATTTTATATTATTAGGATTTATTTGTAATATATACCAACGGATTATCACCTGTTATATATATATATATATATATATATATATATATATATATATATATATATATATATATATATTTTATAAAAAATACGGACTATGATTTTAATGATTAATATCAAAAAACAGTTGACGAAGATCAAAACATTTTAAGGCGCCTTTAGTTCAAAAAATTCTCTTTATCGAAATGTCTAACCAAACGTGACATTTTTACTTGTAACAGAGTCAATGTTAAAAAATTAATGTATTTAAATTTTCTGAATGAAGGAAAATTTGAGTCATGTATTATTTTAGATAAGCATATCATTCATCTGTCTGATTGCTGCATGAGAAGTTGGTCCTGCCCCGGGGTGTGTACTGTTGTATCCCCACCACCCGAGGACAATTGATAAAACTGAAGTTTTCATCGAATTCCAATTATTATATTCCTAATCGGATAAACATTCGCTTACTTCTAATGAGAATTTAAGTTATTCTAAAGCTCGTTAGAAAGATCTTGCTTATAACAATGTCAATTCGCCTATCGATTAAAAAGAGTTCTTCTGGCAGAAAAACAATTATAAGACGGACTGATATTTATATAACCAATAGCTGATAAAGGTTCAGGTGTGTTTATTCTGAATTATTCCGATTACGTGAATAAAATGTCGATTATATTAGACGACATAAGTAAATTTCAGAAATTAGGGGATATTTCGTTCGACGACACATTGAAGACGGAAATTAAGTTTCAGAAAAGATTACTCGACTTTCACAAGAGAGGGTTTCTTTCTAAGCTACTCGGACATTAAAGTACTGCTTGTTACTATTTTTACTTGTACTCTTTTTGGGCGGTTGGTGTAAACTCGGCGAAATGTCCGGCCACGCTTTCCAAACAGCTGTATGATAGCATTCGACCTGTTGCTTCTCAACGGCCTAAAATGTATGGCCAATCAAAAATGTAACATTTAAATAGTTCACTTAGGTCCATTTTGTCTATGATTGGTTCAGACTAACATGAGTTGGCAAATTGGCTTGATCCTGTTCTGAAGTTTTATTCAGACTGTTGCACCCCAAACTCTTCATTTTGTGGAAAGACTTAGCAGCCATCTCCATCAGGTAAATAAAAACAGTCTCAGAGAAAGATGGAAGATTTAAGAGGCCGCGATATAAATAGTCAATGGTTTCTTCAAGAGCATCGTTAATGAACAGACTAGAAATAAAGAATGACACAAGATAACCAGTTTTGATTGAAGTTTTATTCAGACTATTGTACCCCAGACTCTTTTCAATTTGCTTCATACATACACAAATTATAGCGTTCCATCGAAACTGACTATCTGGTGTCATTCATTATTTCAAGTCTGTTGACTATCGTTACTCTTGAGGAAACTAGTCGCTATTTATATCGCGGTCTCTTAAATCCTCCATCTTTCCCTGAGAGTATTTTTATTTTGCTGATGGAGATTTTTTTAAGCGTTTCACCCCAAGCAAGGCGGGAAGCCACTAGCATGCAAGGGGTTACAGAGAGTTGGAGTTAAATCAAATAGGAATGATAGAGGAAAGGATGAAGGGAAGGATAGGAGATAGATCAAGGCAGCTGGAGACTTCGATTGACATTACATTTCAATAGTTCTAGATTATCGTTAATTATCATGTGAAATTGTGGTTGTAAAAATGAGAAGGCCTGAAGTAAAAGAAGCAGAGGGTTATCGACCGTGAGATGAACAAAGAGAAGTTGGCACAGCCTGCAACATAATGTGGCCTTACGGTTGCCCACCGGAGGTGAATGACGGGACACTTATCCATACGCGACATGACACTGCAGACACCCCGGTTTTATGCAACTGTTGATCAGAGCGGCCGCTCAAGACGCTACGCCTCCTAACTACGAGTTAGAAACAGCAACCAAAAAACTGTCATTCGTGTACACTCAGAATGAAGAGGTAATGCTACATACTGCACATATCACGGGAGAAACATGGCAGCACTTGTACAGAGGCCAGAGAGAAAGAAAAGGAGAGTTCCGGAAACCTCTGCCTAAATAAGAAACAAGGTGTGAGCCCAAGAGAAGGGGGAGGAGTATTGACCGGACGGTAGGAAAGCTTACCTACTCCTATTACATATAACACAAACAACAACAACAAAAAGGAAAAAAAATGACTACAGCTGGCAAGGAGTCCAAGCTGACACCAGAAGACGTATTTACCAAGGGGTAGGACTGGGATGTTATTTGTATTTTTCCCTTCTATTACATTAAGTTTCAACTTGTATAAGTCCCATTGTCCTAACCTAAAAGCAAATTTGGTTATACAGCATTATGGAACTCTCCTATCATTCTCTTCATTTCCCTGGCATTGGAAGCTAGTAGTTTGCATACGTAACTATCCTCATGCGTTTTAAGGTTACTAAGTCACACTCTTTCGGTTTCAATGATTCTATATACCGGCAGATCGATGGTGTATCGCTGGGTAGTTCTCTAGGACTCTTATGGCCAATATTTTTACAGGGTTCCATGAGAAGCTATTTTTTGCCAAGGTTCTCAAAGCATACAATGTCCGCTATACTAATGATACGTTTACGTCTTTTGCATCAAGACGGAAGAATTTTTTTTTCAATATTTCAATAGCCTAAACTCTCTTTGCTGTTTACAATGGAGGTGAAAAATGATATGTTGCCTTTCTTGGACTTGTTAGTCGAGACGAACTCTAAATCTTTCGCTGCAAGTGTATATATATATAGTAAACCTGCGTTCACTGGATTGTATTTTAGTTGGCACTCCTTTGCTCAAAGATCTAGGAAAATTAAGTTTGCAAAAATACTTAAATATCGTGCATTGATGATATGTACGGCTCATTTTTTTTTAATGTATGGACCAGTACCTTTTGTAAATATTTTCGTACTGGGTTGTAACCCAATATCCTAGATAGTTTAAGTGAATTTCGCATAAAATACTTAGATATTTGTACATTGATTTGATCAATTAAATACGTACTATTATGTTTTAATACAGAGTTCACGCTCTTTCAGTAATTTCATGATTCCATCCTCCCAGACATTGCTATCTTTCTATTTTCGTAAACTTGTAGAGAATTGCGGTTTTTCGAAAAAGAAATTACATGTTATTCTACTTCCACAGCTGAATACATGGTAGATGATGCGCAGCTCTTCTGCATATACAGGTTAGTGCGTACAATTACTTGATGCAGTGATATGTGAGTTTTATGTTGTTTTTTGTAAGTTAATTCGGAATACAGTTTGATTTAAGAAATTGTAGGATATTATATGGATTAAGGTCATGAAAGTTCATGTTTTTTGGTTGGTTAGTTGATTTTGTTTAGCGGCATTTCAACATTTCTATGGGTTATTTATTGCTGAAATCTAAATAATTTGAATACAATTTTATGGTGTCAATTTTGAAGGCAATTGTATACCTTCAACTACAGGTAAAATGTATTGATGTTCATGTACTATCGGTCTTTTTTATATAAAAATATATTGCTGGTATTTTTTTACTATAAAAATGTATTTTTATACTTTCGTCGTGTTGTTTAGGTGTCTCAGTATTTGCCCATAGCTGAGGACTTAACAGGTGCTACTACTCCGGGTCAGGATGGACCCTGGAACAACAGCAATTAAGAACTGGTTACTTGCTTCTGAAAACTCTTGATCTTCCGATCAGAGGCCTTGGGAGATTAGGTATCAAACCGATTAACTTAATCCATTTTTTCTTATTTGTGGTGCTTTCAGTTTCGTAAAAACTACATTATTATTATTGCCATAATAAAGTCCATCGGACGCCCACTAGGCCATTTTGGTATGATGAACGAATATCGTTTTTGTATTCATGAGTCCATCAATAGGTGTAAATGGGGTTTAAACAATGAAACCTGGCTACTTCCGGTAAATAACGTATAAAGACGGACAATCGTCTACAGATAGAAAAATAAATAAATATCAATAATATAAGAGCAAATTTTCAGCATCTCTAAAAATAGATGGATAATCAAAATCGCTAAGGTATAAAGCCATATTTCGACCGACCACTCAGAAATTATTTATAACCAAAATATAATGATGTGATCGAATCAAATCGACATTTTCGAAGCAGATCTCTAGATGTGTATATAACCCGATGGAAAATCAAATAAAATTAGAATCTATAAATAATTCTTGTCTATTCTCCGATGCAGTGGATCATAGTAACTTATCCAGAGATGAATTTGTTACTGGCGATTTTAGAGGGCTAAATTGTCCGATACATTTAAAAACATATAGTATTTTATGTTCTACTTTTTAAACAGTTCCCTGATACAACTGAACCCAGAACTACCTTCCTTCATCAACATTGTCAATCAGGCGACTACTACAGTTGGATACATATGTAGATACATATACATATATATATTTATTTCCTCCCGAACTCTCTCTCCATCTCTCTCTCTCTCTCTCTCTCTCTCTCTCTATCTATCTATCATATGCACCAGGAAATTTGATAATTTGGATTTCAACTTTCACCTTATTTCTCTGCGTTATTACATAGCGTTAGATTTATTTATTTATTACAGTTTTATTTATTTTAAATTTATAAATATTCCGTGCATTTTATTTAATCATCACACAAGGCCATTTGACTCGCAAACCAAATATAGCGGAATATTGACATAACGGATGTTGTCATGAGATAAAATAAAACAACAACTCCATAACTGATAAAATGAACTACGATAAGCCAACCTAACTAATGCCGTATTAAGATAAACCACCCCATGGAACATTGTCCCCTCAAATTACACCATACGTTGCTATCATGTAGAGTTCAATTAGCGATGTCATTAACCAAAGTCTCTAGATAGATAGATAAATAGATAGATAAAAATACGGCTAAGATAGTTATATATATATATATATATATATATATATATAGGCGGCCTAACGATTGCGTCTAGCATGAAACAGCCTTTTCCTCTGAGTGTTGACGTCAATGTTCATTTTATATATATATATATATATATATATATATATATATATATATAGAGAGAGAGAGAGAGAGATAGATAGATAGATAGATAACTGTCTACCTTATAATGAACAAAATGAATGATATATATATATATATATATATATATATATATAATATGAATAGGCTGACCTATATATAGATATGTATAAGCTGAGATAGATGCATAAATACATACATAGATACATCTTATTATCTGTCTCATGGTGAACAGAATGAGTTAGATATACCGATATATATGTATAGTCTGGCATATAGATTGATAGATAGATACATACATACATACATACATACATATTATCTATCTATCTCATATTGAACAGAATGAGATAGATATGAACAGAGTGGCTTACAGATAGATAGATAGATAGATAGATAGATAGATAGATAGATAGATAGATAGATAGATACAAATGAGCAATAAGATATACACAGTCGGGAATTAGAGATAAACTTCTATCAAAAGATAGCTATAATTAAATTTAACTCGATCGATCAATAAAGGCAATGTTTTAATGAAAAGCTTGCAATTTATTCTTAATTGACATACATATTTAAGATAGATTTTAAATACTCTGAATTCAAAAGATTGTATTGCTCATTAGATTTTTAGACTGGGGCCAAATGTTAACAATGTCGAATCTATTCAGGATGGAGACTTGTTTTATTCAGTCTATTAAGATAGTTACTGATTTACTTTTGATCCAATTACGCGGACGAACATCAACTTCGGATCGGTGACGGGGAAAAGGTTGACTTTTCCACGCCTTTTTCTATTTCGGGAAAAACTCGATGATTCGGCCAAATCCTGGATGTGCGGAGAGTGGAAAACAAATGTGAATTTCTGGCTTCTCTCATCGAGCAAATTTTCTTGACTGCAGTGCCGCGTTGAGTTGGCGTACAACCAAAAATGTTTCATCGCCGTTTTTTTTTATACTTTATACAGTGTGAATCTAGACTGACCGTATCTTACGCATTCTTAAAAATATATTCGTTTTTTTTTTAAGTTTTTTTTAATAATCTGAACGTTATAGTTATGGTTAAAAAATTGTATTTATCAATGCTGTCGCACAGAGGATAGGAAGCACATTTATTATTTATTATTTATACGACACGAGTAAAAAATTTGTTTATTAAAAACTCTCCTAAATCACACTTTAATACCGAAATGGCTCGGTTTCAGCTGCTTTCCTACCGCCGTAAGATTAACTCCCTGTACCTTTTCTATAAATACTTTCATGGTAATTGTCCGGATGAGCTCTTCGCTCCCATTAGGTAACCAGAGATGACAGTTCACTGGTGGATGCGGGGCGCCTTTAGTTTAGGGCGTGATTTTCGTATTTGTTGTTGTCTTTGAAAGAGTGTGTGTTTGAGTGAGTGCTTGGGATGAATAAATGCTTTATATTACTAAAGTGCTGCATTGATTTCGTCCAATTAAATTATGTTTCTACCACAATTAAGCAGTGTTTTTTGTGTGTTTTGGGGTTTTTTTTTATTACTAATGCATTTTGTTGTGTTTCTTATAAATAGTTTTGTAAATTTTTGTAAATATTCATTGGAGTTAGATTTTTTAAATTTACTTTCTTATTCCTCTCCTCCCATAGTCAATGAATTGTACATAAGGGGACTAGTTAGGACTTTCATAGAGACATAGCGGTATTATAGTGGGTGTAGTAAGAATGGTAAGTAAGAATTCCGTGTTTTGATGTAAAAGATATTGTTGTATGTTTGGGTCAGTGTTTGTAGCTAGCTAAGATTCACGTTAAGACAAAAGACCGTCCTTTTCCACATTCCTCTTTTTGGCACTGTACCACATTTTGTATTATTGTACGAATAAATTTCGCTCTTCGCCCACATTAATTAACCAGAGATGTCAGTTCTCTGGTAGATGCGGGACGCCTTTCTTTTTTTCGGGTATGAGTTTCGTATTTGCCTTTGTGCTTGAACGAGTGTGTGTTTTAGTGAATATTTGGATGAATGATTGTTTTATAGTATTAAAGTCTCGCATTGATTCCGTCCACTTAACTGATGTTTCTTCCACAAGGATTTTCGGAGTGGGTATTACTAACACTTTTTTTATTTAGTTTCTTGTACATAGACTATTACAGATTGAAAATACAAATTGGGGTTTAAATTTTAAATTATTGTTTTATTCGAAACCAACATATAAGAATTGTACAAATGGGGACTTTCATAGTCATCAATGTATTATGGTAACTGTAATAAAATGGTAAGTAAGAATGCATTGTTTTGGTGTAAGGAATATTTTGCTATGTTAAGGTCAGTGATCGTGCCTAGCTAAGTTTAAATTTTAAGACAGAAGAAGACCATCCTTTTTTCCTTATCCCCCCCCTTTGATCTTGTGGCACATTTTTTATTTACTTCGTTATGGTACCTAAACATTATTAAATGTAAGACAAGTACCATACTGGTGTTGACATCTCATCAATTTTTACTTTTGAGCTGGCTGGATGGAACCGTAAATTCTATGACAACAGTTTCTTTTTTTCGCTTATGGAAATCCCTTGCGGCTCCATACTTTCCACCCAACGTTTATTTTCAAAAACATAAAATGCAATATCAATCGCTATCTACTGTTCTCCTGATTAATCTTCTTTTTGTTCTCGCCCCTAGTAATGTTTCTGTTTCTAATTCTTCCATTCTCAGTAACCTCTTGTGTCTTAGTCGATTTACTGTCTTGGTTGGGGGGAATTTGATTAAAAAAGTCACTAAATTTTAGCAACGTCAAAGAACGCCTCACCAATGGGAATGACAATTCTTATATGCCGGCCAGATAGACACAGTCAGCCCAGTTCCCAAGATTCAATTTATGAAAAGATTATCAAGTGTTACTCTTGTGATAATTAGCAGGTCAACAGCGTGATAAATCCTGTTCCATCCTATTTTGATCCTTTTTTCTAACCTCTATGAAGATAGTGAAGTAGATAGAGGTCTGGAGTGGAGGTTTAATCCTTGATCCTGAATCTGTATCGTATTAGGAACACTTGAAGATGGATTTATGAAAAATCATTACATTCAAGGTGAGGCATTATATAGTCAGGCTGCCGTGGTATGAAGACAAACTTGAAACCGGTTGAACCACCATGTAACAATGAATTTTCTGGACAGATTTGTTCGAAATTTGGAAAAGAAAACTCTCTATGAGGAGTATATAAAGGTCTTTAAAGACCAAGAAAGGGAAGGGATCATAAAGCCCTTAGAATGCCTCCTTGAATATTACCAACACTATGTGTGGGTTCCTCATATACTATTATTTAAGAATGAGGATATGATCACAACCTGAATTCGACCAGACTTCAACTGTTCCTTTAAGACCAGCAATTTTGTCTCTCTCAATGATGAAGCTTACGTTAGGGTCAATTTGACCGGGGATATTATTAATTTAACGCTGCTCTTTAGAATAAAGAAGAATGTCATTTTAGTAGATATCAGAAAAGCTTTATTGATGATCCGTTTGGCAAGCGACGAAGACAAGAACCTTAAGTACAGCTTTTTGAAGTGTTACCTGTATACGACTATCATATTTGGGTTAAGTGCTAGGCCGTTTGATCTGAATTTTATAACGAAATACCACACAGGATGTTTCCCCCTCGACAACTGCACCAAAATTTTACAATCTGGCTTTTATTTGGATAATCTGATAAACTCTTTGGGCGAATTAACGACGTTGTATTCACAAAGAGTAGAGAGATTACAGGAAGGAGGCTTCACACTACAATCCTGCTACGTTAACAATCCAAATTTACAAGAATTGATGAAGGAAGAAGCCACTTTTACAAGTTACAATTTCCATTGGGAGAAGGTATTGGGTTATCGATACCATCAATATTGTCCCCCCCCTATAACTGCGACCCTGAAGCAGGAACTGAGGGGCACAACTGTCTGAAGCTTCTAATCTATTTGACCCTGTTTCTTTACGTCTGTCAATATCTATACAGGGCTGTACCTTCATTAGCGAGTTGTGGAAATTGGGTTTGGCTTGAGGTAATTCCAAACGAACTGCAGTCCCGATGGTCAGGTAGTGCCAATGAATTATCGGAAATCAGTTCCAACAACGAACCCTCGATGAACGAACGGAAGCCGACTTGTTCTTGGTTTGTGTTGCCTCTAAAGGTGTATGTAGGTTTGCAGCCTATGCAATCAAAGACAATAACATTAACAGAAGAATTAAATAACGGGAGGTTTCTAAGAAACATTGAATCAGTAAGATACTGTTGATATTTCTAAAACATATAATGAGCAAAATAGGTTTGGGAAATGTAATAAAAGACATTTTGAAAATAAGAGTGGTAGTCAGGTGTAAACATTAACCTACCTAACAAGCTTGTGCAAATGGATGGCAGAACACAGACTGGGAGGGAGTATAAATGCGACAAACATTTATAGATATAAATGAGAGGAAGTTGTAGAGAGCCATGTTTGCTCACGTCACTTCGGGACGTGGCAAATAAAAGAAAAAAGAAAAGTACAAGGATTGCACTAAAGCGTTTATCATTTATATAAGGACACTTCAAACAACGACCCGGTTCGTCACAAGATTTTCCTTTCAAACTATCACGTTTCTCCTTAGTTCAAAATCAAAGAATGTGTGCTGATTAGAAACAAGTTAAATACAAATAATTGATTCATTTAAATTTTATTAATTCATTTATAAAGATCAATTTTCGTTTCTTTGTCTAGTCACTAGACAAAGAAACGAAAATTGATTTTTTATGTAAGCAGTTAAGATATACAGTGTGCATAATAGTGTATAACCGAAAAAAATATTGAAGATAGCCGGATAAATCTTTAAAATCTTGCAAGAGAAAAGAAACATTTTTGCTTGTAGTCTAATGTTAACTTTTTTTTAAATATCTTCCCTTAATTATTAATCTCTAAGCCAGTGTTTCTCTGTCAGTGTTTCTCTGTCAGTGTTTCTCAGAACCCTAGCTTTTCAAAGAGGTCTCTAGGGGTTCCGAGAGAAGGAGTAATTCATAGGCTAATGCATTTTTGAGTAATTTTGGTTTTATCTTAGATTCGTAATTTCAATCTACACGTAAGACATATTGCTGGAGTATCCATGGTTATTATAATGTGGTTTATTATTTAAGACTATAATAATCATAGTAAATGCATTTCGCAATATCTTTTTGGCGTCAGTGAGAGACCGCATTCACTGGCGAGTCGACAGGACCGGTACGTAGCGGATTTGTGTATCATTGAATAATTCATTCGTGTCCTGGAAACATGTACGATGTCCATGTTTATCCCGTGAACTAGGATAAAAATATAAAAGAGATAATGGTATATAATCATTTTTATTTGTGTATTTAGGCAGTAAGTTCTCTTTTAGGCATGTCTGATTGAATAAATTACAACTATTATATCGGCTTATTTTTATCATTCATATCCACAAATATTTCATATTCACGAATATTTTTCCGTATAGTACAATTAAATAATTCAATTGTAATATACAGAAAGATATTCGTGATTATGAAAGGATTATGATAAAAATAAGCAGGCATAATGCTTGTAATGTATTCAATCAGACATACCTAAAAAAAAATCATTTTTATACAGTTGTTACATGAGATATGAAAATTATTTCAAGAGTTCCATAAGGGTAAAAAAGGTTGAGAAACACTGATCTAAGCCGTCACTGTAATTGACGTATTTAATTTTGTTCATTTATAATTTAACGCTTCATTGCTTTTCATAAAAACAATTTTTATTTTCATCTATTTTGGTGTATAATTGGATCGTTGTCATGAGAAGATCTTTCCTTTTTCTGTAAGCCTTAATCTAAACTGGAGAGGGTTGATCTCCGCCCCGTATACATTGCTCAAGATGTGCATGAATGAATACCTAACGCAATATTCCGAGAGATCTGGTCCGCTGTTCAATTACCCTGTGGACCTCCAGCCGCACCCTGCCATGGGACTCATGATGATAAAGAGGAGGGGATGATGCTGATACAACTATCTACAATAATTCTATCTAAATTCTGGAACAATCTAAAATATGAATTCTTTAATAATAAGTTAGTTTATAAAAATCAACACCATCAAAAATCATACCGACAATAATTTGAGGAATACATAAAATAAAAGTGTTGCTTGGATTACAGAATCGATCATTTGCGTATATTTCGTAAGACGGGGTGTTGTAAGCTTTGATCTGCGGGTGATGTCATAGAAAATGACACGGAATTGTTGACCGGAGAGTCGAGTTCTATTTGGGATCGTTATATTCACTTACGCGTAAATACCTTGGGAAAGGCATGAACCCACTTCTACACTTCCAGTTATGGATTAATTATTAAGATTTGTATCACTAAATCATTTTCTGCATAACAAATCTTACAGTCTAAATATTTTCTGCCTTTAACACTAGAGCATTAACCATCAATTAAGGTTATACCACTATTAACCATGGGTATATCATACCCGATTTTTAAAATATCAAAAAAATATAAATCTTTATTTGAAATATTTTACATGCTGGCACTTCAAACTTTGTTCATTAATAGAAACTGAAAAACATATTATTTAGGTAAGAAAATCAGGTACTGAAAATTGTAATTAAAAATAGGAAAATTTACGCTGGGTACTATATACCCATGGTTAGTGTTCTAGGGTTGAATAACCTTCAAAGGGTTGCTAAGCCGTAGAAAACGAATTAATCAATCAATATATTTCGTAAGGGACCTAATGTAATAGGTTCAGTATTAGTTTTATAATAGATACAGAACATAAGCGGCAGTAACAGGCATCGAAGTTAAGAGAGTGGAGATATCACTACGTTGTGAAATTCCTTTGTCAATGTTGTAACCAAGGGAAGGTTAATGAATAGAATAATTAAAAGAAAGTTGGTAATGAATGATAATACTTAGGACAAGAACAAAGCATATAAGATTCGCCAGCGTCTTAGTGGATATATTACTTTCTTTGTTATGAAATGGGTAAAAATGGAATAAAATATGTCTATTTTAATTCAGTCAAGATGCCTATAGCAACTCACCATACAATGAACTTGCCTATAGCAACTCACCATACAATGAACTTTTTTAAGTGAAATGCAGAAATATAAAAAAGTTATTTACAAGGAAAACAAGTCCTCTTGTTTCGAAATAATGGCCTAACACAATCTTCTCCAACTTATTCTATCACTGAGCCGTAACATGGATACATACGGTTTTATATTCAGAATTGCTTTACCGCTGTTATTTAACCCATAGTTAGGTTACAATAAATGGATCCATACCTTTCCAAAAAAATGTGAGTCCAGTAACCCATAAGGGTCGTAGAGGCAATACACTTACTGCAGCCACAGCAGCAGTGGTGTGTTTAAGGCCGAATATCTTGACGGAGCCCAAACATCAAGCTGGTTTTCAATTTCTTCTAGACGGGGTGCTATCTCAAGGCAAAATATCCAATCTACCTTGCTATTTAAGCAAAGGTTGGAGGAAGATAAATCTATGCTTTTTCCAAGGGTATTAGCGAAAAGGGAACGAAAGAGAATCTAGCGTGATTTGAACTCGGCACGCTTAGTTCATTTCCCTTACCCCATTCACGCTTCATTCCTTCCAAAGTCTAGTTGTGCGAATATGAATAAAACATAAAGCACTGAATACGATTTTCACAATGTTTCCTCTTTCCGAACACTTACCGTTATGATATCCGCAGACGACATAAAGCAACGCAAAAGCCTTTCTAAGTTTAGAGTCGAGTTGTGCCATGTTCATGGTTGATAGCGAAGTATCCGTCATCATATGATTACTCATGTAAGATCCATTATTAAACATCCCAACGGCAAAAAAAACAACAGTTACAGTTAAAGAAAAAGAAACCTTGAAAACGCAAAATATAACCTGTGACACATTGAAAATTTAGAATGTTTATAAATTCCGACGTCAGTCGCAATCATCGCAGGTGGGAAGGATTGCTGCTTGATATATTTTAAAAATTGATGAATTCTGACAAAATACAAAACGAAAATGGAGAAAATATTTTCTTCGAATGGAAGGTGAAATGTTTTGGAACAAAGTAGAAAAATTTAAATATTTATGCGTATATTCTGGTTATTCATTTCCTATTTATTTCTGATATGTAAATGTTAAAAATGGTATATTTGATATCGCTTGCGTTTTAAGAGCGTACTTCAATAATTCAGTCCACGATAATGAAGCGATAAATGGCTGAATTGAATGGAGTACATCACACCTTGTGTTGCTTACAAAGTTTACTAAATACATAAAAGGGATAAATAGTGATCTGTGGCAATTTCAAACATGATAACTTTGTGTACAGGACTTGTAAATGCACATGAAATTCTTTTAATGTTGTTCACTCAATACAAGGTCCAAGAACCAGAGCTATTAAGTTGAATGTTCTTGAACGTACATTACTATTGAGTATATACTTAAACAGCTTAATGTTACAACGTGTTGGGAAGAATCCTCTCGGGGGTCTGTTCCATAATGCAGTTACTCTTAGGAAGAGTCTCTTCGAGTGGGACTTCTTTATTACTAATGGAATACAAAATGAATGAGGATGTTTCGACCCTGTGTACGTGTCATGGTTTCTATTAGCTGTAAAGCTAAGAACTGGTGCAATGTAGTTTGACAGAAAGTTTTCCATGGAAATACCGTTAGAATAGTGAGAAGCTAGCAAAGATTTGATTATTGGAAAAGGTATTTTAAGGTAAAAAAACTAATAAGGCACAAATATGCGTTGTCGCTTTTGAGGAATGTCGAGAATGGAAAGAGAGAATTGGGCAACTCCAGCCCAGATACGATAATGATAATCTGAAGTCACGTAAATATGGAAGATTGTCACTGAAGCCAGTTACTTTCGGGTATAGTACAAGAAACTGACTATATATTCAACCTCTAGCGATGCATTGTATATCTTTCTTTTTCGTTTTTTTAAGCATTACGCCCCGAGCAAGGCGGGAAGCCACTAGGATGCAGGGGGTTGCAGAAGATTTGGAGCAAGATCAGATAGGAGTGGTAGAGGAAATGATGAGGAGCAGGATAGTGGATAGATCAAGGCAACTTGAGATGTCGATTGGCATTACATTTGAAGATTATAGCTCTAAGGGAAACTAGAATAGGAGAGGGAGTTCCACGGGCGAGAGTTGCGAGAAATGAAACTATTGGAGTAGAGGATTTAATAGTTTCGACAGTGAAAGGATGAGAGCGGGATGCCAGCCTCGTAGGACGCTTGAATTCATGAAGTCTGGGAACCAGCGAATGCAGCTCCTCGGAGCAATTAACATGAAAGTATTTGTAAAAAAAGACAGAGAGAGGCGACGGTGCATCTGTGAGTTAGCGACTGTAGATGAGATGCCAGAACAGGGCCAATTATATTGCATATCCGCCTCTGGAGCTTATAAAGAACCCCTGAATTCAAGTTGACATCTGACGTGAACTTGATACACAACAGACGTTCCAACCAAAATATTTCATTAAAAGTACAACTGTTCATCATTACAAGAAGAAAATCGCTGACTGCTGGGTGATGCTGACAAATTACAAAAATGGTTTAGTGATACTGAACCTTACAAGCTGGTTATCCCCAATTGACCTGTGATAGCCAATTCAAAAGTGAAACCAAATAGTGGGTTAGCGTAGAACGAAGATTATTCTTGTTTTAGAATTATAATAGTTCTAGTGTTTACATTATTCGGAATTTGTCGCCATATTTATTACAAAGTTTCGGCCGTATTCCGCTCCGGCCTTCTTCAGGTGGTTGGAATGTCGAACTGGGGGTAGACTGTTCTAGTTCCACGTGCCATGCTTAATGGATGTCAGTTAACAGTTATCTCCTGTTCCCCACTGACTTAACCGGGTATTGACCTCACACTATTTGGTCCTGTCACTGGATTTAACCAACGGCATTATCTACTGTGTCATGTGTCCTTGAAATAAAGTGTTTAGTTTGATATTCCAACCACCTGAAGAAGGCCAGATCGTACAACGAAACGCTGTAATAAATATGGCCGAAATGATGTGGACAATAGTCCGAATAATGTAAATAGTGTACATAATACTTCATCTCAGAAATATAGACAGATACTGAAGGGCCGAAACGTTGTAATAAATATGGCGACAAAGATGAGGACAATAGTCCGAATAATGTAAATAGTGTACATAATACCTCATCTCAGAAATATAGACAGATACTGAAGGGCCAAAACGTTGTAATAAATATGGCGACAAAGATGAGGACAATAGTCCGAATAATGTAAATAGTGTACATAATACCTCATCTCAGAAATATAGACAGATACTGAAAGGCCAAAACGTTGTAATAAATATGGCGACAAAGATGAGGACAATAGTCCGAATAATGCAAATAGTGTCCATAATACCTCATCTCAGAAATATAGATAGATACTGAAAGGCTGAAGCGTTGTAATAAATATGGCGACAAAGATGAGGAGAATAGTCCGAATAATGAAAATAGTGTACATGATACCTCATCTCAGAACTATAGACAGAAAGGCAAATCCAGTGCGTCAATAATCTAAGCAAAAGTTGATGATAGAGTCCTTATTCAATTATCAAAGTATTCTTTGATAATAAAGAATTGTAATCAATAAAATATTTTCGATTAAGAACATCTGTCCTAAAATGAGAACATTCTCTTAAAGAGAATTCTCTTAAATTCTTATAAATTTTATGTGCCATTGAAATTTATGTTTTAACTTAATACGATGCAATGTAATGCTGATGAAGCACATATTACTTTGACAGTGATTGTGAGTGAAATCAGTTTGTTCTGTTTGGCTTCAAAGCCAGTAGATTACAACAATATGGCGTCGACCTCAAAAGCGATTTCAATAAAGAGAGCATCATAATCCTGTGAGATAATTGGAATGGCAGAGCAAACAAGAATGTTTGCTCTTTGATCGTGCAAAATTCATGTCATTTCCTCATCAAATAAAGAATAATAAAATTGATGAAATACTGAAAGGACTGAAGATGTTGTAATTTTTAATTTAGTGGCGACAATTCAATCGATGTCAGGATTAATTTTCTAAAATTGCTCATCTTAATAATGCAAATAGTGTTATTATTATACACCACCACCATCATCCTCCTCCTCCTCATCAACTATATTATTATTATTATTATTATTATTATCAAATTGATTTCACAACCTACCAAGTCTGCGTCAAAGACCTAATCTAAGTTAATTTTTTTTTTTTTTTTTTTTTTTTTTTTTATCTCCGATGAAAATAGACAAAGTTGATGTGTGCTGTACTTAATAAGACAATTTTCTTATGTCAATTATCAAAGGATTCTTTTCAATGTGTTGTTTTGTTCCATTTTTTATAATAAAAGTGCACCTATTACCACTGGTATTATTCTTGTTTTCAATTTTTCAATTTCCAGGTTTTGTATTTTGATAGTTTTTCAAATTCTTGCCAGACAAGGAATAAAAGGGTTTTTTTTCAATTTTTGAAAATCCGGCCTTTTGATTAAGAACATCTGGTGACATCCTTTCTGTAAATAACTGGCGCTGGCCGATGTTCAACCAGTGTTTGCTCTTTGCAAATTGTCCAGTGTAAGTATTCTCTTAAATTCTTTGGGGTGTAAATTTTAGATGGTGCCATTTGTCACAAACCTTTTTGGATGTTTTATGATATTTGCCTGAAAATTCCTATGAAAAAGACAAGAATAAAGCTTCATTTCAGCTTTAATCCAGATGCTCGCACATGAGTTTAACTTTGAACAGTTCTGATTGTGAGGTTTGTCTTGCCATCAGTTTGTTCTTTTATCTTTGCTGCAATAAAGGTTCTTGGCTTCTGTAGATTACAACAAAATGTAAATGTTGTTTGTCGACCTCAATTGAATATTTTTTTTCGTTTTCATTTCAATTTTAATCCAGTCATTTGTTGTTTCATCAAGACAATTCTAATGAATAAGACCTCTTGTTCTTTTACGGGTATGTATAATTGGATCAGCCTTTGATGATGCATCTTATACAGAAAGAAGCTTTGTTTTAGAATCCATTTGTCTTTCATTTAGAGTCCAGTTCAAGATGTTGAAAATTCCATGGGATGGCAGGTTTCCATAATTCATCAAATAGTTTTTAATACCAGCCGCAATAATTTAAAATTTCTTTCATTTTCTATGGAAATATTTACACCTAGGGACGCAAGTTTCAAAAAAAAAACCTAATATGATTGCATAATCCTTAAACTTTTAGCACATTTATAAATTTTTCATTCCAATGTCTTCACTGAAGCATTTTACAGTTTGCAGAAGACCTTCCAGCTCATTGTCATTCCTAGCATACAGTCATCCATGTAAAATAGATGGTTTATTTTCTTTTTTGAGCTATTTTGTAACCGCATTCTGTTTGTTAAGTTGGCTGGTTAATGCATCTTATGCAAAATAATAAAGGAGACAAAGAGTCACCTTGAAATGATGTTTATTTCGCCGACTTATAGGTTCCATTTTAATTGAGGTCAAGTTATTTTCCATATCGATTACATTGTTTGATGAAATTGATGATAACTGATTTTGTACATACTTAAAGAAAGATCCCGGAATGTGGTACACTATCGAATGCTTTTACGATAATCATCATCCTCCTAAGATTTTTTTCCACGGAAGCAGTTTTCCAGGATCATCCTATTAATAAGTAATTGGTCTTTACATCCGTAGCAGCCTATTGCACCCTTTTGTTCAAGTGGTAGTATGTCATTTCTTTCCAAGAAGAAATATGTCTGTTTTGTTAAAATAGATGTTAATTTTGTATGTTGTTGGAAGACATGTCCCGTCTATAGTTTTCGGAATATTTGTGTCACTATTTTTGGGTAGAAGAAAGGTAACCTTTGGTCATCCATGCAGGAATTTTAGTTGATCGGTAACCATTTCTTGAAGTTCTTTGGCGAGTTTTTTGTGTGCTGTATTTAAAAAAATAGCCAGAAGTTAGGAATTTTATCTATTCCTGGAGATTTCCAAAGTGCTTTTTTCAGTGCACATTTAACATTCGTTCTGTGATTCCGCCCATGTCTGTTCTGGTTTATTTTCATTCGTTCTAACTTTGCGCAATCCAATCTGCCTTTCGTTGTGTTCTTAGGGCAAGCCCATATTTTTTCCCAGAACTGTATAATCCGTTCCATTTTAGGGGGGACTAGTTTACCTATTTCCCGTAAAATTTCTTTTTGCATCGGTTTGAAAAGATCTTGTTCTGTCTATAGAATCTTTGATCTTTTCTCGTAGCGTCTTATTCTTTTGAGCCTTCAGTTGTATTGTTTGTTTTTTATTTTTTCTTTTTAGTTGATAGGACTTCATTTTCATTCCTGATATTGTATTTTCTTTCGACTCTTCTGCCTTTTCTAGTTCTTACATTTACTCCTCTTTGCTAGTTCATTACTGATAATTTCTATGTTCAATTTCTTTTTTCTTTTTTCTTTTTCCAAGGTGGGTCTTCATGTCTGTGAGACTGCCTTTTTTTACTTTGATGTTCAGTTTATTTGTTGCTGCTATTGCTGATGCATATATTGCTTCATTGAGATTTATATGAGTGTCTTCTTCATCCAGAATCAATTTGAGTGCCATTATAGAGCTTAATAGTTTTGAGGTTATGCCGTTTTTAATTTTTTGTTCTCGTTCTTTGCAATATTCTGTATCTGACTTATATGGCGGTTTCATCCTTGGCTTTTGTATTTAATCTTGTTTTCTGTCAAATAATTCTGTTCAGTGATGAATTTTGAACTCGTTTTATTACCGTCTTGTGACTGACTAAGATCATACCTTTCCAACATTTCTAAATTTTCTTATCTTCACAGTGATTTGTGTGTATTTCGGTTTTTTCATTATGACCTGAGGCTTGTGTGATGTTATTACTTTTTTTCCCTGATTCCGGTTCCTTTTCATGTTTTGTTTTCATCTATTTTGTTTCCTTTTTATTTCATTAATTTCAGCCTCTGTCAATCGGTTATTTTGATGTCCAGATACATTGGCTAGTTTATTTTTGTCTATGTCAATTGTTTGCCGGCCAAATGTTTTTTGGCGAGTGATGTTTTTCTGAGGTTTGAGTAACGCCAATGCAGTCATAACAACTTTGTACAACCTGAGACCATTTTAGATTTTTCTTTCCTTAAATTTACGGTTTGGATCTGGATTATTAGGATTATCCTGGTTGTGGGGACCTGAAGATTCATTCTTTGTGTAGGAGTTTGTTCCTATGGCAGATTTTTTCGACCTCAGGTAGGTTCCTCCTGAAGGACGGGCCCTGTTTATCCACTGGAAGAGCCATTACGTTTTGTTTCTATTTTAATTTTCATATTAATCCCACGAGTGACGCATCCAAAAGTCCACCCAAAGTTGCCCGGCACGTTGAGTAACGGTCTTTTACAGACAGGTTCCGAAGCCTGTATCGTTCGCGACCCTATAACGCAGTAGCCATTCACCCTCGGCACGATTAACACCTTAGTTGCGGGTTGTTGTTCGGTTTTTTCCTTGATGGGGCTTACGTTCATCTTCGAGACGATTGGAAAAATCAAAGAGAATGACGCTGGTTAAAAAAAAAAAAAAAAAAAAAAAAAAAAGCGTTTGTTTTGCTCATTAAAAAATAATTTATTGGCCCATCTGTAAATTCCACGATATTCTAAAGATCGCATTTTCAAAATCCAAATGTAATATGTAAATGTAAATTCTTATTTTTTAAAGTCGTTGAAAATATGTTTAAAAAAAAAAAAAAAAAAAAAAAGTTATCGTTTGTCTTTGCTTGAAATTTAAAAAATAATTTATTTTCCATCTTAAATTCCACGATATTCCTTCTTAGAAAGATTGCATTGTTTTCATAAATTCATAAAATGTAATATGTAAATGTAAATTCTGTTATTTTTAAAGTCGTTGAAAATAGCGTTGTTTTAAAAAAAAAAAATGCAATCCTTCTAAGAAAGAACATCGTAGAAATTAAAACCTGTAATTTTTTTTTTGCGGGGTGGATATTGAAACTAAAGGATTTAATGAGAAAATTTAATAATTGATTAATTATCAGTTTATTTAAAGGAGAACCAAATAAATTAAATAATAATAATACGAAGAAAAATTTCGCTTTAAAATAACAAAATTTCAATCTTTCTCCAAGAAACAGCCTTTACGAAACAAAACATCACTACACTAGAGAGATATAAAATTTTTTTTTTTTTTTTTTTTTTTTTTTCGCCATGAGTCCTAGTAACAAAAATAATTGTCATAAAAAAAATTAAATGACATTCATTTTATCTTTGCTGTGAAATTCATTTATTGGCCCATCTGTAAATATTATTTTTTCATCAAATAACTGAAAAAATACGCAATCCTTTCTAAGAAAGAATATCGTAGAAATTGTATTGTTTTACCTACCATGTTTTTTGTTTTTGGGGGATATTTGAGGGATATAAAATAAGAAAAATTAAATAATTGATTAATCTATCAGTATTTTAAAGGAGAAACAAATAAATTAAATAATAATAATACGAAGGAAAATTCCTTTTACGTTAAAATAGTAAAAATAACAAAATTTCATATGCGTAAAAAAAAAAAAACGTTTTGAAAGAAAAAAAAACACGTGTCAACAATACCAACCGTTTTATTATTATTATTATTATTATTATTATTATTATTATTATTTCATTTTGGGTCCCGCCCAATTAGAAATTTCCAACAATAAAGTTTTGAAACTTGTCAGAACAATTTTATCTCCTTGAGGCAAAAGGAATCATTTTGTCCTAGAAAAACAGGGATTGTTGATGTTCCAACAATATTTCTATTTTCCTTGTAAAAAAAAAAGATATTGCCATCAATAAAAAATCTTATTGTTTGTGTTCTTTAAAATATCTGGGCCATTGATTGTTCTGTCAGTGTATTGTGTAGTCCCATAGAATTGTAACAGGTCCTATCTCCGTAAAACAAAACAAACCAGTGCAGATATTGGCCCACTATCTTTTATCTATCCTATGATCAATCTTTCTATCTCTGAATCTATATTATTATTATTATATTATTATTATTATTATTATTATTATTATTATTATTATTATTATATTTTTTGAATTACTTCATCTTCGGTTTTGTTGCGCAACCTGAAAATTTTCTTTCAAAGTAAATCTATCTATCTATCTATCTATCTATCTAAACCAACAGTCTATCCTGGTCCTTCATATTATAATCTTTTATGAAAACTATCTATCTATCTATTTACTATCTATTGAGAGTCTGTAAAATCTATCTAAAATTATTTTACAAGAAATAATTAAAGATTTAATGTGATTGATAATTTTTTTTAATCTAATTATCAAGAAGCGTTTCTTTTCACAGGAATCTTTCTCCAGGAACCTTTAACTTATTTTGATCGATATAAAATCAACGTGCATTTTACAACCAGTTGATCTATCAAACACAAATGAACATTTTAGGCGGGTTCATTTCTATCATCAGTCTATCTATGAATTTGTAAAAATCTTTTATCCAGCAATTTGTAAAAAATTATTACTAATCTTTTGAGGAAAAATTATTACTCCTTTTTTTGGAAAAAAGATATTAACAGCAATGCATTTTGAAATAAAAAAAAATTACTAACAATACAGTTTTATCTATCTTTTGAATAAGAATTTCAACTATCTTTGAAAAGAAAATATTACGAGCTAAAAATATTACCAACAATATATTTTTGAAAAAAAAATCTTGCTATCTCTCCTTATCGGCATTCAATAAAACCATTGAGGTTGATATGCCGTAAAACAAAACAAACCATGATCCATATCTATCTATCCATCCATCTATCTATCTATGGTCTATCTATCCATCCATCCATCTCTCTTGGTCTCTTCATGTATATATCCATCCATTCATCCATCTATCTATCTATCTATCTATCTATCTATCTATCCCTGGTCCCCTTCATGTATATCCATATCTATCTATCTCCATCCATCCATCCATCCATCCATCCTCCTGTCCTTCATGTATATCTCTATCTATCTATATCTATCCATCCATCTATCCCGGTCTATCTATCTATCTATCTCTATCCATCCATCCATCCATCTCTTCATCCATCCTATCTATCTATCTATCTATCTATCTATCTATATCTATCTATCTCTCTTGGTCTCTTCATGTATATCTATCTATCTATCTATCTATCTATCTATCTATCTATCTATCTATCTATCTCTATCTCTCCTGGTCTCTTCATGTATATCTATCTATCTATCTATCTCTATCTCTCCTGGTCTCTTCATGTATATCTATCTATCTATCTATCTATCTATCTATCTATCTATCTATCTATCTATCTATCTATCTTGGTCCTGGTCTCTTCATGTCTATCTGTCTATCTGGTTTCTTCTATCTATCTATCTATCTTGGTCCTTCATGTCTATCTATCTATCTATCTATCTATCTATCTATCTATCTTGGTCTCTTCATGTCTATTTGTCTATCTTAGTCCCTTTATGTCTATCTATATCTCCTGGTCTCTTTATATCTATCTATCTATCTATCTATCTATCTATCTATCTATCTATCTATCTATCTATCTATTAGTTTTTGAGTTGGATATGCCGTAAAGCAAAACAAACCAAACCAATGTTAAAAATTGTAAGAAAAGTTAACTCAAAATAGACGTTAAAATACTATATCACAAAAACCATAAAAAATTATTAATCATCCCCATCCCTTATATATTCCATTAGTAAGGAGGATGTTCCACTTAAAAATAAATGTTCCCACGAACTGATACGCGGGACAGAATTTCGCATCATATTCGGTTCCATCCGTCCTTACTGTTTACACACTTATACTTCCATAGTCTCTGTGCCCGAGCTTTGATAAGCAGTCATTTACATAATCACGTCAAGCCCAATATTATCTTTTACTAGATTTAAGAACCTATTATTTTTCATAATTATAAGAATGATAACATCACACCAACAAGATATTTCAAAACAAAAACAATCTTATGTGTGATAACGTGATTGAAAAAAAAATAATACTCTCATATCACAATGTATATCTATACTGAAAACATTCTTAAAAAATCTCTTTGATAATAAATTTGGAGATGAGACGATTAAAGAAAATTATTCAGAATACGTGTTTCGCTTCCTTGTATTCGACTTTTTCCGACCGAAATGAGGAACAGACCCGTGTTAGGAATGTGCGCTGGAATATGGAGAAGAGATAAAGAATATGTTTATCGGATTATCCGGCGAGAAATTTTTTTTTTTCGTATTAAATAATTATATTCATTTACGCACTTATATATATATATATATATATATATATATATATATATATATATATATAGCCCAGAGAGAGAGAGAGAGAGAGAGAGAGAGAGTTTGTTACCAATATATACATTAATCGGGTTATCGCAATTTATTTAAAATACGTTAGATGGTGAATATTTCCCTCGATCATAATTGGTTTATATCATGTTTTATTTTGCCCAAATCGATTAATACAATCTATCACTATATTTGTACATTATTCTAGATATTTGTACATTATATATATTTTGTACATTTTATATTTTGTACATTCTATATTCTGTACATCCTATATTCTGTACATCCTATATTCTGTACATTCTATATTTTGGAATTCTATATTTTGGACATTCTATATTTTGACATTATTCTATATATATATATATATATATATATATATATATATATATATGTCTTATTCACTATTGTTCAACAATCGAAACTAAATTTAGATTTCGTGTCATCTACTCTCTATATCCTGTTTATTGTTTTAAAATATTGGTTCATTTTTCTTATCAAATCCGCTGGCAAATATTTGCTGATGACACTTAACGATATGTTGGCAACAATGACAAGAAGACTGCTAATTATTTCAAGATGGTTTAAACAAAATTCCAGCTTGGAATTCGTTATCACATCTAAAATACAATGCAGGAAAATATGTTGTGCTGAAGATCAAAGACAAATTGTAATAGATTTAAACTCTAGGTTTTTTCGAGTAAAAGAACAAAGAAATTTAGATATTCTAGTTTCACGCGATTTATCTTGAAGAACACATGCTTCTGAAATTTTCTAGAATGCTAATCACAGAATAGGTCGGATTAAATTTTGCTTTAAGTATATTATTTTCAAAAGGTAAAAACCCTTGACGCTGGATTTATTCAACTAGTCTACGAATATTGGGCTGTTATCTAGAGTCCAAACTAATGAAAAGATATAAACCTATTGTACTTTGTCCAAGATATGTGCCTCAGCCTTGGTAAAGACGAAATTATTTTACCGTCACTTCAATCAAGCTGCCAATACACTGATCTGTGTGATTATCCAAAGTATTGAATGGCTATTATAAAAATGGAAGTGAAGAAAATCCTACTCCCTCTCAAACAGGAGAATGTCTGGTCTCTCAGACATTCTATATTGAAGGCATGAAGCCACCAAACTATGAATCTTTCTCAAATGAGCTGATGAAGTATTGACTAATTCTAATTCAAGTAATTTTATGCCTCTGTTTATCTGGCCTAAAATGTTTTTTTCTAAGGGAATTATACAACCTACCCTTTTCATAAAAGTTATTATTTAATATCCGTGTTAACTTAGTTTAGAATTAAGCCGTGTAAACTGTTTTTTTTTTTTTGCTGGTTTGTAAAGTCCTAGCTGTCATAAAAATATCAGTTTCTAACACATATCGCAAATATACGAGGGTGGGCTGAAAAGTACAAAGAAAAATTGATTCTATGAAGGGTTGATTCTAGAGCATGCATGAAAAAAAATAATATCTTCAACTTTTCATATTAATAACTGCATACATGTTTTCAGCACGCTCTCATACATAAAATATATATATGTGAATTTGTCTAAGCTTTACATAAAACTTCTCAATCAATAAAATAATTAATACAAATAATAATAATAATAGACTAAAACTTGAAGGAAGAATTTGTTACAGTTTTTGTGTACGATAGTACTAGTGAGCCAGTCAAAATGAGCTGACTCATTTTATAGTTCACCAATAGAAGGGTTAACCAATCAGAAAGCTCAAAATATTCAATGCGACGTGTATAAAGGCAGCCATTTTGTTTTTTCTCCCAAAATATCTCCACTGCCAACCTGATATCGAAGACGTAAAGAATTAACAGCCGCTACTTTCTCCGAATCTTCATTGCCAACCTCTGATAATGAAGAGATTACGGAATTCATTGGATTCCATATTCAGAGACAACGACAAATATTGTCAACAGAATTTACTGTATGACTGGTCATAATTGCCACAAGTAATAAATAGGAGAAACCTCGGGGAATTTAAATAAAAGATTGTATGAACATAAAAGGGATCTTTTACAAAATAACATGTCTAATGCATTACCTGCTCAACATAATAAGTCGGCTCATCATTTTCTTTAAAGATTCTTCTCCAATTAAAAGCAAAAAAATTTACTGAGATGAAAATGTATAGAAAGTGCTTTAATCGCTAGATGAACAACAGTAAATGTACGCCTAGTTTTATATATAATTTCACCTCTCTTGATATTCCTTCTATTATCATAATATGGGATAATTCAAGTGAAAGTAATAAGCACATAGAAAATAATCTAAGTAAAATCGACTAGACTATAGACACAAAACATATATTAAAAAATTAATTAAAATAAATATATATATATATATATATATATATATTTATTTTAATTAATTTTTAATATATGTTTATATTTTATATATATATATATATATATATATATATATATATATATATATATATATATATATGAGGGGAGAGAACTGAATCCCTTGTGCTTCATGTGCGTGTGTAGTCTCATCAAGTTAAATGTTATTTTCGTCCAATGAAGTACTAAAAGACGTAACGCGTCATACGAAATCTTTCTCTGGTACGTCTTAGTTTTTCATTTTAATTTATATATGGATGTGTTTATGTTTGATATATATATATATATATATATATATATATATATATATATATATATATATATATATATATATATTATAAAAAACATTAAATTTAGATGAATCTTTTCAGTCGTTATTGGAATAATCGGTAGAATTATGCGCCAAGTTTTAGGAAGGTTATTTAATGTTATTTTCTTTGAGGTTTTAAGTTTTCCTTTTCGTGTTATGCATTAAATGATTAGGATATTTGCGGAGTTCAATTATATTTCCAATATATTTTTCTTTACCATGCAAATATTGAGAATAGCAAATTCTAAGCGTACTCAAGTAGAAACCTATAATTATAACAGATCATATTTTTTGCTCGTTGTGGCGTGAATACAAAATTGCGAATTCCTTTTATTTCATGAATCTTCGGTAGATGTTTAGTTTCATATCGTTTTCTCTGAGGTTTAATAAGAAATAGTGATATATTCTTTTTTTCTCTCTCGATTGTATGTTCGTTTGGGTTTAGTTTATTTACAAGATCAGGTAAGATTGTTTGGTGTTGATATATATTATCCACGCCCTTTCCATACACGTGAACCGATATTACATTACAGTTTTGTAATATTATCTTTGTTTCAAAGAAATATTCGTTAGTTTTAATACTTTGTTTAGCTTTTAGAGTTCCAATTTAGCTATTGTGATGCGCCTTCAGATTTCGATGTTCCATTTTCTGTCTTCTGTTAAAAAAACTTACTAGATATTGAAATTTTCGTAATTGCTTTATTTTGCTGTTCTTAATTTGTACTTCGCATCTTAGGCTGTTCTATTTGTTGACAACCATATATTCTGGCTTTTTTTTACAAGTGATATTCAGTCCTTTCTTTCTACTTTCGTTTACTAATGTCTCTATAACATATCTTATGCTGTTATGATTTTGGCCACCAATAAAATTCTTTCTAATTTTATTTTTAATCAATTCACAAGAAGTCAATAATGCAAGTAAGACGCAATTGCTTACTGGGAGTGAAAGATAATGAGATGACTTTCGTATCTACAACATTTATTTTCTATCCTATTCAATATACGTTTTGGACTATTATAATATATTTCCCAATCAAATCAAACAATCATTCTGAGCACAAACACGACACTACTGGTTCCAGTGTTATTACGGCACGTTATTTGTCTTCTCCTATTGAATGTCTCATTCTGAAACGTTATATCGATCATTACGCTGATTGTCCGATGGGGCACATATTCATTTTGCACCTGGATTCTTAAAGAGTAATCTTAAATATTCATTATATTTTACATTCAGTGTCTTTAAAGATGGCGTGATGTTTTCTATTCAATTAAATACTATCAAATTGAAGTAATAACGACTAATAAGGAGAAATGTGTTCTCGATCAACAGAACATTAAATTCCAATTAAAAGGAATAAAACAAGATACAAACTCAACCAAATCTGCATATCATTGACTTCACAAATGGGGCTTCTTTACAAAAATCAACATTAAGATTACTTATTCATCTAACGTGCACCATTTTTCCCATGTTGCAGGTTTTATCTACATTTATAGATATATGATGTTGTGGTGACGTTACGTTAAAATTGCAATCAACTATATTTCTGCTGTCACAACGTTTTAGTAAATTTGCGAAAAGGTTTCGCCTAAAATCCACTACTGGTCAAATAACATAAGAATACTTTTTCTTCACTTAACAACACGTTCCCCTCCAGGACCTGGGTTATGATGACCTTCTAAAATCTCCTCTTAGTAAGTAAGTTATGTTCTAGTATCCTTCCCAATATCTTGTTTACAAAGGCTCGTTATGTAGATTAGTTCTTGCTTTTCTCTCTCTCTCTCTCTCTCTCTCTCTCTCTCTCTCTCTCTCTCTTTCTTTTGCTTCCAATGTCCCGTGCGTATAAAATCCACGAAGATTATTTCCTTCTTCATACATCCCAAAATTTCATCTGTCTTTCTGATTCTAAGTGTAAATGTCGTTTTGTTTTCATTTTCCCTTAAAAATTCGTTGTTACTCATGTCTTGTTCGTAGAATTCTGAGATATCCTTCTGTAGAACTACACTTCTAATGCCTTAAGTTTCCATTTCATCTTTGAGGAGATTTGTCAATGTTCATTGCTCACAACTACACCACACTGAAACGCTGATTTCCGTACGCTCACTGAAGTTAGGCAACATCGAATCTGCTCATTGTCTAGATGGGTAACCTCTTGGAGACAAGAGGTACTGCATGTTTAGATGTGTGATTAATTTAATGGATAATGATTTGGAATGGTTAACTGGAGATCTGAGTTCCTATTCCCGTTGGCTTCGATTTATTCCCTTACACGCAAAGGAATAGGAAATGTATGTATCCACCTCTTCTGCCTCAAGCTATGGGTTAATTAGTACTATTTGCATCAGTAAATTATTATTATCGCCAAAAAATTCTTACAGTCTAAATGGATTTTCTAGCTTTAAATAACAAGCAAAGGTGGAGAAAACCAATCTATAAAATAAGTATCATTGGCGTATTGAGAGCACTAAATTTATTTTCATTTTGTTTTCGTAATAGAGGATCACTCAGATATGGGTTTTGTAATATATTTCTAGTATTATATATTATCTACATTCTGTAGATGTAACGTTACAAGACAACATATTTGCAACGTTACAAGTTTAGAGTCTACAAGATACTTTTTTTTTTTGCAACATCTGTGCAAGGTTGCCGAAACGCTGTAGCTATGTCATTTTATGAGGAGGCTACACAAATCTATAGCACTGTATGCAGAAAGAATTTTCAAACATGCCGGATATGCATATTATCCCGTGAGTAATGTAACAAATTTGAATTATTAAAACTCGATTGAAAATCTCCAGATCCTCCTTCTTCGAAACCTCATTCAATACAAAATAATATATAATGATAAATAATGCAAAAGTAGTGAATCCGATCATATAAATAAATATTTATATTAAAATCCGCGAGCCGATTTTGAAAACAAAGGAAATAAGGAATTCTGAGTCTTTGAAATTCAATCCGACTACCGCCTCCAAGTGCGAAGACCGGGTTTGATAAACGGTAAAAAGAGTTTCTAAGTAGTAAAAAAAATAAAAGACAAAAGAAGAGGAAGAGGAAGAAGTAAAAGAAGAGGTAAGAAAGGAAAAAAGAAAGTGAAGTAAAAGAAGAGGGAAGAAAGGAAAGAAGAAAGAGAAGAAATAAAAGAAGAGGGAAGAAAGGAAAGAAGAAAGAGAAGAAATAAAAGAAGAGGGAAGAAAGGAAAGAAGAAAGAGAAGAAGTAAAAGAAGAGGGAAGAAAGGAAGGAAGAAAGAGAAGAAGTAAAAGTAGAGGGAAGAAAGGAAAGGAGAAGAAGTAAAAGAAGAGGGAAGAAAGAAAAGAAGAAAGAGAAGAAATAAAAGAAGAAAGGAAAGAAGAAATAGAAGTAAATATTGTTAAGCAGTAATGGATGACGCGATTGAAAGGAAAAAAAAACGAAGGCAAAGAATTAACCGAAAGAAAAGACCTCAGCAAAATGAAGTAAAAGACAAAGTTCTGAAGAAAACAAGAGCAGGACGAAATCAGAAGCTAAAAGTGCTAAACGGAGAAAAGAATTCTGAAAAAAAAAAAAAGGAAAAGGGAAAAAAAAAGAATTCTTACAATAAAAACATCGTTTCTTTGATGAAGTGATTATCGACATGAATTTTGAAATGCCCATTCGCCAGCAAAGATTTTTTGTTGTGTCAAACTAAAAGCTGTATCTCGAAAGATAACAACTAAAAGAGAAAATGAATCGCTACCTTAACATTCTGCGAACAAAAGCCAGCTCCCATTCTATATTTAAAAAAAAATCTCTGCATTTGTCACGAAAAAGGATGCCTATTTTGCATCTTTACTTCAGGCGATCGATGATGTCACAAACGAAGAAAAGTTCTGCCAGGATATTAGAAATAATGAAATTACATTGAGAGAAACATTTCTCTTTTCTTACAATTTCTATTACTCCAAAGGAACCATATCTTTTTATATCTAAAATAATTTTTAATATTGTTGCATTGAATGAAAGATGGACATGAACCAATTCAAAGAAGAATAAAGTCAGAATCGATGTTATTACATATTGGCAAGTGAAATGTAGAAGTGCTTTTCAAGAATATGTCATCGTCATCGGTGTGATTCGAGTATCATGGATAAATCTTATGCTTTTGAATTCAATGTTTTCCTTCACTTATACTGGCTGCCAACTGCTTCTAGGTAGCTTAGTCTGTGATGCCACTTTTTGAATAGCTGAGGAGAGATACATTGATACATTTTCCGAGAGCATTTACGCGTAAGTGAATTCAATGAACTAAATTGGAATTCGAACTCCGTTCGATTATTTATTTTATGCTGAGATGCTATCCATTTCACGATTTTCCACGCCTCATTTTCGCCATATATCTGCGCTTTGTATTGTGGCGAACTTCCACCACATTTATTTAATTTTGTTTACGAAACCAAACTGATGTGAAAAAAGGGACACGACAAAGGTGTCAATATATTTAAAAATTGTATTCAACAATGCATACAATAAAGAATGTGTACGAAAAAGCAGGCAATGAGTAAGTCTATCAAAGTTCTCTGAAAGAAAAGAAAGAGTTATTAGTCTGTTATAAATGTTTCTAAACAGTTCTGCCGTGGAAAAATCT
This sequence comes from Acanthosepion pharaonis, assembly GCA_903632075.3. Classification (NCBI taxonomy): domain Eukaryota; kingdom Metazoa; phylum Mollusca; class Cephalopoda; order Sepiida; family Sepiidae; genus Acanthosepion; species Acanthosepion pharaonis. The sequence goes on along the minus strand of CAHIKZ030005468.1, from coordinate 586,251 downwards.
ATGTAAGTGTGAAAGAATATGCAGTTTGTGAGTTGAGTGAGAAGATGGGCGCATAGCTTCAAATGTCGTGGATTTCTGTGGCAGCTAAAGTCTCACTAGTGCGTCTCCTCTTTTGTTTTGCTTTTATATGTGGTCATTGGATCAGTAGTGCTGCACGAGAAGAATCATTCTACACATGCAGAGAATCTGATTGGTCGATACTGAGCTTTGAGGAGACTTCTGGGAGTCGATTCTCCCAAAAGTGACCAAAATCTACTATATGAAAATATAGCGAAAATGGTCGCCAAAGATAGCAGCGTTGCTTCCTGCCCAATGAATGAATGTTGTTGAAGATTTGAATTTGTAATGGTGTATGTGTGTGTGATGATCGCAATTTTGTCGAATTGTGTAGAAATATGTGCTTGGTTTTGAATTCCTTGAAGTATCTAAAACCGTGTAAAGCACAGTTTTGACTTTTTTTTTATTGAAAAATTACTGCAGTATCCTCTTCTTGCCAGTTAATTTGGCATCATAGCCTTTGAATCTAAGTAAGGGAGAGTTCTATACGAATGGGTGCTTCGTGTAACGGATAGCGGTATGCTAAACAGAAACGGCAAGCCGAATTCAAATTCTGGGCTAGTCTGTTGCATTCACTTTAGCACAAATATGCTCTTGGGGTGATTGATTGATTTGTTTTTTACGGTTTATCAACCTTTCTCGGGTTATTTAAACCCAGAATATATTTTAGATTGTAGTATTTTATTATAATAGATTATTAGATAATAATGTCTGTCTATATTTCTGAGATGAGGTATTACGTTCACTATTTGTATTATTCGGACTATTGTCCTCATCTTCGTCGCCATATTAATTACTATGTTTCGGCTGTTCTACGCTCCGGCCTACTTCAGGTGGTTGGAATGTCGAACTGAACCCTTTATTTCGCTCACTGATGCTAATCACCAGGAAAGTGACTGGTTCTGCCTTCTCCGGGTAACGTTCTCCAATGACATTAAGTGGAAAGACTATAATGAATCCATTGCTAAGTCAGCTGCTAAGAAAGTTGATTCTCTCCAGAATCTATGTGACATATTTCTACCATTCGTCTATTCTTAAACTATTCCTGCCACAATCAGTCCGCTGCTATTTACCCTGAGCTCTTTGATGAAATCCAAAGAAAAATCAGCAATATTATTGGTCCTGATCTGGGGGCTCGTCTTCTGTCACTTTTCCACCGCCATAAGGTTGCCTCTCTGTGTCTTTTTCTATAAATACTTTCATGGTAATTTTTTGAATGAACACGTCAATATGTCAACTAGACTTCAATTTCAGTGCAGAACTAGTCTGGTGTTGAGATCTCATCAATTTACAGTTGAGCTGGCGAGATGTAAGCGTAAATTCTATGCTGACAGTGTCTTTTCTTGCTTGTGAAACTCCGTTCCAGCCCCATGCTTTCAATCCAATTTTAATCTTAAAGATTTAAATACAATGCCAATCACTATGTATTGTCCTCCTGATTATTTTTTTTTTTTAAGCGTTTCACCCCAAACAAGGCGGGAAGCCACTAGCACGCAATGGGTTACAGAGAGTTGGAGTGAGAGCAAATAGGAGTGATAGAGGAAAGGATGAAGAGAAGATTAGGGGATAGATCAGGGCATCTGGAGACGTCGATTGACATTACATTTGAATAGTTGGAGATTATAGCTATCAGGGAAACAAGAAAAGGGGAGGGAGTTCTACAGGCGAGAAGTGCGAGACATGAAGCTATTAGAGTAGAAGAGACGGCTACATTTAACAGTTTCGACAGTGAAAGGGTGAGAGCGAGATGTCAGACTCGTAGGGCGCTTGAACTCATGAAGTCTGCCCACACATTATTAATATTTCTTTCTTCTACACACAGTAACGCCTCGTGTCTGAGTGGCTTTTCTGCTTTGCTTGGGTTTAAATCGATTAAAAATTATACCATCTTGTTGAAACTAACTACCATTTCTTTACACACGCCATTTACATGGGCTGAAATATGGAAAACGCACAAATAATGAAAAAAATACATCGGCAGAGAGCAGCATGGTCACCTAACTTCTGAATGTGTTGACATTTTAAAAAAATAATGTCTGCAATGTTATCCAATATGAGAAATATTTACACTATTTACATTATTCGGACTATTATCCTCGTCTTTGTCACCATATTTATTACACCGTTTCGGTCATTGTACGCTCCGGCCTTCTTCCGGTAGTTGGAATATCGAACTGAAGCGTTTATTTCGCTCACTGGGATAGAGTATTCACCGCCTACTGTGGGATAAGGTTGAGATCATAGACAAAAAACACCAGTGGAAAAAAAATGAAGTATTTAAACAAATCTCATGACCGAGATTTATAACAATGTACCCAAACACTATTTACATTATTCGGACTATTGTCCTCATCTTTGTCGCCATATTTATTACAACGTTTCGGCCTTTTAGTATCTGTCTATATTTCTGAGATGAGGTGTTATGTACATTATTTACATTATTCGGACTATTGTCCTCATCTTTGTCGCCTTATTTATTACAAGGTTTCGGTCTTTCAATATCTGTCTATATTTCTGAGATGAGGTATTATGTACACTATTTACATCATTCTCACTATTGTCCTCATCTCTGTCGCCATATTTATTACAACGTTTAGGCCGTTGTACGCTCCGGCCTTCTTCAGGTGCTTGGAATGTCCAACTGAATCCTTTATTTCGCTCGTTGGGATAGTCTGTTCTAGTTCCACGTGCCATGTTTAATGGATGTCAGTTATCAGTTATCTCCTGTTAATTCCCGTCTCCACGTTCTCCACTGCCTTAACCGGGTATTGAACTCACAATCTTTTGGTTCTGTCACTGAATATAACTGACGCCTTTATCCACTGTGTCCTTGAGGAAACGTTGTAATAAATATGGAGACAAAGATGAGGACAATAGTCTGAATAATGTAAATAGTGTACATAATACCTCATCTCAGAAATATAGTCAGATACTGAAAGGCCGAAACGTTGTAATAAATATGGCGACAAAGATGAGGACAATAGTCCGAATAATGTAAATAATGTACGTAATACCTCATCTCAGAAATATAGACAGAGAAATATTTAGTAGCCTCGGAAATGCTTGCTAGTCTTGTGTGTCAAATATTTACTAGACTTGACAAACCCACCCAATATGTCTCTGCACCAAGTTAATAAACAGAGTATTAGATAAAGACAATATTGTATAGTTGCCCACTTTGACCAACTTCCTGAGTTGTTTCCTCTTGTCACAGACTAAGTAAATACTACAAAATATATCTAAGGTAGAACAATATACTAATGTTTGCGATTTTGATACTCACTAGGTGCCTCAATATTATATTCTTCTTATCAGAGTAAAAACTTATTTCCGAGGTGTATTTCCTAAACTGTCGATAAATAATCTTGGTAAACCTTGTAAAAATGTTCCATTATCACTTCAAATCTTAGGCTTAGAAAACTGTGCCTAATTTATTATTGAATTACTAGCATAGTGCCCGTAAAAAATGTTTGGGATAATGTATCTATTGATCGGTACTTATGCCAAAAATTAGATTAACTATTCGCTACTTAATCTTATGTAGGTAATTATAAGGCATATATCCGGAGGCCCCACTGGAATAGTAAAAGAAATGTCTTCCAAAATCTAAATGAATTATTAAGAAACAGGAAAAATTCGCTAGAAACAAATAGAACGGTGCCGAACTGCTATGAAAGATCATTCCTTATACAGCGTAGTGAATGATGCAAACTTTCCTCATAGACAGAGAGGAGATTTCAGGAAAATGAGATGTTGTTCTACAGAAGGATGCTGAGAATACTTCAGAGAATATGTGAACGATCTGGATATTTTGAAAAAGAGTAAAATAAATATGCTGCATCCAACACTTTTTATAACATCATCATCACCAGTTCGTCAGCTGCTACAATCGCCCACTCTTTGGTGTTGCTTGACTAGCTCATCTATTGTCGTCCCCGCTTGCGTCCACCTAGAGGCAGTTATGCTGTGTGACGTGGCTAGACCATGTTATCTTCCAACGCTGAAGAGTGGCGAAGGAAGACTCCTGCCGCCTACCAGACATTTGACCTTGGTTCGTATATAATAGCCATCTGATATTTTCATGGTAATTTTATAGCATTTAAAGATAAAAATGGGAGGATATTTTGTGGTAACCTAATAGTTGCTTATAACAAGTATTAGTGAATGATACATCGAACATTACATGTGCTTGTCTTGATTGCAATCTTTTATAGTAACTTTTTTTTATTACGTCAATCCTTTGGTAACATTAATTGTCATTCCTGTTCAACATTGATTCGTAGTTTGTTTTTGGTAAAGTATATATCAAAGTGATTAGTTTAATTCTGGTTTCATTTTGAATTTTTTTTCACATCAGATCATTGCCAATATTCAACAAAGAAATTGTTGCTCCACTTTTCTGAGACAAAGATTTTTTTTTTCTTTAGATTCTTTTGGGGTCTGTTGTCTTTTATTGAGCAAAAAGCTTTGGGGATCATTTTGTTCTACGTTTCTTTATCTCCTGTGAAAATTTCCTTTTTTATTTGACATATTTCCCGTATTATCTTGGTGGTTTATTGTTTGACATATTTCACTTATTATTCTGGTGATCGTCTATATCTCATCTATTATTGAGCACATCGAGGTGGTGTAATGGTTAGCAAGCATGTCTCGGCAGAAAAATTGTCCGATCCTCACTGGGTGCCCCATACTTTTGGCCTTTTTACCACATCTGAGCTACACTTGGAAAAACACTATTTGAGCATCTCGGATCGGTGTATTGGTTAGCAAGCTTGTCTCGCTAGAACAATTACAACTGAGTAGTGAGCTCGATCCTCACTGGGTGCCCCCATACTTTCGGCCTTGTGCCACATCTAAGCTACGCTTGGAAAAAACTATCTCATCTGTTATTAACACGATATATTCACTGGCGTTAACCTATTATTTAAAAGTCAGAGATTAAGTATTCTTTATTGTCTCTATATTTGATAATTCTAGCATAAACTTCGAACACATTATATATTTTCTCAATTTCATTTCTTGTATACGCAGTGTACTTTCGGGATCTTGGCGATAATGGCTTACTAGAGCAGGGGTTCGCAAACGTTTTTTTTTTCTCTGGGTCACATTTTCAGAAAGAAAATTATTTTGCGCTTCAGCAACTTTTATGTGATAAAAAGTACATTTAAAAAAAACAAATAGAGATGGTTAAAGGGAGATAACTGCGAATTCAGAAATGTATCATTGATAACTCTCTCCTCCAATTTGCTGACCCTAGTTACTATATACTAAATACTTGATATAATGCAAAAATATCACAATAACAAAATCGGTCCATAATTATTTATAACTATTTATACTGGGACATGCATGCAATTACAAGGACACTATAATAATATTTTAAATTTTGAAATCATATTTATTTTTAGTATATGAATTTTTTGTAACTGTTTCTAAATCTTTAATTGTCTTTCAATCATCCCACCTCATCATTTAGGAACCATTGCTTTAGAGTTAAGTGTACTTTGTTTCTCAAAGCAAATTATCACTACCTATACCAATTAGGTATCGCCCGGAAGTAAAATTGGATTATAAGTAAGAAAAATGTGTGTCGAGTATCCACAAATTCCTCAAATATGGTAATATTTGATGAAACCAAAAGACCCTATTAGATGGCTCTACATAAGACGGGTATAAAGACAAATAGGTACTTAATCCAGTCGTAATATCCGAAAAAGGTGACAAAAAATAATAATTTGTTTTAACGCCCCTCGCTTTAATTTAGAGATGAAAACGAAGATTGGGAGAATGTTCTTAGCTTTATAAATAAAAAAATGTCTTTCAAACCCCATGTTACAAAATGTCATCAATAAAAGCACTGTAAAAAATAAGTTACACTTTTATGAGAAACAAAAAAAATAATAAAATAGCAAAATGATAAAGAAAAAATAGATATGGGAAGCAGTTTTATCGATTTAAGAAATATCTGTTTACTTTTTCCCTAACATTTTCTGTGTCCTGTCAGTGTTTAATTCTCCAGGCTGCCTTTTCTCATTATATATCGGCCTAAATGTCAGAAGATTGTTTCTGATATTAAGTATCAGTTTCATTGTAAATTCTTTAACCATATTCCTTAAGAGTCGTCGTTACATGTTCCTTTCATAATATATTCAGCAGCTTTCAGTAGAATCATTTTTGTGGTTTAAAATCTGTTTTATTATTGCCGTTTATGACAATGATTCGATAAAACTTTGGCCTTTCTTCTTCCTGATATTTCTCAAGGGAATATCGAGATGTTCGTTGTTTTTTTAAGCTTTTTATATATATATATATATATATATATATATATATATATATATATGCTGCGTTTTGTCCCCTTCGTTATTATATTCAGCTTTTCGCTTTCTTCATATATATATATATATATATATATATATATATATATATATATATTTTTTTATATATATATATATATATTTTTTATATATATATATATATATATATATATATATATATTTTTCTTCATATATATATACATATTTCTTCATATATATATATATATATTTCTTCATATATATATATATATTTCTTTCATATATATATATATATATATATATATTTCTTCATATATATATTTATATTTCTTCATATATATATATTTATATATATATTTCTTCATATATATATATATATATATATATATTTTCTTCATATATATATATATATATATATATATATATATATATATTTTTCATATATATATATATATATATATATATATATATATAAAAGAAAGCGAAAAAAGCTGAATATAATAACGAAAGGGACAAAACGCAACATATATATATATATATATATATATATATATATATATATATATATATATATATATATATATGTCGCATTGTCTTCATTTTGGAAGAAAAAGTTTTTATTGTTATAAAATACTTGTAAAAAAGACGTAAAGTGAAATAGGGGAAAATATAATAGGTAAATTCACGTGTCAAATAACCCAGGAAAAACAGCATGCTGTGATTTCCTTTGAGGAAAAATAAACCAGATGTTTAGCTTCTTTTTTGCTTAATAAGTTTAAATTTATTTAAAAAAATGTCCCCTGCTGAGGAAGTTAGCAGCCCGCTTTGAGGACAAAAGGTTTTGTTCGGATAGATTTTTTTTGTCTTTCTCTTGATTTATTTTTTTTATCGGTTTATCTACACTGACGTTCCAAACTATAGATTCTGTGCCGGGTCTTGTATATTATCCTCAGAATAAATGCAACAAACCCTTTTGCTTTTTACTGGCATAAAATATTAGAGTATTAATATATATATATATATATATATATATATATATATATATATGCATATTTCATATATATATATATATATATATATATATATATATATATATATATATATATTACAGGAAAATGCAAATTTGACGTTCTGAGTGTGGTTATCAACTCTATCACTCAGAGACTGATGATAGCCGCGCACAGAACGTCTTGAAATAGGCTATATCTATGTTGAGGTAATTTTTTTTTTTGATGTAAAAATACATATGCTATGTCAAAATAAAAACATCGATCTCTCTGTGGATCATTTTTAATATTTAATATTACCAGGATCCACCCAGATTATATACCAACGGATCGATTACCCGTACTATATATATATATATATATATATATATATATATATATATGTGTGTGTGTGTGTGTGTGTTTACGCAGCAATTTTTCATTAATGCATGTTTCATTAAATAATATAGACAAGTTTTTTTTTATTTATTTTAAGTAGGTTCCTTTCATATTGTCTGATAAGCTTAATAATAGTATCATTGAAAGACGAAAGGAAATCACCATATTGATACATGTTTAAATCCAATCTAAGCTTTCGGTTTACATAAGCCATTATCAAAAATGACTGTTACATTTCAATATATCAAACAATACACAGACGAAACAATAATTTTATGTTATTATTTCCTCCGTGTATTGTTTGATATATTGAAATGTAATTGTCATATTTGATAATGGGTTATCTGAATATGAAAGGAACTTACTTAAAATAAATAAACAAAACTTGTCCATATTATTTAATGAAACATGCATTAATATACATACATACATATATATATATATATATATATATATATATATATATATATATATATATATATATATATATATATATTTCATGCATGGTATTAATCTAAGTCCGAATTTTATTTTAAAAATGGCGGTTTGCACCCAACAAAAACTTTTCTATCATACTGACGACATCCGTCCTTGATAATGTGTGAAAGTACTTGAACAAAGTAATCCGAGTTTTTATCGACAATTGTTTTCTCAATGTAGATAATCAGATTACTTATTTTGTGAAAAGTGTAGAAGAACGTGTTTATGCATCAATTCTGCCTTTATACAAACAGAAGACAGTCATTGCTTTTGTTTCAGCTGGAAAACAAAGAAAACAAAAAAAAATCCTTTGTCCGTTTGCTTTTCTTATATTTTAATTATTCAATGAAAATTAATTATCAAAAAGTGGCGTCAAAAGACTGCAGAAAAGTTAGTTCCTATAAATTAATTTTTAATTAGATTTTACGTACCTGATAACAGCTAAATAAAAGAATTTTATAACTTCGTCATTTTGCTAAGGTTGTTATTATGAAGCAAACAATACAAACACGTACCATACAAAGTGACATATAATAAGATGACAATCACTCGTCAATTGAGAGTAGATAGCATGTTACAAACCAACAGTAGCTTTATCAGTCCAGATATTTACAACTAATACACGTTCTGTTGCTTCAGTGCAGTTGGAATATTTTCATTTGTACCATATTCTAAATGAAAGGTGAATGTCTCAGACAGATTTTCCCCTACCACGTTGTCGACACCAACACATATGATTCGCTTAATACGCCTATCTTCCCTTCTTCACGTCGACGTTAATTTGTTATATATCCTCGTTATCCTCATAATTGCCTCATTTTCATTCCATTTTCTTCCTTCGCACCTGATTCATTATTACCATTTTAACAGTAACTTTCTACCGTCAATGGCGTTTGAGTCTTGTATTGGGTGAACTTTAGTTTTGTGATGTCAAAGAACACTTCTTGCCACCTTTGTAATGCCAACGAATACGCGTTGTCATTTTCGTAATGATCGTTGTAGTAGAGACTCTGTAATCGCAGATACAACTATAGTACGCCGTTGAAAATGCTGGTGTCAGACGCCTTCAAATATTACTCGTACTAATAATACTTGTTCAATAATACTCGCTCGAAGGGAAAGAGAAACTAGGAAAACCGCGTGACATACCTGGCGGACTTAATCAACGGCATGACAGAACGTGGTCTCGGAGGAGGAAGCTAAGGGAGGATCTTGCTGAGAGCTGCAAGGAGTACAGAGGGGTGGAGAGTCATGATTTGCCTACATCCTGAAAGGACATGTCACATAAAAAGAAAGAATAGTAACAGAAGACAGAGGAAAAATGGTGATTCGAAAAGTAATAGAAGATAGAACAGAAATAACGATCAACCTGACGTCACAAGATTTCCGACTTATGCGTTTCTCTATGATCACGTGATCCACTTAATTTCATAATGGGATCGCCTGGCGATCTATGTTCGAACTCAAGTGTCGGCAGCGACACTTTATTCCTATATAACATTTAGTATAAATGAATACATTTTTTTTGTTAAATAAAGATATTTAGGGAAAATGATTACACCGAGATCGGAAAAAAAATAAAATGAAGTATTTAAATGAATATCAGTACCGACATTCATTACAATGTAACCAAACACTATTTACATTATTTGGACTATTGTTCTCAACTTTGTCGCCATATTTATTACAACATTTCGGCCGTTGTACGCTCCGGCCTTCTTCAGATGGTAGGAATGTCGAACTGAACCCTTTGTTCCGCTCATTTGGGTAGACTGTTCTAGTTCCACGTGTTTAATGGATGTCAGTTATCAGTTATCACCTATTAATTTCCCTCTGAAAGTTCTCCACAGTCTTAACCGGGTATTAAAATCCCACTCTTTGGGTCCTGTCACTGGATCTAACCAACGCCTTTATCCATGTGTCCTTGAGGACATCTGTTTATGAATTTCTGGGTATGATAAACCTAATGTCTTCAGCCTCATTTTTTTCCAGTTCTCATATTCCAATTTTGCTGTTATCACACGATGTTTTTACCAGAGCTCATATTGCAATTTCTGTTGTTATTATCGCTTTTCTCTGGCATCCTTATTACTGGTTCCCATATTGTATTCATTTCTATGCTTGGTCGGCTCAGGATATTTTTATGGCCTAGCATTTGTGCTGATTACTTAGGGTTACGAATTGTTCAATGATGTTCTTTGCCTATGATCTCAACCTGATCCCACAGAAGGCGGTGAACAGTCTACCCCAATGAGCTAAATAAAGGTTTCAGTTCGAAATTCCAACCACCGGAAGAAGACCGGAGCATACAACGGCCTAAACGTTCTAATAAATATGGTGACAGAAATGAGGACAATAGTGAGAATAATGTAAATAGTGTACATAATACCTCATCTGAGAAATATAAACAGATACCGAAAGGCCGAAACGTTGTAATAAATATGACGATAAAGATAAGGACAATAGTCCGAATAATGTAAATAGTGTATATAATACCTCATCTCAGAAATATATTACTTAATATACAATATAATATAGATATATAAAATACTTAATGTACCCAAAATTAAAATATTTTTTAAGATGATGGTGACAAGCTGAGTTTTAATAAACAGATTGCTGCTAAATAACCTCTTGCGTAATTAGAACCGGGATGATTGGAACAAATTAGCAGAGACGATTCGTTTTCTAACCAGGAGAATAATTCTTGTTCATTTGTAATATATTCCTAACCAGGGCGTTGTTACAATAAATCAGTGTGCTAAATGTTAAAAAGCTAAACGTTGAAAGATTGACGACCTTTGTTTAATATTTGGGTTCCATCGAGACAATAATTCCTTAGTTGGCCTTCTGTATCTCCACATCGTTATGATTAATCCCGTTTCTCGCAATATCGTTTTCAGTGTGCTTACCCTGAATACGATCACACTCTCTCCTTAGGGTAGCTACAGTGAACACTTGTCAGAAACTTACCGCAGAGAACAAAGGTATGTTTAAAAACTTCATTCTTCATTTCAGTCATCGACCAGAAATTTAAAATTTTTGACGGCATAGCATATGTTACTGCACATCCCCATGGTTGCAGAATATAGCCACTGACATCTGTCGCCAATCAGATGAGTCAAGTTTTGAGTCCGTCCAAAGAAACGGACTATTTTCTGTGTGGAAAACACGATATAACACTGCGAATCCAGCCTACCAGTGTTAGAGTATGAATAGACTGTCCCATAACAGCAAACTACTAGTTAGATCTCTGAAACCCCGAAGTGAGAAGGGGTCGGGCCTTGCGTGCGTAGAATTATGTCAGTGTCGCATTGCCTTTAGGCTTTGACAAGAGACCAGAAAGTGTGAATAAAAAGTAGACAATTGCAACTCACATGATCCAGTGAGACATCCAGATCATGCAGGTGCCACACGTATAGGCTGTTTTGCGGACATCATTCATAAATATTCTCTATCAACAGGCCCAAATGCGTTCTGGAACGTGTCTGAATATTTATCTCCACGCAACAGGTTCATAGTCTTTTAAATATCATGCTACGTCGCGCAGCAACCGTTATTCAGGAAAAAGGAATACGGTCACGTTAACTCGCTGTGTCTAAATTTGCCTACAATAATTTACATTTTGTTCTGATCAAATGTAGATGTGCTCGTAACGCAGTGGTTATCTGCCTGGAAAGTGGTATTGGAGAGTTTTCAAAATCCATCCAAATTTGTCGTCCGCTTTCATACAAAAAACCATGGAAATTAATGAATCACTCTGTTCTTTCTTCAGCTAGAGGCTAAAATAAGTTGAGGAGAATGAGAATTCTAAATTCAAAACAAGGTGGACATAGATCTAGAAAAATCCATCCGGAAAAAAGAACTTGCTACGGAAGTTAGAGCAACAAAACTTAGCGAGGTGAAGACTCGGTTCTACACTCGACAAGAAAACAATAGAAAGGAATAGTTATATACATATTTTTCAGATGAAGAAAGACTAAAGGAAAATCTTTCTTAACTGCCGCGTTTTCTTACCTCCGATGGTCTTTATCAAGGCAAATATAAGAATATTTTGTAACGTGAATTTATAAACAGAAGTAAAAACATCATTAAGTTTTCATATTCTTTTTTAAAATTCAAGGACGCTCATAGATATTCTTCATGCCAACTGTAAAAACCAAGGTAAATTATGGAGTTTGCTAAGTGATGAAATTTAATGCCTAATAAACGAAAGTAGGTATATGTTTTATTTTTATATATATATATTTTATTTCTTTATACATGCATTCATTTAATTACCATTTTTAAATATAATATAATCAGTGCTTATTTTATTTCATTATCTGTCTATATTTCTGATATGAGATAATATGTACCCTCATTTACATTATTCGGAATAATATCCTCCTCTTTGTCGTCATATTTATTACAACGTTTCGGCCGATGTATGTTCCGGCCTTCTTCCGGTGGTTGGAATGTCGAACTAAACACTTTAATTTGCGTAGACTGTTCTAATTCCACGTGCCATGTTTAATGGATGTCAGTTATCAGTTATCTCCTATTAATTCCCCTCTCCAAGTTCTCAACTGCCTTAACCGGGTATTGAATTCACACTGTTTGAATCCTGTCACTGGATCTAACCAACGCCTTTATCCATTGTGCCATGTGTCCTTGACAGTCTACTCCAGTGAGCGAAATAAAGGTTTCAGTTCGTCATTCCATCCATTGAAGAAGGCTGGAGCGTACAACGGCCGAAACGTTGTAATAAATATGGCGACAAAGATAAGGACAATAGTCGGAATAATGTAAAAAGTGTATTTTATTTTAATTTGATGAATTATTTATGTATAGATATTTTGATTTAACTGCTTCTTTGTACAGTATTTAACAAAACCCCAGTGAGCGAAATAAAGGTTTCAGTTCGTCATTCCATCCACCTGAAGAAGACCGGAGCGTACAACGGCCGAAACGTTGTGACAAATATGGCGACAAAGATGAGGACAATAGTCCGACTAATGTAAATACTGTGCATAATACCTCATCTCAGAAATATAGACAGACTCTGCTTCTTTGTACTTTTAAAAAATATATTCATGGTCATGTATGTTGACTTAGGAAAATTGTATTCTTTTAGCAAAGGAGATATTTGAAAAAAAAAATATCCGGGACTCAGTTTAACACTTTTACAAGATTCAATACCAGCACTTTCAAGAACTTACCGTCTATGTAAGTTATTTTTTTTTTCTTTTAATGTCTATTATTCTTTTAGATTGAATTTGTGGTTCAACCTATTTCTGTGTATGACTAATGCATCTGATAGATAATGTATAAGTTGTTTTTTGTGTTCATAGATATTTTTTTTTAATTTCTGCAAATTTCAATAAATGTACACACACACAAAAACATATATAATGTTTGTCTTTTTATCAAATGCGTCTCATCTTCATATCTATCTACTTTTCTTTTTCTGTATCAATTTCCTTTTGCTTAGGTAGCAATTTATCTGTCTATCCTTACCTATCGATCGCATTTACATCAATTATGCGTACACTTTACTTTTATTATCCTGCTGTCCGTCAATAATTTATTTTATTGATTGCGTTTGTTACTAAAACGACAAGAAAATAATAAAAAAGCAAATAGAGAAACGCTCAGCTGGTGGAAGCAATTGGTTAAGTTACTATCCTTTGTCGATAATTGAATTCCAAGTAGGAAGTTATTTTTTTTGTTTTTTGTACTGCAAATCGTTACTAATATTTAATTGATTCTTCAATGTTTCGTCGTAATGATAGGTGAATATATTTATTAGACTAATATATTAATGATTTTTTTTCTTTTTATATCTAGTAAACCTTTGGCAATATTACATGCATTTAATTATGCTGCACTCTTTTGACATTGAGAAATAAAATTAGAAAACCTTGTAACTGTATCGGCTGAAGTTACAACTGATAATATTGCCTGAACAGAAGTAATGAGAAAACAAACCATTTATTTGTAGCGAATCGATAATTCACATCAGGACACAGATATAAATTTCTAGTCTCCGTGTTGGTATCAGTTCAGTTGCAACTGTGCTCTAGCAAGCGTTTGTAATCAATAGACGAAATTGTATTCATTCAAGACTATAGTATGGTAGCGATCACGAATCTCATAATTTTTTATGGCCGTAGGAGGCATCACATTTACTGCAGAAAGAGCAGCAGTGATGTCTCATTGACAGGACAGCCTGACGCATCCCAACCCTCTCCAAGCTTACGTGAATTGAAAGTTTCCTATCTCCTAGACTGGTGGTCAATCAAGGCTAACACGCTCAGATCTGTCCTGCTATTTACCCATAGCTGGGGGGGGGAGAAATGGATTCATAAATTTCCCAAGGATATTAGCACATAAGCGAATTTAATGAACTCAGCTGCAATTCCAACTCAGCCTCTCCAAGCCGATTCGCCAATCCAAGGCGCTACGGTATTGTATTTTTTTGAAAATATTAGTTCAATATGTTTTTAAATTGATTTACGACATATCAACCTATTCTAGGTTACTTACTGTTGAATTTAACTGTTTTGGTAGCACACATTAATTTTGTTTTGTTACAGAATGCGTAGTCGAGACAAAAATGCCAAATTTCTACCGTGCTGGTTAGAACTTTGACGACCCAACTGAAAGAACCCCGTTGGCGTTGAATCCAGTTTTTTGATAGATTCTCTGTATGTACGTCTAAATTTAACGATCACTACTGTTTCAGAACTTGGGTAGACTGATCTAGTTCTACGGTTCATGTTTAATGGATGTCAGTTATCAGTTACCTCTTGTTAATTCCCTTCTCCAAGTTCACCACTGCCTTAACCGGATATTGAACTCACACTCTCTGGTTCCTTTCACTGGATCTAACTAACAACTTTATCCACTGTGCCCTGTGTTTTCAATGACACATGGCACAGTGGATAAATACTTTTGTTTATAAATACTTGTTGCTGATATTTAAAATATTAAGACATATTAAAATAAAAATAAATGAAATCAATAATGCTGTTTAGATCGTTTAGCAATCAGGCTATACTAACGTAGCGCAATCGTTAAGCGATTCCCTCTTATTGTGTCTCATGTCACGTTTCCAAAATCGAAACATATCAATAACTGTTTTATTCTCATTTAACAACCAGCTCGTTTAGCGACCTGGCTATTCTAACGTAACGCAGTCGTTAAATGCTTATTATGTGTCATGTGCCGTTTTCAAAATCGAAACGTAGAAATAACTAAGTTTAATTTAGTCTATCGCGGAATTACAGCAGTAGGATAGAGAGTAAAGATCTTATCCGCCATTTTAGTAACGAGTGTGTTATTAAATCCTAGCGATGTTCCTAACTCGCAGTGTAAGAAATCTGTAATCCTATAAAACTGTATTCGGAAGTACTATGTAGAACTGTTAATAGTACGATTTAAGTTCCAATGATTTTCATAAAAATGAGTAAACAAAAATTAGAGCGATGTAGGTTTTTTTTTTTCTACGTGATTAGCTTGCTGGAAAATACTGCTTAATTGGACACCTCAAGTGAACTTATCAGTAATTGGAGAATTTCGCTATCGACTTAGTAATATTCAATTGCCGTCTGATTTTCATTTAAGAATATACAGTCAGTCGCTTAATTAGAGTCTGTTCTCCATTTTAGAAGAGAATGTCTCTCTTTGTCGTTGAACTTTTGACTACGCCTTATTTCACTGTTAATACATCAGCCAAAATATTTCTCTACAAAAGTATTTGCATTCTGTTAAAATTTATATAACACATTTTAAGCATTATTTGGATAAACAATAAAAAATAATTCTTTAATTTTAAAATGGCTATTAATTTTCTGTGAGTTTTCATTTATATTCAATGACTTGTCTTGAAAAACTGGTGGCATTTTTTTATTATAAAAACAAAGCAAAATCGATTAAAAATAAAAACAAACGAATGATCCTTTCGACAAGATTTAAATTCTCAACTCTTATTCATTTCTGACATAGACAAAGTTTCAATTATTAGGCTACGAAAACTAAGCAGTAGTCGTCATTAAATTGAAAATATAACACTTTTCCGCGCTAAACTCTATACCATATTTATGTAATGAATATCAACCAAACTATGAACGATGAAAGAGAAAATATTATAAAATTAAGAGAAAATAGCATAAATTAATGGTAAAAGTTTTGAACTGTTACGTCATAATGTGTCCTGAAATAGAATTCAAATGGTAAACCAGCAGGTGGTAGCCGTATGCTTTTGTGGTGTCGGTTCAAATAGCATATAAATATCCGCTACCGATGAAGCCAACAAGATACATTTAATCTTGGAAAACATCCCCTCTGAAATGGTTAAATTTAACTCAATAAAAATTAATTAAGCTAAAACTTACCTTGAAATCCTCGATTGTACATTTAAATAAATATTGATAATTTTATTTATATTTAATTTCGTCTCGATTTTAAATACGCTTTTAAATCTTGATGAGGGACTTAAGATACTTTAACTTTGTTTTCAAGTAAAACAGATATTCGCTTGGATAGCGGACATTCTTTTATTGTTTTGAAGATATCAATTTCAAAATCATATTCCAACTTCTCGAGTGATTCTACAGTTGTTCTTTTTTATTATTATTTTTATTTTACCTTCTATAAAGTTTCCTCTCAGCATGTTCATTTACAACCCCCCGCTTTATCCGACACGCCCTGCAACATTTTCCCCGCGTTCGTTCCTATTTCATTCTATCCATCATTGAATAACTTATTTATGAGCGTTCATTGATTTTCACGTCTATCTCATTGGAGAGGCAAAAACAGAAGTAAAAAAAAAAACTACGCGATATTTGCATTCATGTGAAATGAAATTTATATTCAACGTTTATTCAAAAAGAAACACAGAAACGTATTCTTTATTTGATGAAGGATTTTATTCAGGAAAGAATTCCTATATAATTCTTAATTTAATCAGAAACTAGAGAGTTTTTAGTATAAATCATTGCGATAAGTATCAGAGCAGAGAAAATAGGCAGGGAATTAGCGATTTAAATTTTGTCGAGAAATAATGGTTTCAAACAATGCTGTCCATTTGCGAACATCAGCTTTCAAGGAAAAGAAATCGAGCGAAGTTATTAGATGAAAGGATATATGAATGAAGATAGATAGATAGATAGATATGAACAAACAATAGATAGATAGATAGATAGATAGATAGATAGATAGATAGATATGAACAAACCATAGATAGATAGATAGATAGATAGATAGATATGAACAAACCCTAGATAGATAGATAGATAGATAGATAGATAGATATGAACAGACTCTAGATAGATAGATAGTGATGTGGGGCCAAAGTTGGGACCACAGAAGTAAAACACGGAACACGGATTAGATGTAAGAAAGATATATTAACAACAGGTTGCAGAGATAGTGTAAGCGGAGCTTACTATATGTTAGTGTCCAACACTGGTAGTCGTACGAGACTCTCACTGTCTCTCTCTGTCACGCTCTAGAGTGCTATGTCTCCTACTTAATATAGGCCTGGAAGAGTCTATTGTGTAGGTAGTTTCCGGTCTCACAATAGATAGATAGATAGATATGAACAGACTCTAGATAGATAGACAGATAGATAGATAGATAGATAGATAGATATGAACAGACACTAGATATGAATATGCTGATATAGATAGACATATATGAATATGTTGAAATTATTCGGACTATCATCCTCATCTTTGTTGCCATATTTATCACAACATTTCGGCCGTTATACGCTCCGGCCTTCTTCAGGTGGTTGGAATGTCGAACTGAACCATTTATTTCGCTCGCTGGACAGACTGTTCTAGTTCCACGTGCCATGTCTGATGGACGTCAGTTACCAGTTATCTCCTGTTATTTCCCCTCTCCAAATTCCCCACCGCCTTAACCAGGTATTGAACTCACACTATTTGGGTCCTGTCACTGGATCTAACCAACGGCTTTATCCACTGTGCCTTGTGACCTTGAGAAGATCTGTCTATGAATTTCAAGTTATTATATAAAAATGTTTTGAAATAATATCCGATAATGCAATTCACCAATTTTGGGGTTAATCAGATCGAAGTCGAAAAAGTGAATTGTGTATGTATTTGTGAGTTCATTTCGAATAATGAAATCTCATATTTTTTTTCATAATCTGGCGTTGTTGCTTGCGGGGAGATCCAAGAAAATGAGTGACTTTTTTAAAAAGTCGTTTTAGGTAATATATATAAATGGATCTTTTTTTAAGCATCTCACCCCAAGCAAGGCGGGAAGCCACTAGCACGCAAGGGGTTACAGGGGGAGGGAAGTGCAAGACATGAATCTATTGGACTAGAAGAGACTGCTACATTTAACAGTTTGGATAGTGAACGGGTGTGAGCGAGATGCCAGCCTAGTAAAACGCTTAAATTCATGAAGTCTGGGAACCAGCTAAATCAGCTCATCGGAGCAGTTACCTTGAAAGTATTTGTAAAAAAAAGACAGAGGGAGGCGACAGCAGGTCTGTGAGAGAGCGACTGCAGACGAGATGCCAGATCAGGGCCAATTACATTGCATATTCGTCTCTTGATTTTATCAAGAACCTTGAGACAAACAGAAAAGGCTCCAGGCCATACATGGCAGCAATACTCCATGCAGGGTCGAATGGTTGATTAATAGATTTGAATGATCGACTCTGGCGAGAAAAATTCTTGACCAAAATTTTTGTCGACAGGGAATATCAGTCTACCGATAGAGAATATAATCTGAAATGTGGCGCATGTGTTTTCAGTTGACTTATATAGCGCACTATCTATCAAATAACTAATAACATCAGATAATTCTATGAAGTTGTTGTTTTATAAGGTTTCACTTCTTAATGTGATTAATTACCTTAATTCACACAATTACCGTAATGTGAGTAAAGCAGGAGAATGTACAAAATAGAATTACACCACTTAAATGAATCAACCCAAGGACATTCGTTGAATGTTCTCGATGAATGAAAACACTCAACAAAACAGGATCTAACAAGATACAAATTCTAATATGGCTTGTTCTCGCATTAAAACTATTAACAAAACGGGTTATAAAAAGTTCTAGAATCCAGAAGAATTGCACAGCAGAAGAAAATGAAATAAAGGAATATTCTGAATCTACTCATGATCATAAAAATCGGGAAAATTTAAAGAATGCTACAAAGAACATTATATTAAAAATCAATATAGTTGTACAGGGTATTAAAAATACCATCATTCTTTAGCCTATATAAATCTCCAATTTTAACAAAATATATAAGAATTAAGCGAACATATCTCAATGAGAATCTACCAGGAGTTTGAATCGGGCGTGTCTGCAACTGTGACAGTGTGTCGTCGAAATGGCCACTACGGGCACCTCATTTTACATCTTATGATTTTTCTCTATGGGGTTAGGACAGATCTCTATCCCCCTCTTCCCACGAGCCTTGAGAAACATCAGCATAGAATCAATGAGTCACTGGAGAATGTTACTCCAGACATGCTACATCGTGTTTGGCAGTTGCTGAACTATCGACTTGACATATGTCGTGTCACAGATGGTGCGTATATTGAACATTAGTGAAGCTTTGTGAAATCCGTCAAAAAAATCTGCATCCCTTTCAGTACCTTGTAAAAATATATCTTTTATTGTTCAACATGAAACCTATTTAACTTTAACGTTTGTCTGGGACATGTAGTTGATAAGATATCCACACTTTAAATGTTGTTCAATATTTTGTTACAAAGTGTAGATAATAGATTGATATATATATATATATATATATATATATATATATATATATATATATATATATATGTTAATAATAATATTAGCCGTTTCCTTATAAGGAAACATTCGGTATTCATTGACCAATTCCTAAAATGTTTCTCTCAAAATACTTTCTTTCGGAAAACAGGCTTTCTAAATCGAGTAGTGTTTATTATTCTTTCCAGTATTGATGGGGGGGGGACCTTCCAAAGATTCTATTTGAAATGGTGTGAAACTTTACGATATTGATTATACCATTATTGTCTCTAAGTTACATGTACTATCTGTTTTAGTTGTTGTAGCTGTTGGTAGTTCTAAAGTGATCTGTTTTCTGCTATTTTGCACAACGTTCAACGAAGGTTGATCTTGCTGAGATCCCCAGACTTCACACGCTCAAAGACTTTTTTCACCATTGATCTTCGGAATCGGTTTTATATAACTGACAGTTTAGATATTTCTTATTTAGTGCCATACATGACATCTATATGAAAGTCTGACGAAGATATTTAAGAACAGGACTCGAATTTTCAAGTTGATGTTTTAGTTACGTAACAATTGGCGGTATTGGGCGACACTACCTGTGATAATGCCTATTCTATATTCATTTTATATTTCTTCTATTTAGGATACATTTATTCCTGTCGAACGGTTTCAACAATCGAAATCTTAATTAAGAAATAATGCTTTTTAGCAGCGTTCGAATTTGACATTCTCGTTCCTTGGAAATGCCGCGATTAAGGTATGTGGGCTTCAGACAATGCAGCAAAGAATTTTACAACAAAAGGAGTCTCAGTAAACCTCTTTTAAGAAAGATACGTCTGCCATTTAGATCCTATATCGGCTATCTTTATTTTTATACCCGATACATAAACAAAATAAAGAATTTATAGATGTTTTAATACGACATTATTTTTTTTTTTTATTACAGTCGGTATATTAAGTGAACTCACGTGTTGGGGTAGATATTCCATTCAATTTACTTTATAAGACTTTACAGACATATCAAAAGACATTCATGACAAGAAATAAAGAGTAATAAAAAAATATGTTACCGTAAATCGGTAATTCCGAAATATAATGTCTTAAACCGGTTCATCGGTCCTCCCTGATCAGAGTAAAAATCGAGGACGACAATCTGTGCAGCAACAAAAAACAAACTCAGCCTTATGCTACATACAAACAAAAATATAACGTTAAAGCTTAAATATTTTTAAGCCCACCAAGCATTACATTACAGAGAGAAGGCTGGTAGGACTTAATATATGTATATTGTTCCAAAAACCTTCAAGTGATAATCTGCTTAGAAAGTTATAGTTGGCTTTTATTTTTGCTTTTGTTTTGCTTGTTTGCTTTTAATTTTATCTCGTGAATATGCTGGAAGAATTGGTTTTATAAAATTTAAAATGATAAAATTATTAATAAAGAAAATATGTAATTCAAATCGTCATTTATGTAATACCATCACACTCCAGAACGCAGGTGATTGTGGCTCTCAACGTATTCTTTATCGTAATTTTCTGTGATTTTTCCTAATTTCTTGGGTAGAATAGTGGTAACCGGTATAACAGATGGAAAATTCTGAATTCAAAATCGCATGTGCCCCTAGTAATGCACATATTCGAATTGCAACTGTCCTCTCAGCATAGTTGCAGTATCGAGCGGAGGTTGGCTCTTTGAATTAATACAAATGATTCTGAACTGACGGGCATGCTCAGAAAAAAGGTTTATTGCATTTGTCCTACGCGAGGAAAAATGGAAACAAAAACTCAGAAATGTTTTGGTTGGGTCTACACTTTGTTTGATTTCATTGATTAGTTATAGTATCAAACACAAGTTTACTCAGTGAATGTTGAAAAAATACAAATTGGCCTGGGTAAACTGTCAGAGAAACACGTAGCTATACTGAAGAGGAGAAATAACACGTATGTTCAGTCAAAATATATATGAAGTGTCGTCTTGTGTTGTTTTGTCATCTTGTTTTCTTTAGGTTTATTTCTACGAGAGGAAAAATGGAAACAGAAAATCAGAAATGTTCGGGTTAGGTCTTCCTGCACCTTCCTTGATTTTACTTCCATAAAATTATTTTTAAATTGACTGATTCATTTTCTTCGGGCTATCAACTCTTTGCAGTTTATTTAAAGCCAGAAAATATTCTTCTTGTATTATCCATGGTGTTCGAATTCGGAATAAGCATTTCTCCAGATGTACCTGCTACCGACAGATACAGAGAACATTCTACATTTCTATTTAACCCATAGCTAGGAGAAGGGGAAATAAAATCACGACTTTTACAGAAGTAAACAGGAACCGGTCGAATTCTACTTCCCTCCGTTAAGCTACCTGTACAACCGAAATTTTTTTTAAACCTATTAGAGATGAAGACAGAAAGGTGAAAACATTTATGGCATAAAGCTTACGTCATATAGGTAGCTGTATAAAAGAAAAAAAATGTAAGTAGCGCCATCTTAATTAGTTGTCTGCCAACTGTCATGTACAGAAATGGAATGTGCAAATCATACACAGATGAATAATTTTGGCATTCAAGTCAAAGATAACTGCATCAGTAGTGTATCCTTGGGTAAAAAAAGAGCATCTATAAGTTCAGAAGCCGTTCCTTTTCTTCGGAATCATTCGCCGCCTCGTTGGTTTGTTTCGGTCGGCAATTTGAGGCTAGAATTCATGGCTGGCGTGTTTCTTAAAATAAAACCGGGTAATAACTTATCTCCGTTGGGTATACGTGATACGAGTTGAAAATTAGAACCAAACACAACGGGGGATGGCTTGACCTTGCCTACAGACATCCAGACTGTTCGTCACGAGGAGCGATGTTTGATGGATGAATTGCCTCACCTAAAATTCTAGCAAGATTATCTGGTGCTGTCCAGAATTCGCGAGCAGTAACATAATTATCTTCAATTGTCATTCTGTCTACAATATCTCTTCACTTCTTTGCGAATGATTTCTTTCTAGAGAGAGAATTCCTATGACATTTCATGAAAATGTCAAATAATTAAAATAAAACGAAAATACCTCAATGTTTGACAGACGTCTCTTTAATGATCAAGAAATGTAAGGTTTCTACAGTACAAGAGACACTTGAATTTTGAAAGAGAAAGATTTCGTATAATTATTAAAGAATGAATTAATCTTTTGTATGTCATGATCTTTCAAGGACAATGGCGATCATAAGTCTCCACCACTTCATCTCGTTTAACGCCTGAAGTAACTTTTGTTAATTTATCATCACTCTCCTTTTTT
The DNA here is from genome assembly GCA_903632075.3 of Acanthosepion pharaonis. Lineage (NCBI taxonomy): Eukaryota > Metazoa > Mollusca > Cephalopoda > Sepiida > Sepiidae > Acanthosepion > Acanthosepion pharaonis. The sequence continues at coordinate 563,006 of CAHIKZ030005468.1, read as the reverse complement.
TTCTCAATGAATCCTTACACAATTTTTCGTGGAAGTGTAACTTCAAGTCTTATTACAATACTTTTTCTCCCACATTTCTCGTCTGTTGAAATCTATTCTAACTTCTAGATTTCTTCTCACATCTCAGCTGGGATAAAACGAATGAAGGGACGATTTTATTCGACTGATCAAATCCCACCAACGAAAATAGTCTTATTTGTCCAAGATAGATTTAAGTCCATCATTTAACACTACAGATAACACATAAAAACCATAAAGCCATGGCGTTGATTATCATTTAACCGACAAGCGAACCTTCTAAAATAATATATATATATATATATATATATATATATATATATATATATATATATGGGGGAGAAAGTGAGAGAATGTATACTAAAGCAGCAAAAAATTCACTCAAACATGTTATATTCATTTCTACTGACAAAATGTCTTTTCAATGTTTTAATACATTTTTACAGTCGGCGTATGGGAACCTGGACGCCCAGAACAAATTTATAAGGAGAATATTCAAACTTAGTGTTTTTGTCTGGTTACTTTCCAGTTTCTCTAATTATCAAAAACGATAATTTTAGCAATTATAATTAAGAAAAGTTGTGATGCCTCTATCCTATTTTCCATCAGGGAAATATTGTTAGTTTCTTTTCTCGCATTTCTCGCCTGTGGAAATCTATTCTAGCTGCTTTATTTCCTCTCAGCTTTTCCATTTTCTCTATTTTTGATCCCGTTCTTTCTCCTTCCTTCTCAATAATATTTTCCCAATTTCCTTCACTTACAGCACCACATCGTCTATTCGTGGTTTTATCACCTTATGTGAGGGTGATAGGATTAAAAAAAAGCTTTTTTGGCCAATTTTTGTAGCGCTGGTTGCTAGTTGTTTCAGCATTTTATTTGAGTTTTCGTATTCTTCATGTAAAAAAGATTGTTATTAATTTCTGTATTTATGAAAAAAAACCCAGGGTACCAACTGAAGCATGTGGATCCAATGGAAATAAAGATTTTAAGATATAATTTCGTATTAAAAAAATCCTTAAAATTTATTTTGTTTACATTTCGGGCATCAAAATGGGATTCAGATATTCGGAGAAATCCCAACGAGAGATGCGCGTTCCTCAAATAGAATAATTTTCTTTAAGTGTTCAAATTCTTCATGCAAATAAAAACTAAAAATCAAATTTGATCTGATTAAAAGACGGTAAATTCAGTGTAGAATGTATGAATAGATGATGTGCCATATCCCTCAGGATATGAGCAAATATAATCCATCATTAATTTACGAGTTTGTGGTTTTTAACGTACCATTCAGTACAAATTAGACGTTACTATCTGATGTTGTATGTGAATTTCATTAGGTTATGTATGAAAGATAACAGTTAAGACTAGCCTTGAAGAGACCCAGATGGTACTGGTTGGAAAAACATCAGGATAGTCGTTGTTTGAACAAAGCAGCATTGCTTGTCACGAAGCTGCCCGAGTGGAACTTAATTATTATTAATAGAATACAAAGAGAATGAGGATAATTCATCCTTGTGTACGTGACATGGTGAGTCCCAACTGCTAAGGTCATGTTGGTAGGATCAAAGAATATAGATAGCCAAGACAATTACAAAGGAGTTATCGAAAGAATATCTAGAGCGTTGCAATGTTTCACTTGTGCGCAGTAGGTTGAAGGGTATAAATAATTAATCACCCACAATAAGCGTAGACACTTTAAAACTCTATCCAGACAAACAAGTGTGGACTGTGAAGCTACATTTTGGGTTTAGTTTGGCTTACGTAAATATGGAGTATGGCAGAGGAGCCAGAGTTGTAAAATAAATCAACCAATTTTTTTCAGTGTATTCAGCAATGAATCGCATATATAAGTTCTACTTGAGGCCTGAGAAGAGTTCTGTCTTTAAGAGAACGCCTATTCATGATGATATGTAAAAGTTCATAATCATCTAGGTGATGGTGAGACGTTATTAATTTGGTTTTGAAGGTATTAGATTTTACAAGTAATTCTTTCTCTCATTTCGCTACCAAGGCTAGGTCATACGAGAGGTAGCTGCTAGGTACCTGTCATTCTGATTTTTTTAAGGTGCACCTAGAAGCATACATGTAAACTAAGAATCGAACGTCCCAGAACTTATCATTGTCTCATTTTGGTAGTCAGCTTCCTTGTTATTTCAGTATCTCTTGTTTTCCAAACCTTCTGTCAATCGTACTGCTTGAATTCGTCGGAAAAGACACATCCTTTCCTATTTAAGGTTCTTCTTGATCTGTGAGGAGATTGTCTACTGTTCACTGTCCTTTTGGCATTTAGATATTACATAGCACCAATTTTTTCTAACGATGTTTCCTTGTCTTAATATTCTTGAATAGTTGCTAGAAGACATATTTCTCCTTTCTTGTGTGCGTTTGGGTTTCTTGTGTGCGATAGTTTGTATCTTTTGTTTTTTTGTTTGTTTGTTTTTTTGTTTTTTTACTCCAGTTCTGAGATACTTAAAAGTCTGTAACTTTATTCTTACGTCTCCAATATATGTCTAATATCCTGGATTTTCTATTGCTAACAACTATATATTCTGTGTTTTGACAGTTAATGATTTGTCTTTTTTGCTTCCATTGCATTTCTAACTTGTTTAAGAAAAGAGACGAATAAACGAGAATTGGATGTAAATCATTTTTACGAGAACATCAGTTCATGCAGTATTCACTATATAATTATATTGATTCTACGAAACAGATAAATCAACACATTTGTTTAATCTTTTGTATTCTTTAAAAAGTGTAACGTAATAAGTGAAACTTTTTCCCCATTTTTCACTTATCATATTCTTTAAATTTTATGAGAATGTATCGATATCATATTTTAATAAAAGTTTTCAAAATCTTATTTATATTCTCACACTTTTTGCGATCAATTTTTATTTTACTATAACTTTTATCCTTAACTTTATTTATTTTTAACCAATTCACTCCATGCAAGGCGATAACGCCTCTCAGCCGTAAACTGGGGATACTGGTTGTGAAAGAAACGGAGAAAACATTACAATGAACCGCGAACCCAAATAAATTTCACAATTTAGGCGGACACGTTAGAAGTATAGATTTGAAGTAGAATTTAAAAGAAAACCGGAAACCGGATGCTAAATAGGAACCATGGGATAAACTTACACTTTTGGGCAAATTAATTGAAGCAACAGCTTTAGTTTTCTTTCTTTCATCATACGATCAGTTTTAAACCCACAAGTGCGACAGGGTGTAATCGATTCCTATTTCTTCTTCAGATTAGGTCATTTGTGGTGGTGTGCAGTAATATGGATCTGTTTTCGGGGTGTATGATGAAATTTGTCCTTGAAAAGTATTATGTCATCTGTGATTGCATCAGATTTTTATCACGCCCAGACACTATTGTCTCGACTGTCGATTAGTTGTCCTACGGCTATTGTCTGTGATGGACGTTACTCCAAAGAAGTGTACGAAAATGGTGACGCTGCACGAACACACTGGCACGCCTTACTAGTGAGCAAATCAAAGTACTATATACTGGCCCGGGAACTCTCCTGACTTATTCGTGATGTATTCAGTACGAAAAACCAATTTAGATACGTCTTAGACTCTCAAGATTTTTTTACAGCTTACATGGCTTAGATTGTCGATGACGTGTTAAGGGAATATGAGTCATTACTAAACTATATCCCCACCTCTTCTGCCAGCCATTTACACAAGTCATGATTGGTTTATTGCTGTTTACCTGTGTTTTTCTTGTGGTCAAAATATTCCGTAAGCTATATATTCTCTAAACCTTCTTGTCTCATTAATATATTCTAGAAAATTCAATTGTTTCTGATTCTAAGGATAAGTCTATTTTTCCTTCAGGCACCCATTTCTATCCCGACCGTGGTAGTCTCAGCAAACTTTTCTAGAACTATATCTCTCTTACCTCAAGTATCCTCTTCATCTGATAGGATATTGCGAGGACGTAGTAAAAAAGAGATATTTGAATTTTCTGGGATCCATTTTGAGGAAAGTTGGAATAGATAATTGAAATCTCACGAGGACATATTGAAGGCATGATAAACAGAGGGAAAAACAAGTAAACCTACTCGATGCATTTGCGGGAATGGAGGACATCAAGATCCGGATAATAAAGACTCAAACATTAGATACATTTATAACTAAAACAGGAATGTTTTTAAGCATATCACCTCAAGCAAGGCGGGAGTTCCACTAGCACGCAAGGGGTTACAAAGGCTGAGAGCAACAGTAAAATGGGGTGTTTGGGGAAAGGATATAGAGAAGGACGCGGATCAAGATCCCGGCATCAGAAATGTCGATTGACATTACATTGTAATATTTGAAGCTTATAGCTATCAGAGAAGCAAGTAAGAGGAAGAGAGTTCAGCTGTCGGGAAGTGATGTAGAAGTGGTGGTTACATTTAACCGTTTCGACAGTGAAAGGGTTGGACCGAGATGTCAATCTAGTAACACACTTAAATTCATGAAGTTAGGGTACCAGTGAAAGTAGCCCATCACAGCAGCTACCATGAAAATATTTGTAGAAGAGGCAGAAGAAAGCCACGTCAAGTCTGTGAGAAAGTGCCTGTAGACGATATGCTAGATCAGGATCTATCATATTGCATATCCATCTTTGGATTTTTTTCGAGGACGTCTAGATGAACAGCGGGGGCACCTGACCATATATGGCAACAGTATTCAATGCAAGGACAAATTTGTAGATTTGAACGATGGATTCAGGCGAGTAAAACATTCTGGCGCGACATAGAGAACCAACTTTGTGGAGGGCTACGATCGGTTAAGTCCTGAAAATTAAAAGAGACTGATATAATAAATATCTTTGATAGAGAATTGCTTTCCACTCGGTCATGAAACAAAGTATCAGAATATTTAGAATAAAAAATCGACATATGGGAAGAACAGTCCGTTGAAACTCAATACTGAGGCAGAGATCGAACTAAACATTTGATTGATTCGAAACATGTAGAGTCGTCCGTACTGTGTTTAGCCTTCGTAACAGTTTGTTTTGACAAGATTGATTTCCCTGAGAAAGATTTCACAGTCGAAGAATATCGAGGTTGCCGGCTCATGGCAAAAACAAACAAAGATGTAAAAGCGGTTTTATAGAAGAGATCCGTGCAGGCGGGCGTCCGTTCATGCGTTATTTGCTCTCTGCCTAAATATATTGTATTTCGATGGAGCGGCTTTAAGATGAGAATCTCACGTCTGCATTAGATTAATTCAAGGAGGTTTAGGTTTACTTTTTTATCTATCATGACTTTGGTTCGATTATATCTAACAATGCCGACAGCGCTTTTTTTATTTTAACTTGCTTCCTTTTTTTCACGGTAGCCGATGTGTGTATTAGTCATATTATAGACGGAGTATAAGCCACCGATATACGAAGGTGTATTGGAATATCAAAATATGCCTTTCAAGCGTTAAGCAAAGTATTAGGAAACGTGAATATTTCGTTAGAAACAAAGAAATGAGAACTGAATTATTTAGGCAGTTCACAGATGAAGAAGCGACTTGAAACAACAGAAATGTGGTTCTACAGGAGGATAATGAGAATACCGTGGACTGAACATGTGAGTAACAAGCTTTAGAGAAATTGGAAAAAAGGACATAATAAAATCATTTCTGGGGAATATAATGAAGGAAGGAAAGCTTGGAGAATTTGACACTCGCAGGGTATAATAAAGATAAGATAAAGGAAAGCAGAGAATAACCTATAAACAAGTTTGTGTAATTGGTTTACAGAACAGTAGATGCGAGAAATAGGAACTAAAAAACATTACTAAGTGCCAAAAATAACAGGAAATTTTGGAGAGCCGTATTTTCCCACATTCTGGAGGGACACGGCACATATGAGAAGATGACAAATTTTTCGTTTCTATCTGTAGATTTGTTTGTCCTTCAGCAGTCGAAAGAGAATCTAGCGTGATTTGAACTCGGCCCGCTTAGTTCATTTCCCTTACCCCATTCACGCTTCATTCCTTCCAAAGTTTAGTTGTGCGAATATGAATAAAACATAAAGCAAGGAATTCGATTTTCACTTAACGTTTCCTCTTTCTGAACACTTACCGTTTCCTCTTACGAACACTTACCGTTATAATATCCGCAGACGACATAAAGCAACGCAAAAGCCTTTCTAAATTTAGAGTCGAGTTGTGCCATGTTCATGGTTGATAACGAAGTATATTTGTATATATTGTAGATTTGTTTTTCCCTCAGCAGTCGAAAATTTAGTAAAGTGAATCTTGCAAGTCATGGATTTCAGACTTCTATGTTCCAGTCTTTATCCTTGCCTTTATAAACATCGCTTTAATTTGGGATATAGGCGAACCCCTATTTTTAATTCACAGTCATGTTGTTACCATCCTGAAAAGGCGTAAGGATCGAACTCGTGATATGAACGAATTGAGTCGCTAGACAAAACGGATGCCTAGTACAGAGCGAACAAAAAAAGGACACAATGCTGACAATGGTCAAAGTGAGAGATAAATGAACTATAAAATAACAGGAGACTAAATATGGCTGACTCATAAAACAAGTTAAGAAAGGAAGCAGAAAAAGCCAATAAGAATACAGAATTTAAAGTCGTCAGCAAGAGACATCCAAAGGTGTGAATATCTAATTGGAAACCTCAGAAATAAAACAAGCCCAGAAATCTGTTTATCGCGATATTGATGTAACATAAAACAGAGAGATATAAAGCTGAATCATAATTGTAAAAGATGCCTTCAAGAAAATAAGCAAATGATGAAGAAATAGGAAAATCTCATTAGGTACAAAGAATTTTTATGAATGAAGACCCTGGAAGCAACAGGGTGTGATTATACAAGTCAGCTACTGAGAATGTTACAGTCTGAATATGTACGCAACGAAAAGGTTTGTAAAAGATATTTTAAAGATTATGAGAAAAGATGTCTTGGAAAAGTTAACACCAACGCGACATTATCTGTCTATATTTCTGAGAGGGGGTATTATGTAAACTATTTACATTATTCTGACTATTGTCCTTATCTTTGTTGCCATATTTATTACAATGTTTCGGCCTTTCAGTATCTGTCTATATTTCTGAAATGAGGCATTATGTACACTATTTACATTATTCAGACGATTGTCCTCATTTTGTCGCCATATTTAATAAAAAGTTTCGGCCTTTTAGTATCTGTCTATATTTCTGAGATGAGGTATTATGTAGACTATTTACATTATTCGGCCTATTGTCCTCATCTTTGTCGCCATATTTATTACAACGTTTCGGCCTTTCAGTATATGTCTATATTTCTGAGATGAGGTATTATTTAAACTATTTACATTATTCAGACTATTATCCTCACTTTGTCGCCATATTTATTACAACGTTTCGGCCGTTGTACGCTCCGGCCTTCTTCAGTTCGACATCCCAACCACTTGAAGAAGGCAGGAGCGTATAACAGCCAAAACTTTGTAATAAATATGGCGACAAAGATGAGGACATTAGTCCGAATAATGTAAATAGTGTACCAACGCGACATATTGAGGAAACAAGTGACAGAGTGACAAGTGCAAGAAATATACCTTACGATATTTTTATGAATGTATGGCAGAGGTTTTTTATAGATTATGCAAAAGCTTTTGATATATTTCGATACAAATTTGTTTTTGATCTTGAGCTTGACTTTTTTCGGAAGTATATTAGGATATAAACGAGAATATTGACTGGGAACAAACTGCTTAACTGCTGATAGAAAACGCATTCAGCAAATACAGTAAAATATAACAGAGCATAAAACAAGGAGGTGTAAAAACAATTTGACAGGACTTTAGCAAACTGAACAAGAAATGTTTATGAGATAGACAGAATTCATGACACAGAAATTTGTAGATACATAGGAATAACAGCAAAATGCATTTCAGAAACGAAGATCTGAGAGATAAGAGAATCTCCTTGAAATGAAGAAAATAGTGTTCAACAGCTATTATATACTTAATTCTCCTACGGAAAAAAATGGGGCAATCTTCTTACATAGAATATATGGGGATATGGTTCTGCTGATGAATGCTGAGAATACCATGGAAAGGTCATGTGGGTAACAAGATATTCTTAATACATTAGGTTGGCCAGAATGTCCTAACTTAAGAAGGGGGAAGAAAACGACAAAATTATATGGAATAACCCCAATATTTCTTCTTCAAAATAAAGTTCATAATTCTCGACGATCTTCTGTTAGCGTCCATTGGCTTTGAATAAAAAACTGTAAACAAGCTTCCTTCATTCTTATCAAAAGTGCTAGTGACGGAGGAAGTATGCCATTGAGAGGGATAGACCATAGTAACTCGGGGCGGCATCAGGACTGAATGATGGACGTGGAAGAATTTCAACAGCAGTTTGAACTTGACTAACAACCTGGCAATATGTGGGCTCACATTATCTTACTGAAACAAAGCCCGACCTCGATTGACCAAACCAGGGTACTCCTTTAGTTTGTCTTACACCTGGTCTAGCTACTAGCAAAACTGTTTAGCGATGATGGCGTGTCTGTTTGGAACAAGATCAAAATGCATTTCAACGTGGTAATTCCACCAGAGATCAAGATTGGTTGTTTTATTTCAGTTTTCTAAATAAGTCAGGACTTTCTGGACAACTTATTAGTTTGAGTGAACAAAGGAAGGTGGTGGATAACAATAATCGCTCACGTCCTTAAAGACCATGATATATAAGGTAGCTGGGAATAAATAAAACTTGCAAAGGCAAAAATATATTACGAAATCGGCACATTTGATTAGAGGCAACGACGTATGATGCGTTGTAATATAATATCTGTCTTCATATACGTGGCAGTCAATACTGGACAATTACCTTGGAGATAAAGAAGATACAGGAAGTAATAGACATTTGGTTCTACTGATGGATACTGAGAATACTATGGTCTGAAATGAAGTAGAAGGAACTCATAATTAAATTCAGAAAAGGGAGATTTGAAATTTATGGGATATGTCGTAAGGAAACGCGACTTAGAAAAATTTAACACTTACAGCAGATATTGGAAAGAATAAAGGTAGGGGAGAGAGAACGAGCGAAAAATTAATCTAAATAGTATGAAAGACAGATGACCAAACTGTGACAAAGAGGGATGGTCAGTTGCCAGATCTTGCTAAGACACTATGGAAACCCATGATGGCCTAGGATTTAAACAGAAACGGCGTACCAAAAATAGGATGTTCTTTCATTTCTTAACTGTCTTGGACGATTTGCTATTTTCCATTCTCATTTAGTTGAAGTGGTGACTGTGACATCGACAGATACGAAATGTAATGAGTTCTTGACAATCACACCAACACAAAACAAAACCTTTTCACCCGAAAGTTTTTTTCTTGGATATATCTAGATCTCATCCGCAGTAGTGATTATATTTTTTTAAAAAAACGACGATTTCTAGATCAAAAAATATCTCTAGTGGCTCAAAACCTTCGGCCCCAAATCAACGTGGATCACCGTCTTAAAAAAAAGCCGTTAAGACTTTACTAAAATCAACGAAAGATAATCTTACAGCACCTGGTATTCACAAGCGGTTACCCGTATAGGCTCTGATCTGGCTCGACGTTGCTCGACGTTTTCTTGATTTACTTGTAATATTCGTCCTTTCAACTACTGCATGCTTTATTTGTGAGTGGTGACATTTTTCTTCATGATATATATATATATATATATATATATATATATATATATATATATATATATATATATATATATCATGAAGAATCATGATGAATAATTTAATTTAAAGAAAAAAAACAGACAACTTTAAGATTCCATAAGGTTATAATTTATTATTCCACCTATCTTTTTTTTTTCCCTGGATCATCAGACCTCACTTCCAAGGATGAAAAAATTGAATTTTAAATAATATATATATATATATATATATATATATATATATATATATATATATATGTGTGTGTAATAAATGCGAATATCAATGTGTCAAACTTTTTCATAATTTACTTGTGGAAGCCGTAGCCCTACATGTCATATCATATTGAGATCAGGCCGACCCCGTGAGCAAATTAAAACATCCCGGGCGAGATCCAGGCCCGCAAATCAGAAATTTTGGATTCACAAGTTTTCATTTCTGTGATTGTTTTCGGCGATTCTTTTACGTGATATTTTAGACAAATCTCTTTGTATGATAAAATGAATAAAAGTAGAAACAAAAAATCATTTCGTACCCACCCCATTTAACCAAATTGTCAGTTATAAGTTAGAGCAGAAGTTTCTCCATTTAATTGAGAAACACTTCCCCAGAAATAATTCACTTACTAAGATTTTTAATAGAAATACACTTAAACTAAGCCATAGCTGTACCAACAATCTGGAAACAATATTAAAAAAAAACAGTAATAAAAATTTAAATCAATGCAAAAACACGAGTAATAATTGCCATTCCAGATCAGCAAACATAGATAATGCCAAAAAATGTAATTGTAAAAATTCTAACGAGTTGTCATTACAAAACAGATGTTAAGCAGACTATCCTTTTTTTTTTTCACTTAAACACTAATTCTACTATAGAAAATCGAAAAGTTAAATTTTATATCGGGAGTACAAAGAATCCCATTAAAACTAGGTGGTATCAACATATATTACCTTTCACTAATAAAGCGTACAGGAATGGGACATAACTTTCTAAATAATTTTAGAACTTAAAAGAAGTTAATAAAACCCCTACTGTAAAAGGGAAAATATTAAAAGAAACTACAACTTGTAAATCATTAAATAAGCCTTGCTTCTTATGTATACATGAAAAAATACAAAGAATCACATTTGCTGAGAAAAAAAAGAAAGGAGTGAATTAATTGTAAATTCTCGACACAGTCTATTTGTTGTGGATTCCGAGATGAAATCCGGTCTCAAATGAATGACAAACGCAGGAATGAAATATGGCAAATAAATGTATTGACGCAATAATACAATTGGCAATACGGTTAGTAGATCCAGAAATGTGGTTAGTAGCAATAATAATATATATATAGTCTGGGAAATTCAGTATCGAAGTAGGACTTCCTTCTGAGTCTACGTGCCCGCAACTGTGACTCCTACAAAGCGGTTACCTCATTCTGACACTGTATCAGTGTATCTCTCTCTCTCTCTCTCTCTCTCTCTCTCTCTCTGTTACTCACTCTGACTTCCGGGTATGCACTGGCAGCAGTACAGGCACACACTTCTATGAAAAAGGGATGGACCCCATAACACTATCTTTTACCCTAAAATATGTTTGTTTTTAAAATATTAAAATGTCTTATAGATATAATTTATTAGTATAAAATGGTCCACCCTCTACCACATGTAATAATAATATATTGCTCTACTTTGTATTGAGCACCTTAATGAAAGTAAATGCCACGAACTGTGAATCTTTCTCTTACTCTAATATATATATATATATTATTTACATTATTCGGAATATTGTCCACATCTTTGTCGCCATATTTATTTACAACGTTTCGGTGGTTGGAATGTCGAACTGAACCCTTTATTTCGCTCACTGGAGTAGACTGTTCTAGTTCCACGTGTTTAATGAATGTCAGTTATCAGTTATCTTCTGTTAATTCCTCTCTCTATGTTCTCCACTGTCTTAACCGGGTATTGAACTCACACTCTTTGGGTCCTCTCCCTGGATCTAACTAACGCCTTTATCCCCTGCTGCATTTCTCCTTGGTGATATCTGTGTATGAATTTCTGTATTATAAATTGCAAATTTACTGTTAACATTTCATATTTTTTTACCAGAGCTCATATAGCAATTTTTGTTGTTGTTATCGCTTTCCTCTGGCACTCATTATTATTGGTTCCTATATTGTATTCATTTTTATGCTTGGTCGGCTCAGGAGATTTTTGTTGCGTAGATAGATAGATAGATAATGAGTTGCGGCCGCAAGATTGAGTCGAGTCAGATTATTCTTTGTCACCGAGGCCAGTGGTATGGCGCTTGGGTCCTATGTCAAAAGTCTGGGTTCGATTCCCGGTAGGGGATGAGCACTACTGGTGATTCTCAAATAGGACGAAACGTCTGTCAGGTGTTGATCTGCATTCTGTTGAGGATTCTTCTAGACTCGATGAATTACTATAAATGATGATTCAAATCCCCCCAAATTTCTATCATACACACACACACACACACACACACACATATATATATATATATATATATATATATATATATATATATATATTAAAACATTTTTATGTCTATACATTCTTTTTATAGATACAAGTATTTAAGTAAATCCTCTCTTTATAATAAACAGTACTAATAACATGAATCTGAATGATATTCGTCCTCCGACAGGAATCGAACCTGTATCCTATACCGAACCGTCATATAACCTGACGTACATTAACAGATTGGGCCACAGAGGATCGTCGCGGTTAGCAAAGTCGATTTTACTGCTTTTAAACTACAATCTTCCATGAATCTCTCACGGACATTCATATCCGCTCCAAATGTAAACAAATGACGTCACACATTATGAAATAGACAAAGTCTGACAATTATTTTAAGACATTTTTATGTTTATACATTCTTTTTTATTTATTTTCATTTTAAAGTAATAATTATAGCATTCTTGCTTTATTAGTAATAAATAAAATAATTCACTTATCTTCTTTCAAGTTTCCCAGTTTCATGCAAGTTTTCATCCGTTCCTTGGTAGACTTTTGTGTATGTATATAAACAACTTATAATCCCAGAAATTCTAGAAAAAGGGTATTACCTCATATTTATTTACTTAGGCACGCTACAATAGATAGTGTTTGTATTTTAGAAGCTTTTGAAACATACAGCCATTAACACAAATTTTTATTTTTACTTTTTCACAGATAGCAATTTGGCAAAATAGCGTCTGACGTGAAAGTGTGCACAAAATATACCTGTGTGACTGAATTCCTCCAAGAGCAATTAATGCGCCCGTTTACAATCATCAGCGCCTGTTAACCACTTTCAGAAACCAAACAATGGATGAGAACACATTTTGGTGTCATGCTTTTTAATACACGTGATGTGTGGCAAGCCTTGATCCGTGTGCCCCAGCACAGTCGTCAACCCGTGAAATGTAGAGCGTCTTGAAAATTCGTAATCTTTGGTGGAGACTAGAGTCAAAGCATGTTTTCTAGCGGACAAGTCACTCTAACGAACCGAGATGATATGCATTCTGTATGTGGTGAGGTTTTTGCCGTGTTATTTTGTAGGTTGCCACGTAATCCATGTTTTAATTATTAACAGAAAATATGCTACTATTATATTTGTTGCATAAATATTATTTGCAGTGAACAGTGACGGGAAAATAGGCTTTGTGTGAGGCCCTTAAGAAGAAACACGCTTCGAATAGATCACTGGGGCTAGATCAGTCGCATGAAGGCTGAGATGTCTTGAAGTTAGCTTCAGGTGGAAGGCTATTTTATATGCATAAAAAAAAACGTTGAATCGAAAGAGGAATCTATAAAATAAAAGTGGGATTTGCATTCCCTACAGGGAATCGGAATCCGGTTTGTCCCCAAATAGTCGGCTTTTTTTATCGGGATATTTATTTATTTCTGATCAATTTTGGCACCGGAAAGCCGACTTTTGTTTAGGCAATATATCTTTCTTCCTCTTCGGATTATTTCCCTGTTTCCATTGCAGATTTTTCTAATTTTTTTTTCATTAGAATTTCAGCTGTTTTTGTTTTTTTTTGTTTTTACTGTTCTTCTTTTTGTTTTTACCTCTTTTTCTTTTAGTCTCTATCTTTTCCCTCATATATAACTGTGGTTCTCACAGTATCACCTAAGTTAAGCAACGTTGAGCCAGGTCAGTACGTAGATCGTTGACCGCTTAGGAATACCAGATGCTGTAATCTTAGATGTGTGGTTATTGTAATGAATAACGACTTGGAATTGAAAATCTGAAAGCCAAATAGAACTTATACCATTAAATTATTGTTAAGAAATTCTTATACTCTAAAAATATTTTCTTCTTTTAAATAACCTGCAAAAGGTTGATAAACTGTAAAAAATACAAATCAGTTAAAACAGTCTCATATATCTATTCATTATTTTTTCAATTTTTTAAATCTTTCTTTTATTTTCATTTTATTTATCCTTTTCGTTTATTTATGTATATATTTTCATTTTTCTTCCTTTACAAGTTAATTTAATTTTTGTTATTTTTTTAAAATTCTCCTTCATTTATTCATTCGATTTTTATTTCATTCCCGTAATTTTATTTAATTTGTTTCTTTTATTTCATTCGTTTCTTCCTTTTTTTCATTTTTCTTCACATTTATTGTCATTAATTTCGTTTTTTGTTCTTTTCTTTTATTCATTTTCCTCAATTTCTTTCATTTTTCATTTTAAATTTCGTTTCGTTACTCTTGAACATATTTCATTACTTCAATTTCGTCGTTTTTTTTTTTGTTTTGCTTTTTTACTTTATATTTTCCTTGGTCCCTTTCATTTTTCATTCTGCAAGCTTTATTTTAATCTCTTTCATATCAGCATTCATTTTTCTTTTTGATCTCCTTTTCCCGTTTTTTCATATTTACTTCGCTTTTAGGATTATAGTTTTCATTTCCTTCATTTTGATATTTTTCATTTTCTCATTCATTATTCCTCCTGTCGACTTTGATTCAGTTTCTTTTTCATTATTTTTATCATCATTTCTTCTTCTTCTTCTTCGCTTTCTTTTGCGTTCATTCATTTTTTTTCCTTCCATTTTTTTTATTCTTCACTCATTTTTTTGTTTTCATTTTCACTTGCACATATTTTTTTCTTTCTTTCCGCTTTTATTCGATTTCTCTTTCTTTATTTTCATTTTCTTCTTTTCTGTTCACATTCACTTTTCTTACGAGTTCTTTCTTTCTCTCTTCTTTTCATGCATGGTTTCTTTCTTTTTCGGATTTTTTCCCCCTTTTCTGTTCTCCTTTTTTTTTTTTTCGTCATTTTTGACTTTCAGGCTTTCTTTATTCCTTTCTTTCTTTCTTTCTTTTAGCCTTACTATTTTTTCTTGTTTTCTTTCTTTTTTTCCTTTCTTTCGTTCTTTCTTTCCTTCCTTCCTTCCTTTCTTCCTTCCTTCCTGCCTTCTTTAAGCCTTACCGTTTTTTATGTTCTTTTTTCTGCTTTTCATTCGTTTTCTTTCTTTCTTTCTTTCTTTCTTTCTTTCTTTCTTTCTTTCCAAACTTCTTTTTCTTTCAGCCTTACCCTTTTTCCTGTTGCTCGTTCTTTTTTTGTATTTCCTTCTATTTTTTTTCTTTCATTCATTTTTCTTTCAGTATTAGCCTTTATCGATTGTTATTTCTTTCTGTTTGTCTTTCTTTCTTTCAGCCTCACGCATTTTCAGTTGTTCTTTCTGTTTTTCTTTTTTCTTTCTTTCTTTCATTTAGCCTTATCCTTTTTTCTGTCTGTATTTCTGGTTTCCGTCTGTCTTTCCTTCTTTCTTCATTTGTCTTCCTATATTCCAATTTGTTATTTTCGTTTATATTCATCATCTTTCTCCATTTTACATCTTCCTTCCTTCCTTCTTTCCTTCCTTCCTTCTTTTCTTTCCTTCCTTCCTTCCTTCCTTCCTTCTTTTCCTTCATTCCTTCCTTCCTTCCGTCCTAATTTTCCTTCCTTCCTTCCTTCTTTCCTGCCTTCTTTCCGTCCTTCTTTTCTCGTTACTATCTTTGTCTCTTTCTTTATATGCACCCCTCATGTTCACCATAATTCTGTATCCGTTTCCTTCGAACTCCAAGCCGTAAGAATTCTTTATTCCTCTGTTATCGTTCCTTCCTTTTCTGCCTGCTAAAAACTTTTGTCTTCTTTGACATGTTCCAAACTTCTTTCTAATATCTATCTCGGTTCTTTTTCTATTCCAGATAAAATTCGCATTTCCATTCTATATTTGGCTTCTTTTTATCTTCGAAACCAAGAAACCACACTAGTTTTATTCCACATATTTCTTAGATCAATGACGAACTTTTCTTAACTGTTCCTTGCTTTTATCTTTTTTCATTTCTACCCAATGTTACGGCAAAGCGCATTCCATTTTTCATGGATATGATCTTCTGTACTGCATTCAGATAATATTCTATATATTTTACAAACAATATTTGCATTTTCGCTATCTATCTCATCCTATCACCTAGTGCGTCCTTCCGAATTAAATTAAATATTTTCACTATTCCATATATGGTCAAAAGTTTTTACTCTTATTTAAATTATTAAGAGTCGAACAAATGCCTTCATCTGTGCGGTTATTATTACAGCTTTACGTCCGTTATATTTCCGGTGATATCACGGTACGGTCACAGTAGCTAAGCAACGTCGAGCCTTGCCAGTACCAATATGGGTGACTGAAGGGGAAATAAAAGGTGCTGTAAGCTGGGATCAACAATTAGCAAGAAAGTATGATTCCCTCGTAAAAAAAAGGAATTTCCCCTTCCAAAATGTTTCATTAAGAATGTTCCCTGAGGATAGACGTGACTCTGCAAATGCTAGGATTGTCGCAGTTTTCGCTCACTTATTGCACTGTCGTTTGTCATTGACAAATAATCGAAATAATTCTTCTATTGGGGACAATAAAAGTAGCAAATACAGACAATATGCATTGTGCTATTTAATTCTACAAGAAAAGAAAAGTGATATTACTTTCAGTAAGACATAGAGATAGTGCGACTTAAAGAAATTGGCGTGAAAACTGTCGTCGATATTTACGCAGTGATAAAACCGACAAACAAAATTTGGAACGTCATAACTAACTATATATGCCAGACTAATCGAGACCTACTAAGTAGAATAATATGTGAAATGAAGCCTGTCTTGAAAAACCACTCTTCTATACTTTCTACACACATACTATGTTCATGATTTTTGTCAAAGAGTTTTCCGATATACTCGGTACCTATACTGACAAACGGACACAATTATTAAGTTAAATGATTTTTAAACAATCAACATATTGTTGGCAACAAATGAGTGACGTTTGTATTTGAATTGAGTGAGTTTATATGTTAAAATTTGTGTTGAAATCGATCTTTCATTTCTCGCGATTCTCGCTAAATGCAGTGACGTAAAGATAAAAAATGAGGTATCGTTGAGTTCGTCATGATGTAAGTAATCTACATACCGGGTTTGAACGAAATCGGTGGAAAAGTTGAATTTATCGATTCTTGATTGGCTTTATCGATTATTGATTTTTAAATTTTATCGATTTTTCACGCTAAGAACCTATCTCTTACATTTACAAGTTTGGGCAAAATAGGTTGGATCGATCTCGAGTGAAAAGGTATCATGCCGACAGACAGACACACAGACATCTTATGTTTTATATATAGAGATGAAAGTACATAGCTTCAAAATATGGAGGCTCCGTTTAACACCAATATTTGTCTCAATTCTACGTGGCATTAGTTTTCTTATTTGGAATTTTCCTATTGTTCTTTGTAGTAATCCAAAAGCTCTTAGAGATTTACTGGTTTATTTTCTGAGAACTAGTTTCTTCGGTCTCCAAAGAATTGTTCTATTGTTCCTCGGGACTTTGTACTGGTCGGTCTTCCAAAAGTTGAAAACCTTCAGCCAAAGAAAAAAATTGTTACATATGATGTGGGGCAAGTAGCACCGTTATCCCGAAGAAAATTATCCATCATCCTAGTCTGGTAGAAGAATACACCGTATAGGTTTCGATCAGCGCTTACCAATTTTCTTCTACCGTCACACTTAATGCAATCTCACAACATTACCGGTCCACATACAAATCTTCGTGGTGTGTTGTATTGTTTATTTCCCTCCACTATGTTTCTTACATATTCTCTTGAATTAGAATGTAACTCTATAAAAATGATTTTTTGTCACTTTGCTGCATCACGTGGTTGCTGGTCACTTTGCCTATTCCAATCTTTTATTCCGATGTTTTTGCTTAATTATCTATTTTTTGACCTTTATTTTCGTCATACTCTACCTGCAGTATCAACTAGAAACTCACTGTTAATTCTGCGTTCGCTCTTCACTTGTCACCCTGTTAAATCGGTTTGTCTACCTAGACTCCCACAATATATCTTTCATCTCTCTTGTCTAACTCGTGTAGATATCTGTTTAGCAAACGTCTTTTGGTTGGTTAGAACACTATTCCTGGAAGTTCTCAGTCGCTCGGCAGTCTCTCCTTGAGCCATTTTCCTCTTCTAACTCACAACCTTCATCTTTGTTTCAACAGAAATTTTAGTAATGATTTTAGTGCAAAAACAAGCTAATATTAAACTACAGTGACATGCCAGGAAACATTACGCTCAAATATATGACTAAATTAGTGACTGCGTAGCTTCAGAAAAAGATTGTAATTCTGGCTTTCAATGAAACCTGACTTGAATCCTATTTAAAATCTATGGCAAGAAATGAAAGATCGAATAAATCGTCGGTAACCAAAAAAACTTCAGGAAAATTAACGTGTAACTATTGAAGAATGGAATAAAGATTCAAGAAAAGACGTGTTCAAATTTCATTAAAAATTTTAGAAAATGATTGCAGTAACTTAAAAATCTGAGAGGCCATGCTATTGATTATTAATATTGAGAAAATTGTTTAATTTTTCCTATTTTTCATAATGTTCGAATTATTTTGTCTTTTCCTATTTTACATAATTCGCCTGTCAACTCTCTTGTAAGTAAGCTATTGTTCTGAAAATTGGGTTTTATATTCCTGTTTAGGCTTATTAACATATAAAAAACCTGACATCAAAAAAATATTGAAAATTGATGGGTGTACGAATAAGTTTGTATATCGGATCGTTCACTGGGCTTTTTCCAACTTCAAGATGCTTAAAGGGGCATCTACGAAAACGCAACAAATTATTTTCAAATCCACAAGATGCACCAGGACAACGGATAAAAGCAAAGCGCTACATAATCTTCACTTATTTATAAAATAAAATGGTATAATAATTTTGTGTAGTTCGTCCCAAAATATTTAATTCAAGTGCATTATTTCGATAACTATTTTCATTTTATTTGTTCTTATGAGCTTTCATTTTTCTTTTTTTTTTTTTTTGGTACCTTGACTTCATGTAGCGTAGGGCTAGATTGGCAGTTAGGCGCCATCATTTTGCTCTTGAAAAGTGTTGCCGTAAGTTATATTTTAATCGTTACTTATCAAGCCATTTTCGCCTGTGAAACTCTACAATCTTCAAAAATGCAAATGCATCGTCAATCATCGTCTTCTGTCTCTTAGATTCATGTTCTTCAGTTCTCTCTCTCTCTCTCTCTCTCTCTCTCTCTCTCTCTCTCTCTCTCCCTCAATGCATTACTTTTTTCAGTTTCCGTACAAAAAAATAATCATTTTCTAAATTAAGAAACGAAATGTACGATTCTGCTATAAAAAAAAAAAAAGATCCCGTGATTAATCAGTGAATATTATAATGTTTTTGGCTAAATTTTTAACTTTTTAAACATGATTTGCCATTCGATTGCATGTTAGGTATTCAAAAAGGGAATAAAAGTTATTCGATCATTAAAATGAATAGCTAATGGCTTTACCGTATATATGCATTGAAAGTCAGTAAGAAAAGATTTTCAGTGATCAGAAATTAATGCAGGCATTACTTACACAAAGAGGCGATTACATTTGTCATGTAAATGCATTTCTAATGCTTGTTCTATAAAATAAATTGTAACGAGGAAAAAAGAGGTTGTCAGCAGTCAGAAATTAATGCAAGTGTTATTGATATTATACAAAGATATATATATATATATATATATATATATATATATATATATATAGTGCATTTAGGCAGCAATCCTTTATTCATACATGTTTCATTAAAGAGGACAGACAAGGTATTACGATTAAGCATTTTATTTAATTTTTCTTGTGTTCAAAGAAATACTTTCTTTTCCGGACGCAAAAGGTGTCTTGATCAAAACTAAAACAGTCAGCACTGTAGTTAGGTGCCAGATGCATTGCACTTGTCCTCTTGTTCGGCTTGACGACTCCAGATTTTTCATGGTGAGCATCTTTCTTGCAAGAGACCCCAGTAAAATCCAAAAAACGATTTGGATAGTGTCAAAGAAAGCTTAGCGTATTTTGGTGTTTCTTTTGATGATTGGGAGTCCGTAATCATGACCAGTGGAGGGCTCTGATTTTCAAGCGTGCTGAACTTTTGAATCAGTCAGGCAAAGCTCAAGAGAGCAGGCAAAACTCAAGAGAGCATGCAAAAACAGGAACTTCTGCCGGCCAATTATGGAGATTTGTGGATCTGTGAGGTGTGTGACCGGGCCCTGCTGTCAGATGCATGCCTGATTAATCACACGAAATCACATTAATGCAACTACACTTGTCTCTCCCATGCAGTGCATTGAGTCCCAGGATGGAAGCTTTTCATGCTCCCTCAGCTTTAGAATTTGCCGATCAGCTGATGGTCTCAAGCGTCACATGAATGTTCACAGTGATGCTAACACTGTGCCGGTTGGCTCAATGAACGCCAGTAGTCATGTGTGCCAAAATTTCCCAAAGATGTGCAAGTCGCTGGTAGGACTAAAAAGTCATCAACGCGCTAATGGACAGCCAATCAATGAAAGAGTGACAATCGTCTCACAAGACGCTAGAATCAATATGCGTGTTCCCACGATACATGTTAAACGATATATAATACTCAACGAATTTAGGAGTATACTGTATCTTGAAATATTACCCAGTGAAGTGAAAAAATTAGTAGATATATTCTTGAGTTACGACAAATTTTCTCTTTCTATAGTATTTCTAATAGAGAATTCAGTAATTGTTTTCGATACACATTCTTATATCAATCCGCGTATATAAACAAACACTTTCTTAGTATATTCTAAGTATTATGTATGTGAAAAAGAATAAAAAAAGAGAATATAAATGACACTATATTGTAAGTGTTGTCGTAAAGAAAAACCCCGAATGTTTGTCATGTCTCCGTTTTGTCCCGTATTATTTGATAGGCTATAGTCAAGAGGCTATATGTGTTAAATGACTTGATGGTAAATAATTACATTAGGTATGTCCATAGACGTTCTAAAAACCCCGAAAGACAATTACAGGAATTCCTCGATTAATGCCGCTAATGTGTACATTAAAAGACACGAACTAATCGAAAAAGCATTAATCGGATATAATAACTTATAGGAAATGATGTAATTTGTACCTGGAATTATAGTCTCATTCACAATTAACTTTTAAATTAAATTATAGGTATATATAAGAAGATAAAATAATTTTATTAAAAACATATTTAGAGTGGTTTGCTGCCTGGTATTCTTCTGTTTTTCATACAGTTAATGGTACAGAGAAATTTCCCTTCAAATTTACTAAACATATCATAATCATTAGTATCTGTCTATATTTCTGAGATGAGGTATCATGTCCACTATTTACATTATTCGGACTATTGTCTTCGTCTTTCTCGCCATGTTTATTACAACGTTTCGGCCTTTCAGTATCTGTCTATATTTCTGAGATGAGGTATTATGTACACTATTTACATTATTTGGACTATTGTCCTTATCTTTGCCACCATATTTATTACAACGTTTATTATTTATACACTTTTCTATAGTAAATATTTATTTCGATATTTTTAAATAAATGCATATTTCTGAATCTTCTAAGACGTTTTTTCTAAGTCCTTCAAAATAAACATGAAAAAATTCAAGAGAAATATTCAAATATGAATTTTTATTATTTATTATAAAATTTATCTATTTGTAACTATGTATTTTTAACAATACGGTAATTATTTAGATAACGTAATACTTGGCAAACAAAATAGTTATCCATTTTCCAATTTTATATTTTAGCAAATTTTTAATTAATCGAGATCTATTTAAAAATCAATTTTCAATTGCTATGTTTAAACTGAAGAATGTTTTAGCCCATTAATCGATTATTTTGGATGCACTAATCGAATTTTGTTATATAAAAAATTAGCGTACTAATCGATAGCGCATTAATCGAATGCGCAATTATCGAGGGATTCCTGAATTGAAATATTTTAAATGCCTACTTTGAATTTGAATTTAAATTTCGGTTCCATTCAAAAGAAAACTAATCCGAATTAAAAGAAAAATCAGCTTCCATATATAAATAAACTTATTACGAGTTTTTAAAGCATTTGATTTTTTCTTTACTCATTGAAGCGCTATTATATAGGAGAGATTGTATTTATACTAGAGATGTATTTGTACTAGAGATGTATTTATACTAGAGATGTATTTGTATTAGAGATGTATTTGTATTAGAGTTGATATTTTTACTAGAGATTGTACTTATATAAAAGGTATATTTGTATTAGGGATTGTATTTGTACTAGAGATGTTATTTATACTAGAGATGTATTTATTCTAGGGATTGTATTTGTATAAGAGATTGTCTTTGTACTAGATATTGTATTTCGAAGCATCTTGGTAAATTTAACGATTAACTAACTGTATTTTCTAAAATTAATACTTACCTTTTATATAAAACAGAATGAAACTAATATTTTATTTACGCAAGGTAGCCTGTGAGGTCAAAGGCCAATATAGAAATACATTCTGCTACAGTTCCGAAAAAGCGCGGAAAAATTAAAAATAAAACCTAAAGAAGTACGGAATTCCAGCAGTTGGCTAATCAAGAATTTGTTATTTATATTTAAAACTATTTTTTTTATTAACTTTTTATAAACAATACTTTAAGAATATTTTTTTTTTAATTTTATACGGTTTTATTAAACTTAGTGCAATGAATAATTTTAATTTCGTGCTGTTCAACCGAAGATATGAATTTAAGTTATTATTCTGATACTCCTCTGATATTTAATACTAGTCAGTCATCGTGGGATATCAGAATTATTTCCGTTTTGTTCATTCATATTCAAAATTAACCTAACATTCGCTAAAAGAAAAAAGAAAAGAAAATTCTTTTAAAAATGTTCACACTAGAAAATTACATTAAACTTTACATTTTTTTTAAAATCTTCAAATAGATTTTATTTAATAAAATAAAC